>OY757282.1:1278667-1801681 GCA_963584085.1 Pyrausta aurata
GCCCGTGCGCAATTTTTGGTTTCATATTTCATCTTTTAAGAATAAAATATGACACTGTGAGTGTTAAAAATAATGTAAAACCATTGAGTAGCGAAGCGTTATCATTTCCAAGTTGAATTTATTCTGTAAAGACTAACTACTTGGCCCGCTGTTGCATAAACAGACGGGTAGATGGCGCTAACGTCACGCAATGACGTATCAATGAGACCAAGAATTTCGCGCGGTCGGACCGACAGCACGGTAGCTCAATTGGCAGACCAGTTGGCCCGGATAGCCAGAAAGATGCTGGTTCGAATCCCGCCCGTGCGCAATTTTTGGTTTCATATTTCATCTTTTAAGAATGGATAAGCTATTTTCCACCCGGCTATCTACACAGGAAAGTTATATTTTCCGAACAGGAGAGATGAAAAACAATGACATGATTTACGAGTACTAGATAAGAATGTTCAAATTATAAAAAAAACTAAAAATTGCGCACGAGTAAGGTTTAAGGAGAGGGCTATGCTCGGTATTTCTCTACGAGATCGAAACAGAAATGAGGAGATACATAGAAGAACTAAGGTAACGGACATAGCCCTGAGAATCAGTAAGCTCAAGTGGCAGTGGGCAGGGCACATAGCGCGAAGAACTAATGACCGTTGAGGCAGAAAAGTTCTAGATTGGAGACCCTTCGACCAAAGGCGCAGCGTAGGACAGACGACCTTGTAAAGATCGCAGGATCACACTTGATGCAGATTGCTTGTGATCGGTCGATGTGGAAAACTGTGGGGAAGGCCTATGTTCAGCAGTGGACGTCCTTTGGCTGATAATGATGACGATGAGGATTTAAGACCGCGACCTCTGGCAGACCGGGCCAACGGTCTTACCAACCGAGCCACCGTGCACCTAAACTAAACCGTTTTAAACCGCTAGATTATTTCAAAAATACCAGTGCAATTAATAATGGATAGATGACATCAAAGACTGGACCAAACTTCGTTATGACCAGCTAAAAAGAGCGGCTCAAGACCGCATCGGTTTCTACATGCTGACCTCCAAACTTCAATTTGAAGATGGCACCCCATGATGATGATGACCAGTGCAATTACAATTCAAAACAAGATTTTTGGAATATAAACTACGAAGTCGCAATCTGGGCTTGGCTTTGGTCAATATCCTTTCTGGTATGGAATTGTGTAAACTGTAAAGCAATCGTAGACATTTGACAGTTCATAACGTACGGTATGATCTGTCAAACCCTTCGTTCTTTGCCGTTTGACAGATATATCTGTCAAATGAATACGATTGCTTTACACAATTGCCCCTCTGTTCTCTTATGAACGTCATTTCATTGATGACACAATGATGATGTTATGATAACATGATGGAACATACTTCAAACACTTTGTTCTTTGGCGTTTGACAGATATATCTGTCAAATGAATACGATTGCTTTACACAATTGCCCCTCTGTTCTCTTATGAACGTCATTTCATTGATGACACAATGATGATGTTATGATAACATGATGGAACATACCTCAAACACTTTGTTCTTTGCCGTTTGACAGATATATCTGTCAAATGAATACGATTGCTTTACACAATCGCCCCTCTGGTCTCTCTTATGAACGTCATTTCATTGATGACACAATGATGATGTTATGATAACATGATGGAACATACCTCAGCGTGGCAGTCGTTAAGCACCCGCCCCCTAACCGACATGTGCTCGCCTGATACGCATTTGGTTCCTGTTGTTACTGCGATCACCTATGGAATGAAATTAGAACTATTTATATTCATTTTATGTTATTTTATTGCAATGATGCACATGACAGGTTACAATCAATAATTTAAAACGAAAATTTTACAACCCTTAGCTTAGTGTATTAAAAAAGACACTATCTAAATATCACACAATCCAAAAAAGTTAACTAAAAAATAAAAATAAATGTGTAATTTTTTATCGAACCAGAGGGGTAATTGTGTAAAGCAATCGTATTCATTTGACAGTTCAAAACGTACGATATGATCTGTCAAACCTTTTGTTCTTTGCCGTTTGACAGATCATATCGTACGTTTTGAACTGTCAAATGAATACGATTGATTTACACAATTACTCCTCAGTTTTGGATCAAAAAAATTAATATTCAATTTGAATGGCTCTGAAAAAAGCTCGAACTGTCATGGCGTACTAAATGATGGCAGCAAAAAAAGCCCGCTATCGCACAAGGCATGACGTCACATCCTCTGATAAGCGTTTGCGGTCACATGACCAAATGTGCGTCAAGGAAAAACAAAATTATTTTAAACATTAAAAATCCTAGTTTAAAAACATACATTAATTCGTTTTATGATATCTCCAAACCACAATTATTCACTAGAAACAACTACCAACATTGCGATTCGTTCTTAGTAGAAACCAGCCTATTTATTGCTTTCATAACTAACAAAAATGTATTATTTTCGTAGTTTACATCCGTAGCGTTCTTTAGTTAAAGATTAAATTTTAATTTGAAAGCTTATTGGCATACATATTTTTGGATTTCAATCTAGATCTGAACAATGTTATTTTAAGTATTTATGCTTTTATCTATACTAATATTATAAAGCTGAAGAGTTTGTTTGTTTGTTTGAACGCGCTAATCTCCGAAACTACTGGTTCGAATTGAATAATTCTTTTTGTGTTGGATAGTCCAGTTATCGAGGAAGGCTATAGGCTATATAACATCACGCTACGACCAATAGGAGCAAAGATGTAAATGTGTAAAATCGGGAGAGAGAAGTCACTATTCCACGCGGACGAAGTCGCGAGCAAAAGCTAGTGATAAATAAAATCAATAAAGAAATTACTCACCCTAGCATCATCGGTTCTGTTATTAATAGTGATCACGATGCCTGCTAGCACCTTCCTTTTAGAATGCACCAGATCACCCTTCATCACTTCGTTGAACTTCTCGTTGACTAATCTGAAGCAAAAAAAAAATGTTTAGTGGGGTGTGAGTGTACCCCAGACTAATCTGAAACAAAAAATTTTTGGTGGGGTGTGAGTGTACCACATTAGGAGTGTGTGTTCCATAGAAATCATAAATGTAATTTGAACATGAATGGAACGATTCGTATCATTTTGCATGCAAAACAAAACATTATATACGTTAATGGATTATAACCCTAAAATTTTCAAAGTTAGAGAGAACAGGCTGTCTATGCCACTGGTCTAGCCTGGAGACAAGAGCGAACCCATTCCAAAAAAAAAAAAAAATATATGTCAAATCTGGCTTGAAAAACTGCTAGCAAAGCCTACGCTATGTTGATACACCATTAAACACTGAAATTCGATTATAGGCAAACTACGATTCAATCTCGGTTCAAGGGAGGATATAAAAAAGCGCATTAAAAAAAAGTTGTGTGAAAGTTATGTTGTGAATCAGCCATGAATTTACGATTCAATATTTTTGATTAAGTATCAAATGGAAACAGGTTCACAACATAATATGTCGAATAAGACGCATCGTTTAGATATGGTATGGTACAGTAGTTGGTCTTAGCACTTTACTACCACACGTAGGGGTATCTATGCAACCCACTTGGGGTATTTCCGCACCCCTTCCGTATATAACATAATAAACTCTTTTAGAAGACATAATACTAACTTGCCCACATGGTCAGCTAACGTCTGCGGTAGGTACCCGGCCATGGCAGCGGCGGGGGGCGATTCTACTGAACGCCCTTCATCTAACACTGCTAAAGCCGAGCGAGCGGCTGCTAACTTTGCTAGTTTTTTGCTGGATCCTGGAAGAAAAAGTATTTGTAGTTTATGCTTTAAAGTGTTTAAAGTGAATTATTAACATATCATAGATAGTGCAATCCACGAAGGCGCACCCCACTCTTTTTGGATTGAGGAAGGCGCGGGGTGCGGGGGGTGACTCGCGCGTCAGTTGCGAGCCGGCCGAGGTTTGAGAAACACAGAGCTAAGACGTGCGTAACTAATAAAAAATTTAAATAACGATCATTTTCTCACAGATGATTTGTTATATACAACCTGAATAGCAAGGAATCGAACCCTGTGTCTCTACGCTATCCGGGCGCATACCTATACCACAGAATATATAATAGTACTACATACAGAACGGACACTCACCTCCCCTCCCTAGTCTGACTTACCTCACTATCGCGCCGGAATTAGGGTTCTCATTAGGGGACCGCCTAGCGGGCATGGCACGCGCATGTTTGCGACGTTAGCGGAAGTACAAAGTTTTGTGTACGAGAGATGCCTAAGTACTGTGCAGTGTACGGGTGTCTTTCTTTCTAGAGAAATAAATCCGATAGGAGCTTTTTTCGTTTCCCAAAAGATGAGAGGTGGAAAGTAACTTCATACAAAATATGCAACTACATATAACCTATTCTAACTATTCAGTTACAGTGTACAACTTTAAAAACGTTAGGTAAAGGTAACATTCTATAGAATTATGTGTAGTTAGGAAATTATAGTTGTATCATTTATGTGATCGGTGAAATCAGGTGTTGCTAAGATCGATTCTATCTTTTTATTTCTCCACGATATCACGTGAATATGACATTACGAAAATTAGTACTCGTTACGTTGTTTACTAAATTAACTCGTCAAGTATGTGTAAACGAGACACAATAAAAATTCCATTGTTAAGCGACTCTCGGCATTCGTTTGATACCTGACTGATTACAGTAAATTATTTACGATGTTTATGTATCTGATTATATTAAATTGTTATGTGAAAATAGCTATGACCGGTGCGGTGTAACGGACTTTGTCAACCCTTATAGCACGCACACAAACGCAGCGTCTGTGCAACACGCCATCTGTCAATGTATAGCCAAAATGAAAAGTTTCTTCTGAGTGTCCGGGGTGTGCCTATACCACTCGGCCACCGACACATTGGCAAGCCTGTTGAATTTCGCATGTGCTTTCTTTAACGCGTAGGCTGCGTTACCCCATCAATATTGCGAAGTTTATTTTTTTTGCAATTACCAAATTGTTTTTTACAAGTGCAATTTATAAGTTTGTATAGTGATACAACACTATTAAAACAAAGGAGATGTTTACAAAGACCATGTACGGTTTTTCTAAAAATACAGGTAATTAGACATACTATATGTAATCTTAATTAATTTCACAATTTTTTTTAACTTAAATAATAATACTTTTAAAAACCCTGGCAACTTCTTCTGTCTATACTTACTCCAAATACATGTCGAATCGTTCAAGAAAAGCTAATCTATAATGTCAAATGTCATTTTGCTTTATCTGTCAATGTCAAGTGTCATTTTGCTTTCCGCTTTTGATCTTTTTTAATCTGTTCATACAGCTGATTGGCTGACAAGTATTTGACAGATTTATTAGACATCATGAAATATAGCTAGATTTTATTATTTTATGTTACATATTACCCAAAAATTTAAGATTTAAGAGACGAAAATCATTCTAAAAAGTGTTCAAGCTTTACATAAGCTGTTTTTTAGTGTCTTGTACAAGATGTTGGCATTAGCATTTTCCCCATACAAACGAAAACATCCCCTTTATTTTTTATTTTTTTACTTTTTTAGAGTCGAGACAAAAGATAGCAAGAATATACACTCACCATATCCCTCAAACTTCTGTTCCTTAATGGTGCAGATCACTTTGAATCTCATGCTATGGCTGAGCTGCAATGGTGCTGAAACAGTTAATAATCTATATATATAAAAGTCGTGTTAGTTACACCACTTATAACTCAAGAACGGCTGAACCGATTTAGCTGAAAATTGGCAGGGAGGTAGTTTAGAGCCAGGAAAAGGACATAGGATACTTTTTATCCCGTTAGACGGGGCCGGGGCTGGGGTGGGATGGGGCCGGGGCGAAACGGTGGGGAGGTAGCTTAGAACCAGGAGAAGGACATAGGATCCTTATTATCCCGTTAAACGGGGCCGGGGCTGGGGCGGGACGGGGCCGGGGCGAAACAAAGTTCGCTGGGAACGCTAGTAATAAATAAAATAAACAACGTCTCAACATTCATTGGTTCAATTTTCAATTCAATTCAGATTCTGCTGGCCACAGCTAGTAGAAAGGGATGGTAGAACGTTGCTTACCCTGAGAGGAATCCAATGGGGAGCCATCTCCAAAGCTGCAATGGAAGGTGAGGCCCGGATAGTTTTCATACAGCACATTAATTGGGCTTTTGTTCGCAGTAGCTGCTGTCCCTGCGCCGAACAGCGCTGTGGCCGGGCAGGGCGGCGCGGGGGGCGGGGGGGTACCTGCTATGGGAGGAGGGGGGGTTAGTTTAGCTTGATGTAGATTCTAAATTATAGTATTTTTCATTTCACGCAGTTTTTTTTTAAATCTCCACTATATAAAAATTTGTCGGGTTTTCCTTCCTGACGCTATAACACCAGAACCCACGAACCTATTACCACGGTTTTGCATTCGTTGGAAAGGTCTCGGGCTCCGTGAGGTTTATAGCAAAGAAAATTTCCCATAAAACGGGGCCGGGGCGGAACGGGGCTGGGGGCGAAACGAAGTTCGCTGGGACCACTAGTCTATAATAAAATTCAATTGCTAATACAAAAGTGGGTGGCCTCTCATACCAATTTTTAATTTGTATTTTATAAATATTTTTCATGCCATTTCTTTGTTCTACTAACCATAGTTATAAGTCTAATTGTATACTAACATTATATGGGCACTGCCTGAAATAAATACATTGAATTGAATTGAATTGAATTGCAAAAGCACATAAAACATTATACTAACCTGGACTAGAATCGGATGACTTGACCGATGTTACGCTTGGTGGTGGCTTCATCTTCACCTCCAGGCATTGGAAGTCCGACACTGAAACAAGCATAACAATGGCATCTTTATTCTTAATATTTAAAATTCGGCCAAGTGCGAGTCGGACACGCGCACAGAGGGTTTCCTGCCACTTCACTGCATTCGGGGTCTACTTACTTCCACCTAGTGGAAATATCACTTTTTTTATAGCTAAAATAACTTTGTTTTCATGGTGTTTGTATGAAAGACTAAGTTATATTAGCTGTTGATGTAAATGTGTTATATCTCAAAAACTTCCAGTTTGATGACTTTTAATTTTCGTTGAAAGTGTTTGATGCGATCTACATCATGTATTTTTATAACCTAGAGTCACCTATACACATAAATATTTTTTGATATAGGTCCACTAGTTCCTGAGATTAGCGCGTTCAAACAAACAAAATTAATAAATTCATTTTCTTTCTTTCTTTCAAACTTTTTAGCTTGTACTATGTACTTACCAGGTACTTTGCCCAGCTCATCGCTAGTAAAGTCTTGTATCTGTGTTGCCCCCGGAGCGGGGAGCACTCTGCCCGCTCTAGCCAGTAGTGCTGCGAGACAGGATCTGGCTGCGGAGGCCCGGGCTTCGCGCTTGCTGTGGCCCCAGCCCTCGAATGTCATGTCCGCTACCTGTGGACAACGTTGAGAATATTGTATGAATGAGTGGGGTTTGAAACTTCAAATAATATCTGGATAGGCAATAAAGGTGAAATATTTTTATTTTATCTGGGAATAATGAGTTACATACTATTTAGGATATCATATTTTTTTAATAAAGAATAAAGACCCACTCGCAGTTATACACATCCCAATATAAACCCTACCACAGCTTCGGGACTTGAGGGCTAGTGCTGAGAAGATGCAGCGCAACAAATGCAGTCACTATTGTCAATGTCTTTTCAAAAAGTTTATAATGTTTGTAGTGATCAAAGCAAGTCCATAATTTATCATCTTTAAAAAAATCATCAATTTATTTTTTTACACTGTTTTACACTACAATTTTAGTCTAGTTGATGTGTGCTAATCTAAAATCTATATAAAATGTACCTAAGTGTAAAAAGTAAAATTTCTCATATTACACATTATACACAGCTACTTACCGTAACTTTCATACAAAACATGGGCTGGTGGTCCGCTCCAGTTTTGTGTACGTAATCAAACTCAAAACCAGTACCTAGTTCGTTTAATATCGATATCGGACTCTTGAGTCGCAAATCTAACTCAGGTATAGTCCGTAGATTATGTATGTTTGTTCCGTTCAGTTTATTGTTCACCATTGTACCGTTTCTATAAAAATAAGAAGCTTTTAAGTGTATTTTTGTAGGATTATTGAAAAATAAACAGAATTCTAATGACCTTGGTATCTATTTTGGGAATTGTGCTGTTGCTTAATTGATCGTTTTGTAAGACACGGAAAGCAGCAAATATTCAGTTATTTTAAGTAATTATTTATTCTTAAATCCACGGGAAAATCTAAACTAGACTAAAAAATTTAAAGTTTCATGTGGGTAGGTGTAATATAACTTGGTTAATGAATTAAAAACTTATTGTAATTAACAATAACAGTAGGTTTGGTAATGTTTTCATTAAAATCTAGATAAAATATCATAGTTCAAATAAAAATATTGAGATCACAAGGAGACAGTACGATTGTAAAAATATTTCAAACATGACGACTTGTTGAAATCCAAGAAAACACTTTTAATAAACGATCAATATAAGATCTAATAATAAAGTACACACAATTTTACAGCGGAACACTGTTGAAACCACTTTTCGTTGTGAGAAACACAAAAAACTCTTGAAAACAAAATTCACAACAAAGAGAATCAAAATAAATAAAAACAAACAAGATTTTTTTTCGCAACCGACTTTTTTGACAGACGTAATGACATTTCGGTCCGATTTCCGAACGAAAATAATATTTTCTGATATTTTTTTCTGCATGACATGTGTGCCGTGCGCGTAGAAGGGAACGTAGTTTTTAATTAGCCCGCGTAATCGCAAAAAATGTGAACCACATCGTTTCTTATCAGTAAATAATACGAGTGCTTTGTATTGTATTAGGAACTATTATCAGTTACTACAACATGTCACTTTATTTTTATAGCCATCAAAAATAAACACAGTCGACGTACTTTATGAATTTCACTGTAACTAATATCAGAGTGTAAAAAAAATGGTAATCGTGTTTAAAACGGAAGAAAATAATACTTATTGTATAATATTATCAGAATATCAATAATGCATACAACATTGACATGGCTTTGTTATCAGTATCTTGAAATTATCAATCCAAGATAAGACTAGACTAAAAGATGGTATACAGGGTGGTCGCCGTGGGGGCCATGTTTAGCGGACGTCCTTTGGCTGATAATGATGACAAATGATGAAAGGATATATACAGGGTGTAAAATACATCATGTCAATTTGTACAAACAATAAATCTATAAAGAACTAGTGGTCCCAGCGAACTTTGTTTCACCCCCGGTGCTGTCCCGCCCCGGCCCCGTAATTTTAATATTATCTTAATCCGGACGATTACGAATCAAGAAATATCATGAAAATCGGTCCTACCGCTCAATTTTCTTAATTCTTTCATAAGAACCTTCTACTGACCATAACAAACACAAAAAAAACATCGAAATCGGTCCAGCCGTTCACACGTGATTTCGTGACGTGACCAAGGGTAAAAGGATTCATTTTTATTGAATTCTTGGTTAAATTACATCACAGAAAAAATTAATATTTGTAGTCACAGGTCATCACAGGGTGTCACTTTTTTTTTAGAACCCTTATTATTTGAAAATTACAGATTTTTTCTATAATTTTTAAATAACTGTCATAACTTGGCCTATTGCCCGTTTTCGGCTTGATGTTGATTTTTGGGACACGTTGTATTATAGAGATAAAAAAAACAGGGTGTGATACTTACAGTAACGGCGACGGTGAAGCTAGGGCAGTGCGCCGGGCCGCCCTGCTGCAACACGCTGTACGTCACTCTTACGCCCAGCTCGTTCAGAGCTGACACTGGTGACTTGCCGCCCGATTCCACAGCATCCGCTGCGTTGGCCAGCGCCTGTTATGAATAATTTATATAATACTAGCAGACCCAGTGTACTTTGTTTCACCTCCAGCCCCGTCCCTCCCAGCCCCATAGTTCTAAAAGTTAAGCGGTACCAACGAATATTGTTTTACCCCGGCCCCGTCCCAGCTCAGCGCTGAACTAGCAAAGATAAATGTAGTTTAAATGTTTGCACTGGAAAGCACTCGACAAGACTGTTCAAATTAACAATAATTAGATAATTCTGAACTCTAGGTACTTTAAAAAAGACTATGCAAAAATATAAAACAAAGACCATAATTATGATGTTTAGTACTTTATGATTATTTACTTGCAAATTCCATTTAAATCCAGCCCCAAGTCTGATAGATGGTGCGGATTTCTTCGCTGGTGGTTCTCCATCTAAAAAAAACATTTAATTTTAATTCAATTAGCTTTCATCACTACACGGCGGCTGTGCAGGTTCATTGTGTATTCTTTCTTTCGCTAATAATGATGGTTTTATGCAAAAAAGAAGACTTAATTTCTATAAAATTAAGAACTTAGTTCTTGATTTGCTAGAACGTACCCTTGGCTGATGTTACAAAGAATTTATGTTAAGAATATAATCATTTTTATTTGCGTTTAAACTTCGCAACTTTTTTTTGTTACATTTCTTAGACATCTGTATTCAACAAAAGAAATTGAGTTTATATTTTAACAGTGTCAAGACATTCACCAATAGTACTTTATGCACTTGAAACTGAAAACCGAAATAAACCATTTTCCTCGAGTAAAAAGTACTTAATTTAACCATTCTATTCAAAAACTAGGAAAAGGTGATATATTTTTGTTAAAAAAAAAATCAATGGACACTATTTTACTAGGTTTTACACCATTACATGCATGATTTAAATCATATTACGGAGCAACAAAAATAACACATTTTTTTTACCTTCATGTATCTTAATATCAACGTCAATCAGTTCACATTTGTTTACGTCAGGCATAATGATAAATTTATAACTTAACACTGCAAATACTTTAAATTATTTCCACCAAATGTTATCAAGGTGTGTCCGTTTTTGTAACTGACGAAATGGTGGAACAGGTGACGGTTTTTGAAAAAAATAATTGTACTACCCACATTTTTTTTTCTATTTTTCGTTAGTTTCGTAAATGATTTTGAAGCAATGACATTATTGAAATACTCTTGTGAACATTATTCTCGTGTTTAAGAAGATATTAACGTGTTAAAGCTCCAAATTTTTTTTTTGCAACGTAACACGTATTAACATTATTTACTCTATAAAAATAATTATTTAGCCTGTACGGGCCTAAGATACTAGGAAAACGTTTCAAAATACGTAGAAATTAATAAATTCATACATAACATACATGAATTATAAAATAATATTGTTTTTTTACTAATAAATATTGCACAATATCACAAGCATATTACTCTAATGCCAAATAATCTAACCAGGAATCGAACCCAGGATTAACATGATGATAGCATGACAACGGATCTCCAAGCCATTCAACCAAAAATACTTTCGTTTTGAAATAAATAAAAGCATTGCAAATATACTCACAGTACTTGTTCCCAGTGTATCGCCTCTTTCTATAGACATGATCCGGCGGTCCTTGCGGCATATCCGAAGTCGATGTTATATCGCTCGAGTACTGGAAAGTAATAAAAACGGCACGAATTTTTAGTGTTTAGAATAAAGAGTCGCTTTGTTAGCACAAAAAGCGTTACTTGCGGCAGTTGTGGCTAATTATAATGAGTATGTTCCGAGAAATTTAGAGGAAAGATAGCAGTATGTTATGTAATGCAGCGTACAAGTGATGGCTGTAAAAAAAATATTCCATCTAGCCACGCTAATTTAGTTGACGGCCCCTAAAGTGTTAAACAAGTATGTTCAAAATTCATTTTATAATTATGTCAGTACACATCTGTATTTCTACACTACTTATTATGTACACAGGCCGTTCTAAAAACTGAATGATGTCTCTTTTTTTTTCAATTTTATGTATGCTTACAAGCTGTATATAAAATTACACCACTTTTAGGTTCTTTTGTTGTTTTAAGATTCATCCGTCAAACCCCAAAGACATCATATGAGATGTGTGTCAATTTATTTTCTATTGTGCCTGGAATCTGGGTGCTTGACTAATTCTTGCTTATTTTTTTATTTAAGACTTTTTATTTAAGACTTTTTTCAGGACACCCTGTATGTCTGTGTACATATTACTTTAGGCTTTAATTTAGACCTACAATCTAAAAAAAAAAAAGATAATTGGATGAGATTGTGATGAAAAAATACAACAAAACAAAATAAAGTACAAAATTAAAAATGTGATATTTTACATTAATAATATTACTAACAAAGTAGTATCATAGTCTGTATACCATACCACAGAAGATATAAGCCATACTTTTAAAATGCTTCTCTTAAAAATTTTAACAAAGGTGTATATCAAAATCAAAATTAAAACATCACCTACTGGCAACTTCCAATCATAGAAAAAGTATTATCCCAACAAGACAATAGTAATAAATGTTTACATACTTACCGTACTTCACTGTATGTGTCAGTTACCAATGCTAAAGACTCACCCAATCATCAAAATTATCTGAAAATACAAACCAAATAGATATTTAAAAAAAAACAGTCTCCAAGTTGTTACATTCGCGTAGCAAAATGTTATTTTCTGCGTTATCCAGCATTCAAAGTGGTGGCAAATAATTCCTTGAATTGTAAAATGAACCAGTTATACTCCATTCATTGTATTAATAAATACAATGTGATTTTTTTGTTTTCCAGAAAATAAAAGATTTTTTTTCTGTTTAATTCACATTTTTTTTAAGTAACCAATAGTTAATTCAAGTTTATCAAAACCATTTCCTCAACAACATAATGTATTGTATGATACTTTTGACTTCATAATCAACAAACTATCATTTTTGCAGTAGTGTATTTAAAAATACCATGAACTGTTTTCTTTGTTCCATGATTTCATGTTTTTCTTTCTTATCATTAACAATGTCATGTTTCATGTCCAAGATAAAAGAAGCTTGTGGTATTTTAAACCCTCACAGATGTGTTTACCAACATTATTGTGTCATTCTTTTGTTTATGAGTGGCGCTATCTATCCCTGAGCATTTCAGCAAAAGCACAGGTGATAAAAATATTTTGTAAGCATCTCTAAATAAAATAGGGATGATAATGGTACGACAAAATTTTGGAGGAGTACAGGGAATTGAAAGTGTATCTTTCAATATAGGTTGTATTGTAAAAAATCAATATGAGCAGTGTATCTATATTATTTGTAATTGTCATTTTCTCTGCTTTTAACTTTAGAATAAATGTCCCAGTAACGTGTGACAAGTATGAGGTACTTATACTTTTGATAAACAGCGAATTATATGCAAAACACTCACCGTTTTTGGTAAAATCCGGCAATTTCTTATCAAAATCCTGTAGCAAGAAATAATAACAGAGATATCATTTTATAATTATTTATGGAAGCTCACAGCGGATGTAACACTACAAAACTTGTCAATAAAACACACTTATAAATTATATCAGTCGTTGAAGCGTTTTTTAATGCACAATTTTAAAACTTACCATTTTGAGAAAATGAGACCAAACAATACATTTCGATTTTTTTGACAACATGCATGACGTACGTCAAACAAACGTCATATTTGACGTTACAAGTTTCGTTCAGAAATCACGAAAGCATCACGAAGCACGAAAAAGAAGAAATCATCATTTTCACTTTTTTCACCCCCTCCTCATCCTCCCTCACAGTGAGTGACGATGACGAGCATCTTACTAATCTGTGATGACGAGTGAGTGGCACAAAAGCAATAGTTCCTAGGTTTTTAAAATTACCAATAAAATACATTTATTTCAAACTGCATGTAATAATAAAATAAAATTATACAAAAGTATAAATAGATCTTATTTTAACCATTGCCCTGTTGACTTGTAGCTTAGCTGTACACTAGACTACCCAATAGCTCCCGGGTTCGAATCTCGGATCGGGCCAAAATTTTCCGGGCGGGTTAATCTGTCTTTGAAATACTTCGAACAACGTGAAAGAAAATCACGTTAAGCCATGGTCACGGTCTTGCTTGCGCCATGCCATGCCATGTCGCATTAGCCATCGCACCGAACAATGAATGATGGAACCAGAAAGTGCCCTTGTGTTATCCCCGCGCCGACGCCGACGCCCAATCTCAGTTGAGATTGACCGCCGTGGTCGGATCGAATATTATCCAGGAAGACATTTTATTTGATTTATCAAAGATTGATATAGGTAAAAAGTTGTGGGTAAAAAAATATACTTTATTACATCGGAGTATTATTTAATTATGAATTATGACATCTTTGGTAACATGTGACTACATTACATTCATAAAATAGAGAACTTCTAATTTGAGAATGGAAATACAAATGTATAGCTATTTATTTTCTCTTTTAACAATAATACTATAATATGTATTGGCTTTAATGTTACTACATTTGTTTTACTACTGTGTTTTATGAAGCTGTTGGTCTTCCATTAAAATAAAAATAAAATAAAAATAAAATAAAATGTACTATTTGTAAATAAACTTTTGCATTTAAAATACTTAAGCTACCTAACTGAATCATCTTATACATGAAATATTTATTTGAACTTGATAAAATAATGTACAGTTGATTACACCAACAAAACCATTCTAATGACTAAATAGTAGATAATTATTATTCTATTAACAGATCCATAGAATATCAGATAATTATGTGTAGGTTTGAAATATCCTAAGGTAAGAATACTTTGGCATTTTAAAGTATTATTATACATATTTTTTTCAATCTACAATCTTCCACAAAGATGGTTTTTCACAAGGTCCTGTATCTGGGCAAAATCTATTGAAAGTAGTGTTGCTATTGAAACCTAAGATCTCTCTTTCCTCTTGAATTCGGAATGAAAAAGTACTATCATGAGTCCCAATAAAATATGCTGCGTGAGAACAGATTATCTGATCAATTATTGCGATCCCACCATCTCCAAATTCTTTAAAATCTGACTCACATGGGTTGTTAATGTAGACGCTATAGCCTTTCTCTTTAAGTTTATGTTTCAACTCCTTCCAGTCTGCAGTATCCGCGTCTGTTGCGATGAAAACCTTTTTAACATCGGGCACATGTTTCTTGATTGCTTCATTAATTTGTTTGACGGTTCCCGTCACTGATGGCACATCATTAGGCCGGCTGTAAGCAAAGTCATGTCTTCTCCAATGAATAGACAAATAATTGGTACATTGATCGCTTTTGCAATCCAACTTCTTGTTTATAAACTTCTTTGCAGTTTTTATGAGGGATTTGTTGAACTTCATGCTTTTACGGCAGTCCCAATATGACTTCGATCCGTAATTATCATGTAACGGTATTTCTCCATGCATGAACATAACTTTTCTATCAGACGGGTGCTGAAATACAAGTTCCCATAACTTTGATATTTTTCCCTGGAATCTAACACACACTGTTTCTTTAGCTTTTATGTTGCTGTAGCCCCAATAGTTTCCATCATATTTACATTTAGAACTGACGAATTGCCATTTCTCTTCAAACACTCCATTTTCAAATGGATTTTCAAAGTTTTGTAAAACATACAATGTATCGATTTCAAAAGGATTTCTATCATTCTTATTTACAACCTCGTTCAGTTCTAGTACTGGAGCGTAAGATTTCAGAGAATCTACATCGAAGAAATCGCTCCAAGCATGAGGATTCGAATTTGAATGAGTGCTTCTCCAGTGGTACAAATTGTACCACGGAGGAAGAACCAAGCGCCAGTCCGTCCTGCCACGCTTCTTAGCTTCAGCCAACATTAACGCGAACCTCATGTACACGTCTCGCCGCAAATTAAACCCTTCTGGAGGATTTACATCGTAAAACATCATCTTGTAATCATGAGTGACTTCGAGTTGGTTATTGCACGTTTTCGAAGCCGCATCGCAGTAACCATTCTTTGTATTCTGCTCAGCTGATGAAGATAGCAAGTTGATGAGGAACAGATTGAGGAAAATCATCGTATTTGTAGCACTTTTGAAGAAAATCACCGGGAAAAAAAGGTTCAACAAGCAATATTGATTAATTTGAAAACTGACATTTGTTTTTTTTTTCTCGGGAAAGAAAGCGAGTACGGCTTTTGTTTGGTCGCGCGCGGCACGCCCTCTCTCAGTTTTCCTTCCAGGAATTCCTGAACGAAAGGGCAATGACATTACATATTTTATACATGGCAACACAGTTTTCTGATGTCATTCTCTTGATTTGATAGCTGTCTGTGATGTGCATTTTGGACGGCGATTTTTATTACAAAACCGATTGAAACAACCAATTTTTCTACTTATTTTAGCCAAAATGGAGCTCAACGACGTTATAGTTAACCAGCCCGTCGTTATAGACAACGTAAATATTTAATTTTTCCACTATTTCCATGCTTTACAACATTGTTGGCACAACTACGTTTTTGTTGGAAAAATCAATTGAATTTTACGTTATAATAGTATAAGAACTGGGTCATTTGCTTTCTGTAGTACAAATTTGGGTTATAATGTGCCTTTACAGTCCTATGACCGTATATTTATAATCATAAAATGTGCAATGTGAGTCACCGACTCTGACTCGTATTCGCTTTTTTGTGTACATAATTTTCTCTGCCGGTGTGTTCAGGGATCTGGAGTGATCAAGGCAGGCTTTGCCGGCGACCAGATACCGAAATGCAGGTTCCCCAACTAGTAAGTTACGTTCACAACACTTAGAATATCAACATTTTCGAATACTTGATACAAAAACTTGATTTTTTATCATCTTTCAGTATCGGTCGTCCGAAACATATCAGAGTGATGGCAGGAGCTTTAGAAGGAGAACTATTTGTCGGTCCACGAGCTGAGGAGCATAGAGGCTTGCTCAGCATCAAATATCCAATGGAACATGGCATTGTTACTGATTGGAACGACATGGAGCGCGTTTGGAACTACATTTACAGTAAGGTTAGTAGAATTAAAATTGGCTATACTTTAAATTTATCCAATGATAAACTGAGACACTATAAGCAACCTCACCACATATGCCTTTATATACTATTTTAGTGTTCTAAATACATTTAAAGCACCTCCATTGACTTATTATGTAGTCATTCACCATTCCATTTGTAAGGCATGAAAGAAAAATTCTTACTTTGAAACCAGACAATTGGTGTGTTGTAGCATATATTTATTATTATTAATAGTTCATAGGAATACTTAAATGGGTAAATAGATAACGCTTAATAACTAAATTTTTTTTTAAAATTTTTCATTTGGGTTTCATTTGCGATCAGTCCGACTGACTATAAGCAGATATGTTGCGTGCGTTTTGTCGTGAAGAGTACTGCTCCCAGTGGAGCCAGCCCTTTATTGATATTAATTCCCTTCCAGGCATCAATTTGTGTCAAATATATCCCGGCGCTTCTTGAGCCGGCGTATGGTTTCCGGGATAGTGAGTTGCCCCGCCAGATGGTTTGGGTGCTTCTCTAGTCGTTTTCTATAGTTGGGTATCCATAGTTGTATGCCATAGCACCAAATGGGCTTTAGAATTGTTTTGTATATAAGCAGTTTATTGTCCATGGACAATTTAGAATTTTGCCCAAGCATTTTTTTCACATTGAAACCCATTTCTTTTCCTTACCAATATTAGGGTAGATATATTACAATGTGATTTTATCAAGAAAAGAATTCTAATATTATCTTGAGACTATTATAATTGTTAAAACATAGCATAGTTCAATCTCATCAATCCACCCATTTAATTTCCACCCTCTCACTCCCCAGGACCAGTTATCAACCTTCTCTGAGGAGCATCCAGTGCTGCTCACGGAGGCGCCTCTCAACCCTCGCAGGAACAGAGAGAAAGCAGCCGAGGTGTTCTTTGAGACGTTCAACGCTCCAGCGCTGTTCCTGTCTATGCAGGCTGTGCTTAGTTTGTAAGTTGTCTTTGCTCTATTTATAAAAGTAGTTAGTGTTTGAACCCTCCCCTCCCAATGCACGGTGATGTTTTATAAAGTTGAAAAGTTTTTTTAAAGGCGCTAACAGGAGGGTGTCACTCCGAAGTTTAGGTACGTTCGAGTGACTCGGCACGCCGAGCATAATGCAGGGCTGCCGCTCGCGGACCGCGCCGCGCCGCACGCGCCTGTGACTGACGACTAGGTTACAACACAACGAAATTACTAATATTAATTTATGCAATTTGATTGACCAAATAATACTTAAGTAATTTACGTAGTCCAAAATCTAATAGTCAAAGAGCTACAGTTAATTAATTTGCTTTAGGTATATAATATCACCCCTAACATTAAGGTATTCCAATAAAATTCGTTTCGAAGTCGCAATTCATTCGAAACACAGTCACAGTGCACAGTCGAAAGCATTATATAGGTACGATAGATAATGCTTACATTTTCGGTATCTTACGCAGTTTACATTACGGCTAGTTTGCAACAAGAAATGTGCTAGGTCTTAGACTAATTATTTTATTTTGGTAGCGTGTTGTACCTACGCGTATGTCCGTGTCACGCTTCACTCACAACCCTAACAACGAAACAGGGATAGCGTTACGCGTTAGAAAGAGACACGCAATCCCGGCAGATAAAACGACCTTGAATAAAAGGCGTGCGAGAATTGCACTTTACTGGGTTGTAGCAGAGTTGCGTTTACTGTAATTGTGTTAGCGGAGTGATCCTTCTGTACGCTAGTACTATATATATTCTGTGGCGCTAATCTCAGGAACTACTGGACTGATAAAAAAATGTTGTGTTGCATAGCTTATTTAGCGAGAAAGATCTCTCTCCGGTCGTGACAGATTGCTGTCCCATATGAGAGTGAAAGGAATAGAGAGTGCACCTGTGTTTGCGCACACACTTGTGCACTATAATATGTACCGTGCAGTCGGTTAGTCGACTGACGAAATCGGCTAGGGGGACTATTATTATTATTGAGGGAGGCTTTAGGCTTTAAAGCAAAACACTGGGACAGGAGGGGAGGAAGCAAACTCAAAATGCTTGGACGCAGTCACGGGGACTGCTAGTATATTAATATATTCTTACGTATTTAACAATGTAAAATATTTGCATGCTAAATATGATAGCTGAAAAAGCTGATCTGAGTATGTGCTTGGCATGGAGTCCATTATCCGAAAAAGTGGGCAAGCTAAACTACAATGTTTATAGTACCAACTAAAATGTACCGTTTTTCAAAAGCAAATAAATATTCATGTTCATTTATTAACTCCTACTATCAAAAGGCACTCTTACTTTATCCATTTATTTACTTATTTAGTTTCCATAGCATTGCTCCATCTTATTTTACAATAAGAAATATTATTTATTATGGTTGTCTGGAAGAGATCGCTTTTAGCGATAAGGCCGCCTTAGTGGTACATTTACTTTGAGCTTATAAACTGTAGTGTTGTACAGTAAAGAGTTATATTATTATTATTATTAATTGTCAGCCTCCAAATTAAAAAATCAAATAAAAAAGCTTGTTCCACTAACTAGGATATTATAGAAATTATCTCCAATAGTAAGTTTTAAAGCCAGAAAGAAAAGAAAAAAAAACATTCCGTAATGCAAATGTAATTTACGTTTTTTTTTTCAGATATGCTACAGGCCGAACTACAGGCGTAGTTCTAGACTCAGGCGATGGCGTCACTCACGCGGTGCCCATATACGAAGGGTTCGCGATGCCGCACAGCATAATGCGGGTAGACGTGGCCGGCCGTGACGTCACCAGATATCTGCGGTAAGGGACCAGAGAACTTATGCCTACTTACTTAATCCAGAGTTAATTAACTCGGGGTTAATATGTCAAAACGGGATAGCAACAAAATCGGTATTGAACTCAGCGCTCAGCTAACATTTAACTCGGGGTTAAAAAGTCGACTGTTCATTCTAAGGCCCACTAGCGCACGATGATTTAACCCAAGATAACGCTAACCCAAGATTAAATTATCATTCTGTCTTTCTTTGTCAGTTTATTTGACGTTGACGAAGAAAAAATGATGATTTAATCCTGGGTTGGCGTAATCCTGGTTTAAATCATCGTGCGCAAGTCCCACTAACACAACTAATTATCAAACTGACAGGAGCAAAATGATGATTTAACTCTGAGTTAACATTCAACTCGGGATTAAATGTCAACACGTTCCAATATTTTTCCATTAATTAATCTATGTCATTAAATAATTATTCTATTCTATTAACATAAAAAAAAATAATAATTACTTATTTTTGTCCACAGACTACTTCTCCGCAAAGAAGGCGTCAACCTCCGCACATCAGCAGAACTAGAGATAGTTAAAGCTATAAAAGAGAGGGCGTGCTATCTCTCTCCTAATCCGCTCAAAGAAGAGACTCTTGAAACAGAGAGAGCACAATACACTCTACCCGATGGCACTCAGTTAGAGGTATGTTATTTATTAACTGCCTCGGTGGCGCAGCGGTTAGAGGGTCGCATTTTAAAGCGACGGCTGCGGCAGAGGTCCCGGATTCGATCCCCGGCTCGGGCCAAAAATATGTACCTGGGCTTTTCTGATCAGAAATTCTCAGGGAAGCCCGGAGTTTGGAAGTTGTTTGCGTTTCACCCCCGTGCCTCGGTGCGTTGGTCCTGCGCCTGATCTCTCTCCGGTCGTGTCAGATTGCTGTCCCATCGGGCTATGAGAGTAAAAGGAATAGAGAGTGCACCTGTGTTTGCGCACACACTTGTGCACTATAATATGTCCGGCGCAGTCGGTTAGTCGTTGTGACTGGCCACCGCAGTCGAAATCGGCTAGGGGGACTATTATTATTACTTACTATTACTTGTGTATGTCAGGATGGCGGGACCCCGGCTGGTTTAAAGATTTCCGTTAGCTCGTTGTCCTTTTCTGATTTTGTTATATTTTGTGCCTTTGTCTTAGATTTTGTACTCTGAATATTTCAAAAGATATTGACTTGAGTGTGTGGTCCTGCAATCATAACGTACATATATATTTACTAGTTAGGGTTCCGTACCTCAAAAGGACAAAACGGAACCCTTATAGGATCACTTTGTTGTCCGTCTGTCCGTCCGTCCGTCCGTCTGTCAAGACCCTTTTTCTCAGGAACGCGTGGAGGTATGAAGCTGAAATTTATATCAATTACTCAGGTCTACTGTCCCTTGAAGCTGTGAAAAAATCAAACTTCTATGTCAACGCCATCAAAAGAAACAGCAATTTAAGCTGCATATTTTGAAACTCGCAAGTACTCGCAAGGGAATCAAAACCTAAAGGGTACTTCCAGTCGACCTAGAATCTTGAAATTTGGCATGAAGCAACGTTTTATAGCACACATAAAGGAAAAATTCCGAAAACCTTAAATTTTTAGTTACATTACAAAATATATATTTTTTTTATAAATATAAACTTATTACTTTTTTCCTCCTCCATCTTTCCCCATTGTAATGTTATGAATTTCATTTTGCAATAAAAATACCATAGTTATGACTCGATTGTCGTAATGAACGAACTTTGTAAACCTTGCAGGTTTGTACGGAACCCTCGGTGCGCGAGTCCGACTCGCACTTGGCCGGTTTTTTTTTTACCATTAAACATTTCATTTTATTTTTCAGATTGGACAAGCGCGGTTTAGGGCACCAGAAGTATTGTTCCGACCGGACCTCATTGGTGAAGAGTGCGAAGGTATGTTTTCTACATATTTTAGACCTATAGATATAAAATAAATATGCGCCAGACAACACACCCAATAGTCTTGGTTTCGAACTAAAAAAAAACTTAACGAATACTATATACGAATAAATAAATTTATTGATTGATTGATAATTTTTTTTTTTTATTTTATTAATCATAGCACACAAAACAGATATCAATCATAAAAGCATAAATACTTAAAATAACATTGTTCAGATCTAGATCGAAATCCAAAAATATGTATGCCTATAAGCTTTGTAATTAAAAGATAATCTTTAACTAAAGAACGCTACGGGTTATTAAGTTATTAATATTATAACATTCTAAAATATTGTACGCCCAAGTGGCAGGTTATAGTGGGACTCTGTTTTTAAATCTCGCATTAGTATCACACCATTAAACATTAAATATAAATTGAAAGCTCATTTTTTACAACTTTTGCTTTGAAATTTGAATGTAGTCACCACTCGTCAGGATTGAAACATAGCTGAATTTATTTTATCTATCTCAAATATTTATAGATGGTATCGATGTGACTTGCAGCAGCATTATCCCAAACCTCAGTGGTTTATTCGTGCTGTTTTTTAGTGTAACCGTTTGTTTTCTTTTTATACGGTAATAAATGAAAAAAAAAAAAAAAAAAACTTCTTGTTCCTATAGCTAAAAACAATAAATGCTTTATTGATTGATTGATTGACTACTATAAAAGTTGTCAAAATATAAAATATTCTTTATAAAATAAAATAAAATAAAGTCTAAGTTACTAAAAAAACACAAATTTCAACTTGAAGGTCTCCACGAAGTACTGATGTTCGCTATTCAGAAGTCGGACATGGATCTGCGGAAGGTGTTATACCAGAACATAGTGCTCAGCGGTGGGTCCACCCTGTTCCGAGGGTTCGGAGACAGATTGCTGGCTGAGATCAGACGGCTGGCGCCTAAGGATATGAAGATCAGGGTATGTATATCTATATATATAAAAGAAAGTCGTGTTTGTTACAACACTTATAACTCGAGAACGGCTGGACCGATTGCCACGGTTTTGCATTCGTTGGATAGGCCTCGGGCTCCGTGAGGTTTATAGCAAAGAAAATTTCCATAAAACGGGGCTGGGGCGGGACGGGGCTGGGGGCGAAACGAAGTTCGCTGGGACCGCTAGTTATAATAATAATTTTTCATCTCACCTGTTCGGAAAATTGAATTTTCATGTGAAGATAGCCGGGTGGAAAATAGCTTTTCCATCCATAGGGTGAAAAGTATTTTAGTTTTAATTGGCATGGCATAGAGTCAAGGCATGCAGTCAAAGCTTGGGTCAAAGATTGTGATTTGTATTGTGTATTCTTTATTCAAGACTAGCTTTGTAAATTTTGTAAAAATATTTTAGTGCTGAATAAACGTTTTTTTTTCTTTCTTTCTTTCTTTCTTTCTTTGAGTGTGCTTCAAGGTCCTATATTAGTTAGATATATAGATAACTATGTATTGCACACAATATTAGTGAATTTACAAATTTGTTTAACCTTTACCTACTGAGGTTGTCTTACCTTGACGTAAATACTGACGTGGGGGCCTGAGAGTCCCGTACACTTATATGGTTATATTTCAAAATCAGTAGCCTTTTTAGGATTATATGTTTATTAATTATCTTAAGAGGAAGTATTTAAACAAATTAAAAGCATTTTCGTATCATTTATTTATTTAAATTTAACTTTTACAATAAAGTTTTGAAATCACTCAACATTTTTTGGTCGAAATCACATGAGATCGTAATTAATGAAGTATCAACTAAAATTATTTAAAAAATCACTTATAATCTTAATTTTAAACAGTCTTTCCATTAAATGGGACATACTTTATTATCATATTATAGGAAGAACTAAGAAACTACACGGCATCAAGTATGGCAAATTATTACTTACAGTCTGGGCATACTACATATACTTCTTCTTTCTTCTTGTCTTTAGAAAACTGCTGACATACATGTTTTTTACCCAAATAACATGTGTGTGTATTTTCTTTGAACCTTCAAACGGCAGGTATGGCATCCTCTTCTTTTTTTAGACTCATCGGTCGATCGACATTACGGTGGAATAAAAATTTTGTTGCTCGGTACTAGAACCCTTCTAGTTTTAGCTGCACTGTTATTATTATTACTAACGAACGGTCGTTTTCTCACGGACAAAGTACTAGGCTCCATATTTGTAAATTGATTCGACTTTACTGCAAAAAAAGGCGATAACTAACTCAATACCAAATACAAAAAAGTTACGTAAATACTGAGGTGGGGCCTGAGAGGCCCACAAAAAATTTCAAAGTTAATTTACTTACCTAAATTTCGCGCGCAAACACGTGCAGAGCCGTCTACAGCCACGTCGCAACTAAACTAGAAGGTACTAGAACGTTCGCGTGTGTCGCGCGCTAAAAAAGAGAGTAATTCAACAATTTCACTTTTAAAAGACACGGGAGGCCCCCACCTCAGCAGTTAAAGGTTAATAAAAGTAATAAGTTATTCCCACAAAATATTTTTTTATTAATGACATTGTTTCTATATATTGTTTTAAACTTTCATGGTCACTAACATTAGAATAGTTAGATACGAACGCGCTTGCAACAGTGCCGAAATATCGGAAGCTCATAAATAATAAGGTACATAGTAGCAATCCCGTATCTAACTATTCTAATGTTTCTATAGCTCCGTACTTATTATTGTATCCTTTCTTCCCGCAGATCTCAGCGCCTCAAGAGCGTCTGTACTCTACATGGATAGGGGGTTCGATTCTGGCGTCGCTCGACACTTTCCGGAAAATGTGGGTTTCCAAACGGGAGTACGATGAGGAGGGACACCGAGCTGTGCACAGGAAAACATTCTAAGCTGTATGTGAGTGTGGCCATGCTGCTAAGATGTAATATACAAAGTGTTATTTTAGTTTTACGGAAAATTAAGAATTTATATGGTTGAAATCACTTCTAGTTGGCGCCACTGTTGCGTGAGGTCCAGAATATAGCTTTTATGGTGTGTAAATTGTCTTGATGGAGAGATAAAAAATCAAATTTGCCATTAAATCTTAATATTACAATACATAGGGCATGCCGCAGTCCAGCTTTGTTAGGAAAAGAGGAGTAAGTACACAAGTTATTAAAGATTTAACATTTATGTTCTTAGTCCCCCTTTTAAAACACTCTCATTCATTGATCCGTAACTAGTATTTGCCATAATTAAGGAAAATTATTGATAAATATTAGAAACAATAATTGAAATAGAAATAAACCCGCTCATCTAACCCACAAACAGTGACATTTGACATTTTGGAGACCTCACGCTACACAAGCGCCCCTAGCGGCGAATTCATACCCTCATTAACTTAATAATAAACTTAATTTAATTTACAGTTTACTTTAAGTGTTCGAAACGTCGGGTTGTATTTAATAAATCTTCGCGAAAAAAACGGTAAACCATGTTTTTTAACAATGAGTAGTATTTGCGTGAACTTCAGATATAAAAAAGTCAAGGATATAAATCAGACTACATAAATAAAGGTCGTGTTAATAGATTTTTTTTTTCAAGTTTAATTCAAAATAATTCAATTATCACCTTGTACTCGGTGTGTCCGTAAATAAATAATACTAAAAATCAATCTTCAATATCAATAGAAGATTATCAAATAATCACGCATTTACCAAATTATAAAAATTATCCGTTTGCAGCTTAAAAATAGATTCTATTAGAATCTTAGCAGTGTGGCCAACACAAATGAATGAGTGAATGAATGGTTGACAATGTGTGGCTTATTGGTTGATCACATCAGTTTTAATAACTCTTAGTTATAATAAAAACTTTTTTTTTTTGTTACTGTCTTTGATCAGAAACACAAAATTTTTGAGAAATTGTCTATGGATAGCTAATTGGTCTTTGAAGTCTATGCAGGGAACCAAAGACAGTGACGCAATTTTTTTTGCGGTCAAATTATTCTTTTATTAATTTGGTCACTCTTTTATAATATTAGTACATTTCATATAAATCTATACTAATATTATAAAGCTGAAGAGTTTGTTTGTTTGTTTGTTTGTTTGAACGCGCTAATCTCCGAAACTACTGGTTCGATTTGAATAATTCTTTTTGTGTTGGATAGTCCAGTTATCGAGGAAGGCTATAGGCTATATTACATCACGCTACGACCAATAGGAGCAAAGATATAGTGGTAAATGTGTAAAAAACGGGAGAAAGAAGTCACTATTCCACGCGGACGAAGTCGCGAGCAAAAGCTAGTAATATTATAAAACTGAAGAGTTTGTTTGTTTGAACGCGCTAATCTCAGGAACTAGAGGACCGATTTAAAAAACATTTTAGTGTTGGATAGATTATTTATCGAGGAAACTATAGGCTATAAAACATCACGCTGCGACGGGAGGGGAGGGGGCAAACCCAAAACGCGCCGACGCAGTCGCAGGGTTCGCTAGTATATAGATAACAAATGCTTTTATGATATAGACTCGAAATATTTTAACTGTATCACTAACTGAATGTATCATATATAGATAGTGCCATCCACGAAGGCGCGCGCCACCTTTCGTTCTATTCGTTTTAAATACATGTGTGCAAGTTTTTGCCAATATTTGATGATGCTATAATGAATATAATTATTACATATTTATTATATGATATTAAAATATTTGCCACACACCCCGCACCCCGCGCTTTCCATAATCACAAATGAACGGCGCGCGCCTTCGTGGATGGCATTATCTATATCAATGTAGATTCTCTTAACATTAAAAAGTTTTATTGCACTATTCAGAGTAAATTCAACATCAACATTATTATGTAATGTATCATGTTGAAATAAATTTAATTGAATCAATTAACTCCGGGTTAAGTCATCATTGTAACCCGGGGTTACGGTTTGGTTAACACATGACAACATGTAAGTTATTTCAAAATTGATAACTATACATTAAAATGGTGTTAATTGAGATATCACCATTTAAATGAGGTTTTTTCACTGCGCCATAGCATACAATACCATGACCGTGCTAGGAGCGTATCAGACACGAAAAGCAACACGATACGCTCTACCTTGCCCACTGAACGGATTGACAGCGTTTTGTCTCACCGTTATATGGAGCGAGAGCGTATTTTTCTTCCGGTGCTGACACGCTCCGTGCGTGGCACGCGACGGTGTTGGTCGGTGACGGAACGGTCTAATGGGCAAAGTGTCATAGTTTTCAATACAAAGAATATTGTTTTTTCTGACACGTTACTAGCACGGTCGTGGTATACTACGGTGTGTGTAGTGGGAAAAAAGTTTTATGCACACTTTTTCGAAGTACCAAAAAATATATTTTGGTTGGTATGGAAAAAAACGTTGTTTAACACGTTTCGGGACACTATTCCAGACACAATAGATGTTTTATTGTTTTTTTCACGCGTGTAGGCGTTCACTGTCCCGGAACGTGTTAAAAATAATTTATGATCAAAGCTATGTATAATCTATAACATTTAGCTAGATTATTTCGAATGGAACCGTTAATATTTGTAATCCGTTTTTTTTATCACTAGTCGAATATTTTAAACAATCTTGACATTATTTTTTAGCGAAAACGTTCCTTTTAAAACAAGATGAACACAAAACTTACAACATACATAGCTAATTCATCGTTCAATACTGACATCTTTTGAAATTAAATATTAAATTAATTTTATTTGCTGATATCATTTTAAAAGTTACAAAAAATATTGTTTACAATGTCTGACTAGCAAAGATGAATGGAGTTTAGGATGTAAATATCTTCTTTTTTATACTTTGCGCGTTTGAGCTGATGTATGCAATGTAATTATGAATTTATTTTAAGTTTTACACTGAGCTATCGCAAAAGACAATGATAGGTGGCGCCATAGAGATGCGTTTTTTTTTCTAATTACTCATATCTTTATTGTTTTTGCTCTTAAGTATTCATTATGGAACTTACGCATAATTTCTTTATACAATTTTAATGTCAAACTGTAGAATTTTCTATCAGTATTCATGGTGTACTTAACAATACGTGTATTTCATGCAAAAAAGTACAAATAAAAGTTACACTTGAAATTAATCGCAACTCTGTGGCGTCTCCGTATAGAAGTGCATTATGGAGCTAGAGTGGGCCCTAGTAATAATTTTTAAGCTAGATACATGTTTATTTCTAATAAATTATTATTTTCGATTACTGACTTTTATTTAGTGTTTTACCCAATAATGAATATCAAAAGGAGGGTTAGTTAATTGATTCACTGAGTAGTAAATACTAAAATTATGAATACTAATAATTACTCTGTGGGTGTGCCCCTGTACCTTAATGTTTTTATGACCAAATAATCATTTTTCTATTACATCTATTACTATTTGTCAAAGGGGTTGTTTGTAACTTTTTATACGAAGCGTGGCTTACCTATTTAACACGTTCCGGGACAGTGAACGCCTACAGGCGTGAAAACCATTAAACATCTATTGTGTCTGGAACAGTGTCCCGGAACGTGTTAACATATTTTTTGTTTTAAAATAACGGTCATAACAAGAAACTTCAAACAATTATAGATAGATCAAATCAAAATACATAGAAAGTATTACTTGGTAAAACCTCGTAAAACGTCTGGTTTTCGAGTAATAAGCTACTAAAGACAAAACGCTCAAAAAAGATAATACACATATTGTATTACTTAAAATTACATTATGTATTAATATTGTTACACTCATTAAAATCGCAAAAAACACGCAAAAATCACAAAATATAACGACAACCTATTATTCTTGAGCGAAAAAATGTCGTAGCTCACCCTTGACTGAATTTGAGGTCACATTGTTTTTGACCAATTGACCATTTTTGAGGTCATATTTTAATGGGACTGGGTGGTTTTCTGGGGATGTATTCCGATAGGGGGGTTCGAAAATTTCATTATTTTTTTGATACGACGCACCGTTTACGAGATAATTGAGTTTTAAGATTTAAGGAGAAAAATGTCATACTCAAACTTGACTTATAGTGGTCAGATTGTTTTAGACCAATTGACTATTTTTGAGGTCAAATCATAATAGACCTGGGTGGGTTTCTGGGGGTGTATTCCGATAGGGGGGTTCGAAAATTTCATTATTTTTTTGATACGACGCACCGTTTACGAGATAATTGAGTTTTAAGATTTAAGGGGAAAAATCATACTCAAAGTTGGCTGTTGTTGTGGTCAGATTGTTTTTGACCAATTGACCATTTTTGAGGTCATATTATAATAAAACTGGGTGGGTTTCTGGGGGTGTATTCCGATAGGGGGGTTCGAAAATTTCATTATTTTTTTGATACGACGCACCGTTTCCGAGATAATTGAGATTTAAGGTCTAAGATTAAAATTTTGGATAAAAATCTTCATAAATCTTTAAGTATGGATCACAATGATTATTTCATATGAGTGACGAACTGTTTTTTTGATATTGCACAAATAATTTTAGTTTCGTGTGTTCCTGAAAATCAACTAAAAGGTTTTGGTTTTTTCCCTATTTAGTAGAGCTCATTTATTAGCCGATTATTTAAACTCGAAAACCAGACGTTTTACGAGATTTTAGAGCAAGAAAATTTGGTCTATTGGTGTGTTCTATAAACTGTTTTTTTTAAATGGCGGACATAAAAGTAAGTGGCAAAGTTTCATACTATTTCACGCTTCTCAGTGTATAATGATGGTTAAAATTTTATCGTTAGGTTACCGTCGTAACGTTATCATTCATTAAATATTACTGTTCTACCTACTATAGTTTAGCCGTACTGAGAAATTCAAACTTCCCGACTGACCATTTTCTTATGCATTTTCTGTCAAAATATAATTCTCAGAGCGACTAAACTAATGTGACGAGGGTTCATCTTTACATAGAAAAAAAAAGTCTTGTTTAAAACATTAAGAGTTTATTTATTAATAACAGTACACGCTAGTAAGGCTGGTAACATATTATGCTTATTAATATTTCGAGTTAAAATTGTGATGCGACGTTTAGAATTCATCGTTGGCGAACGGATGGTCCTTGTGGTCCAGAGAGCTGAAAAAAAAACAATTTTAATTCAAATTATTCAAGCAATACCATTACTGAATCTGTATTGCAGAATCTGCAAAGAACGTCTTTTATATAGTTAGAGCTTTTCTAAGGTGAAATGAAGCGCCCACTACCTAATGAATCTTTTATTTTAAGGTGTTAATCTTGGCTTATATGGAATGCACTTTTATATCGAAAAAATCCCGGGATTTATGAATTTATAGTGTTTTTACTAACTATACCTCTAGAATCAAATCGGGTGTACTACTGTGTGCAATATCTACTTTTCCCCTTACACTCAAAATACTCAAAAAATAACTTCAAGTACAAACACATTAATAAATGTAATTCCGCCCTGTTTTTTTATAGAAATACCACAAGACATGATTTCCTCGCCATGTTACAGACTAGTTTCGAATTTCCGTATTTTCTGGGATTCCGCGATTAATATTAAAATAGAGGTATATATTATTTAAGAAGCCGCCTCCATAATTATTATTACCTAGCCAAAAATGAATTTTAGGTATATAAATATGCATCTGATTATTCGAACACTGTGATGCCACAGAACGTTTAACAACCTGCCAAATTCAAATTCAAAATCTTTATTTCAATTTAGGTCATGAAATGACACTTATGAACATCAAATATACAGTGAAAAAAAAAAACAGATAACGGCAAAAGCTATGTCAATCAATCAATCAATCAGCCTGTTGCAGTCCACTGCTGGACGTAGGCCTCCCCAAGGGCACGCCAAAGTGCACGATCCCCTGCTTTCCTCGTCCAGTCACTACCAGCGACCTTCTGTAGGTCATCGGTTCATCTGGCAGGGGGGCGTCCAAGACTACGTTTTCCGAGACGTGGTCTCCATTCAAGAACCCGTCTACTCCAACGTTCATCGGTTCTGTAATATAATAGTAATAGTCCCCCTAGCCGATTTCGACTACGGTGGCCAGTCACAACGACCAACCGACTGCGCGGGACACATTTTAGTGCACAAGTGTGTGCGCAAACACAGGTGCACTCTCTATTCCTTTCACTCTCATAGCCCGATGGGACAGCAATCTGACATGACCGGAGAGAGATCAGGCGCAGGACCAACGGCTTTACGTGCTTTCCGAGGCACGGGGGTGAAACACCGCCAACTTCCAAACTCCGGGCTACCCTGAGAATTTCTGAACAGAAAAACTCCGGTACACATTTTTGGCCCGACCTGGGAATTGAACCTGGGACCTCCGGCGCAGCCATCGCTTTGAAATGCGACCCTATAACCGCTGCGCCACCGAGGCAGTTGAATCTAATTATACTTACGCAGTCATCGGGCAGAACCGTCCGTTGCAATCGAAACTGTCGATCAGGTCGACATCCTCCTGGGACAGCTTGAAGTCGAACACTTCGAAGTTGCTCGCGATCCTCGACTTGGTCACCGATTTAGGGATCACAATGTTGTTCCTGTCGATCTGGTATCTGAGCAAAGAAAGAAAGAAACAGTAAGACCAGCGGTACTCAAACTGTAACCTTATTGAAAAGCAAAAACCGGGTGGACCCATTTTCATGAATTTTATTTGTTAGATTTGTATTGGCCTCGAAGAGGATAGTAATCAATCATAAAAGGCAGTTCGCTGGGACCGCTGGTAAATATAAGTAATTTTATGTCCTATAAATCAACTTTAACCGGAACCTGATGGTAGGGAAATGGTAACAGTAGGTTAAAACTAGTTATGGTTATTGTTACAGTTAAGGAACGGTCTGTGGAAGCAAAATAATAAAAAAAACAAGTTACTATTACTATCTTACCTGATGACCACTTGTTGAGTCTATAGTCTATGACCAATAACGGTGGGCGTCTATAGTCTCCAACATACCTGATGAGCACCTGCGCGACGGCGAGAGAACGACGACTAGAATTGTCTATGGATGTCAAAATCACAAAAACAAGTGACTATCGGAGGACCAATCACCAATAGAACGTATTGTCTATGGAAGCAAAAATGACAAAAATCAGTGACTATCAAAGAACCAATCATAAATTGCATCTAGTATTGTATATGGATGTCAAAAAACAAATGACTAACGGAGATCCAATCTAGCATAAGACTATGGATATCAGAATGTCTGAAAAAACAAATAACTGTCTGAGGGCCAATAATCACCAATAGAATCAATCTAGTATTGTCTACTATGGATATCAACATTGCAATAAACAAGTGAATATCTGAGGATTATTCACCAAATAGGATAGGGCATTGTCTATGGATGGTCAAATGACAAAAAACAAGTGACTTTCGGAGGACCTATCTCCAATAGCAACTGGAATTGTCAATGGATGAAACAAGTGACTATCGAAGGACCAATCACCTAGAGCATTAGCATTTTCTATGGTAGCCAAAATTTTTAAAAAAGGAGACTATTAGCGACATACCTGATGAGCACCTGCGCGGGCGTCTTGCCCAGCCTCTCGGCGATGGCCACGAGCTTGGGGTCGTCCATGAGCTGCGGCTCCCCGGGCTGCGCCCACGGCCTGTCCGGCGAGCCGAGCGGGGAGTACGCTGTGATGGCCACACCTTGCGACTCGCAGAAGGCCTTCAGGCGTTTCTGGTTCAAGTACGGGTGGCATTCCACCTGGAAAAGGGGGGGAGAAGTTCAGGTTTTGGTTGTAGAAAGCAACCTACTGATGTTTTTCATAGAGAATATGAGCTAAGCCTCTTTAAATAAATAAAAGTTTATTTATTTTGCCCACTATGAACCAATTTTTTGTACACATTATCTTAGATTAGATTTGGGTAATTCCTGAATGAATGATCCAATTGAAGTATTGCAGCAATCGAGTTCCTTCATTAATTTGCTGACTTATAAAAACTATATCTGTCACGCCTTGAAGCGAGAGTGCAAGTTGATAGTATCTATACTGATTTTAGTAAGGCCTTTGACAAAGTTAAACACGCGCTGCTTTGTAAAAAACTTCTAACGAATGGTATTCATGGCAATCTTTACTTACAGGTGGATCTGTTCATATTTGAATCAAAAAAGTATTGTGGCATTAAGGGGTTATTTGTCTAAACCAGTAGCTGTTACTTCAGGGGTTCCTCAAGGCTCTCACCTTGGTCAATTACTATTTACAAAATTCATAAATGCCTTAGTTGGTGTCTAACTTCGTGCTGAGACTATTTAATGCGTGTCAAGGCCCAGATTTGGCCTAAACCCAGGGTTACTGACCTGGTTGGTGACAGGCTTGATGGTGGCCGCCTCCAGCACCCGGGTCAGCTGCTTCTTGTTGAAGTTGGAGACGCCGATGCTGCGGACCAGCCCTTCCCCAACCAGTGGCTCCAAAGCCTTCCAGGTGTCTACGTAGTCCACATCGGAGTACTGGATCTTGCCTGATGCGTCTTCTGGGAAGAGTGAGCCTCCTTCCTGTTAAAGCGATTATATTTAGAAGTTATTTATTTATTTAAAACACTGCATGCACAAATTAAAGGTACTTAATGCTAAAACATTCTCTACTAGTCAACCATAGGTCTTTACAGAGAAAATACAGGCGGCGCGAAGGTGGTGATAAAGGCACAAAAGAAAGATCGTGACGATAAAAAAAATCAAATTTAATGTTAGTGGAATGTAGATATAATTACGAATATGAAGGAACTGTAATTATATTGTTGTTTTTATAGTGTTATGTCACTATACAAACTTAATAATAAAATTATTATTATTGTGAGTGCAATCTCGCAACATTGATGAGGTCACGCAGCCTACGCGTTAAAGAAAGCACTTGTAAAATTCAACAGCCTTGTCAATGTGTCGGTGGCCGAGTGGTATAGGCATGCGCCCGGATAGCGTAGAGACACGGGGTTCGATTCCTTGTCTGACACGGTTGCTTTTTAATTTTCTGAGTCAAATGCGTCTATAATTCTGTCAAGATTGTTAATTTTGTACTAGTTTGTATTGTTATTTTGTTAATTTATCTGCACTAATACGAATAATTGGAAAAAGTTAAGTTTGTCTAAGGTTGCAAGGTCAAAAAATAATATTCTGTGATTTTTATTTATTTATTTAAATTTTATTGCACTGAAGTTGTACAATTGGCGGTAATTAAACGATAATTGATATAACGATATTTAAATACATCAGCGATAAGGGTCAAACAAATATTTGAATAAATAATATGAAATCGACTGTTTCCCTAGTCTACTACGGTGACACCTTTGAATAAATAAACGATCGGCTATTAAACCTTCAATCATAAAACAAAACTGTATTCAGGAAATATTGATTTCGTTCATGTTCTAAACATTTCAGGGTCACAATGCATTAACAATAGTGATAAAAACTCGTGTGAATTCTTCTAATTTGATAGTACTGTTTTACAGAGTGATTCATTCGACTAATTTGGTAGATGCGAAAATTATTTTACGTTTTATGAAGGACAAAGTAGCAAATGTTACTTTGTAACATTTGGTTTTTGAAAATGTGCTTTATCTCGTAAACTACCAGTTCGATCTAGTTTAAACCAATTTTCGTTGAAAGTATAAGAAAAAAGTAAAGATCTACATCGCGTATTTTTATTATCAAAATTGACACTTGCTTAATTCAAAAGTTAGAGAGCCCTTTTTACCACTTTGAAAGAGTCGATCTTAGAAATGTTTGAAGCAACATGAGTACTGGCAGAAGGCTGGAGATATAGTATATTAGGACTGGGCATTAAGAGGCGGCAAACCACCGGTTCTTAAACTCCGATTTTTATTATTATTATAAAAATGAAGAGGTTGCTTAAAAACATCACGCTACGACCAACAGGACATTAAGGTAAACAACCAAGTTTCCGACACCCGTAACAAAGATCAGTTGAAAATATGTAGATTATGGCTCTTGCCAGTAATATTATAAATGTCAAAGTTTGTGACGATGGATGTATGGATGTTTGTTACTCATTCACGAAAAAAACTACTGACTGGAATTCGATGAAACTTTACAATAACACAGTTCATACACTGGAATAACACAAAGGCTATAATTCACAAAGATATTTTTGACATTAAGGTAAACCACCGAATTTTCGACGCCCTCAAAACAGATCAGATTAAAAAAAATTAAAACTATGGCTCTTTTCAATAGTTTTTATGGCAACCACATCTTACCTTATAAGCCTGCGGCCAGTGGATGAGGTACAGGTCCAGATAGGTCAAGTTGAGGTTCTTCAGCGTTTCCTGCAACGCTCCCTTCACAAGCTCCGGCTTGTGGAAGGTGTTCCATAGCTTCGACGTGATGAAGAGGTCCTCTCTGCAATTAAGATGACAATTAGATACAAATTAGGTAATAGTCCACCTAGCCGATTTCGACTACGGTGGCCAGTCACAACGACTAACCGACTGCGCGGGACATATTATAGTGCACAAGTGTGTGCGCAAACACAGGTGCACTCTCTATTTCTTTCACTCTCATAGCCCGATGGGACAGCAATCTGACACGACCGGAGAGAGATCAGGCGCAGGACCAACGGCTTTACGTGCTTTCCGAGGCACGGGGGTGAAACACCGCCAACTTCCAAACTCCGGGCTACCCTGAGAATTTGTAAACAGAAAAACTCCGGTACATATTTTTGACCCGACCCGGGAATTGAACCTGGGACCTCCGACGCAGCCGTCGCTTTAAAATGCGACCCTCTCACCGCTGCGCCACAGAGGCAGTTAAAAAATTAGGTACCCCGCATAGGGCCCTATGAAGCCACGCGGCTATGACAGAAGCGAGCCACATGCGACCATGACGCATCGTTAAGAATGGGATCATCCATACACTCATTTAGTTACATAATAGCCACTCGGCTCCACGCAGACTCGGCTGATTTCGGTGCAAGTAATTTCTGAGGACAATTGGCCCACTTCTTGACTACCTTAGTAGAAGTTAAGTTTGGGAACCAATGGGTCTCCTCTAGACCTTAATACCAAAGGTTTGACAGCCATTGACTCGGCTGATTGCGGTGCAAGTAATTTCAGAGGACTATTGGCCCACTTCTTGACTACCTTAGTAGAAGTTAAGTTTGGGAACCAATGGGTCTGCTCTAGACATTAGTACCAAAAGTTTGACAGCCATTGACTCGGCTGATTGCGGTGCAAGTAATTTCAGAGGACTATTAGCCCACTTCTTGACTACCTTAGTAGAAGTTAGGTTTGGGAACCAGTGGGTTACCATTGAACTTTTTTAGTACCAAAATAAGTTTGGGAACCACTGACTCATTCGATAAGTTTGAGAACTGACACACAAACGCACCTTTAAAACCATTTCTTTATAATACCTGGGAGCCCGTGACAAGACCGACGGTGGCGCTAGCAGAAATGTTTGGGAAGCAGTGTCTCATTTAACAACGTTCTTAAAGTTTGAGAAAGACTGTCTCAGATCTTATTCTTAATAACATACATAGCTAGTTAGGCCCACTTGAACACGATGATTTAACCCAGGATTACGCTAACCCAGGATTATTTCATCATTTTGTCTCTGTCAACGTCAAATGAACTGACAGAAACAGAATGATGATTAAGTAGATTTATATATATTTTTTTTATTATTTAAAGACTTTATTGCACAAATTTAGTGTACCTACAAAGGTGGACTTAATGCTAAAAGCATTCTCTGCCAGTCAAACCTTTTAGATTTAGTGCGCAAGTGGGCCTTAGTTATGTAAAAAGTTTGAGAACCAGTGGCTTATCTCTTATGTCTCGATCTTGGCAGTGATAGTAGCGCATGAAAAGTTTAAGAAGCTCCCGAAAAATGATAGAACTAGTGTAGTGACCCAATACTAAGCATAAGCAGTATAAGATAACTTTGAGAACCACTGACTCACCTCTTGACAACGCCCTCAGCGATCTTGGCAGTAATGGCGGCGCCGACTTCCTTCTCGTTGCCATACACATACGCGCAGTCGAAATGTCTGTAGCCGATGTCGATTGCGTCCTTGACCGCTTGCGTGACTTCACCGGGCTTTGACTGGTAATAAATAAAAATAATTATAATTGTATGGGTATGATTTTATCAATCACCAAATAAATGCAATTTTGAGTGACACGTGAATTTTGACGACACGTGTGAGTGTGGCGCCTTACAATCTATGCCACACTTAATGTCGTGCCCTACCTCTCCTGCCATCTGCACACAAGAGGACCTTTACAACGCCAACCAGAAGGCCATTGATGTTGCCACTTTTTGGGCGCAGAAAGTTTAATTGCCATTGACTCGAAAAGAAGAAGAATGCAATTTTGGTCACCTAATGAATAATATTTGTTCCTAAAATAGTAGATATGATCTATTAATTAGGTGCCAGATCTATAATAATTAGGTGACAGATGTAAGTATTATTTTGATGACTGAAATAATTAAATGATACTCATAGTTTGTTAGTTGGATTTATAGGTATGTAATATTCAGGCCATAGAAGAAAATGTTGAAATGCGTTATTTTAGACCTTTTAGTGAAATTTTGAAAGCGGTAATTTTCCCTTCATTTTTACTCACCTTCTTTTTTGGAAGTCGATCAAAATAGTTACTAAGAGACCTTCCCCTGAATGCAACAAATACGTCATTGAGAACCGCATCAAAATCGGATTAGCCAAACGCGAGATAATCGCGGATAAATTAAAACAAACACCTTTTTTGAAGGCATATAATAATATTTCAATGATAACATGCACCCGGTTTACTCACTTTTGACAGTTTCTTATAGACTAGTTAGTATTCTATGGCGGGCGGTAGTAAAGTAGATACGTCACGGAAAACTTAGAAGATTGATTAGTGATGGATATGTGATAATATGATATCAGACACTCATAAAAATTGTCATGAACAAGGCCGCTACCATAGTAGCGGCCTTGTAAGACCCATTTTAACTTTTTCAATGATAAATCCTACTAATATTATAAACGCGAAATTTTGCGAGGATGGATGTGTGGATTTGTTACTCCTTTATACAAAAACTACTGAATAGATTTTGATGAATTTTCACATATATTTAGTTTATACAATGGAATTACATATAGGCTGTAATTCAAAAAGATATGAATTTAATTAGCAAAGATATGACGATAAATGTTAATAAAGCCGGAAAAAATATTGTTCGCAAACGCTGTAAAAACTGTAAGAGTTACACCAATATTATGTATGGCAGAAATGTTTCCCTTAAATAGTTCTAGTAAAATAGAAAGTATATTGAGACTCGCCCCAGATTTGCAGATTTTTTTTTAATGTATTGAATAATTTAAATACATACCTTTTTAAAATGGTTCTATAGTTTCAGCGAACCAGGCTATTAAAACACAAACTTTTCTATGTATACTCTATATTATTAGTACAGATTCACTTAGCAACATATTTTACCTACTTTGAGCTCTTGAAATATTCAATCCATAAGCTTGTGTCAATTATCTTTAAAAAATACTTAAGGTCAACATTTTATTGACAGCAGGTCAAGTATTATTTGTCAAATTATTATATTTAATTACTTAATTGGTCACTGATAAAGTTAAAGTAATCATGAAACAAAAAGATTGCTTCGTAATCTTTTAAAATTAGTTGAAATTTTCAGCAAATGAATTACTGAATAGTTCAGTAACTTTCCATTAATTTACAACCCTCTAACATCTAACCATAAGCTTTTTACCTACTTTATATTTAAATGGCTGAGCCGATTTTGATAAATGTTAACATAAAGAACAAGTATTTTAATAAGTGTGGTATGAATCCAGATGGCCTTATGAATGGCAGACTTATTCAATAACTGTATAATAGATAATTGGTTTCCTAATAAAATGTCAATTCATGATATCATCCATGTTACCAATAGTATATTGACATGATTATTACTGTACAAAAAGATGCCGATGTCAATCTTATCAGTATATTATGAAATAAGATAAAACATTGATAAAGAAATGGGTCTGGAAAAAAAATATCTTTTAGCAACTGTTGTCTTTTTATGTTACACTACATTTTATCTATTATAAAAAAAAAGTGTTAGTTACACTATTTATAACTCAAGAACGGCTGAACCGATTTGGCTGAATTGGTGGGGAGGTAGCTTAGAACCAGGAGATGTACATAGGAAATACTTTTGAACACTTCTTATTACTCATGTTTTTTACTTTGTTGGATTAGTGTTGGCCCAGAATAGGATAAGAACCATAAAACGGGGCAAGGGCGGGACAGGGCCAGGGTGGGACAAAGTTCTTTGGGATATAAAATCAAAATTAGCAACAAGAATTTTATTTTTATAATTATATTTAATTTTATTTGAATTTTAGTTGATAGAATTGAAGACATCTCTCAAATCATAATAAAAACAATCACTTTAAATGTGCATAAAGCTATCAACAGAACACTGTTACTTGACAAAGGGGAACCTACATCGCCGCTATCATCCAAGGCCATTTGCTTTGGCATGCAACTCACATAATCGCTTTGGCACAGATTACGGTGAATAATGGTATGAGTTGATCACTTATCTTGCTATCTCACTGTTTATTATCTCATAAAGATCATTATTATCTTTGCTAAAGATAAATATCTGAAGAAGGCCATAATGGCCCATTTACACGAGGCCAGTAGCACTGGCGCCAGCAAATTAGAAACCGTTCTATTCTATGGGACTGGCTTTGTCCACTGGCTTGGGCCAGTCCAATAGAATAGAACGGTTTCTAATTTGCTGGCGCCAGTGCTACTGGCCTCGTGTAAATGGGCCATAAGACACAGTTTCTTTTTACAAGTGCAATTTATAATAATCTTTTTTATCAAATACCTTCCATGTTCCGAGGCCCAAAATAGGGATCTCCAAGCCGTTGTAGAACTTCACTTTAGGAACTTGAGAAGCCATTATGAATTTAACGATTAACTACGAACTATGTTTGTCTTCCAATAGGAACCTTAATACTGATCGTAGGCTGGGGAAGTATGCAAAAGGAAATCTTCGGCGGTATGGAAAATCAAATGGAAAATGCCGGCTACTCAAGGCCACCCATGCCACCAAAAAAATTATCCAACCAAATGTCAAAGTCAAGTCAACAATTGAAATGTCAAAAACACGTGTGCGGGAAAAAACAGAGTTGCCAGATAGATTTTAAAAACTCCTCTTAGAGGTGAATCTTTTCTAGTCTGTAAAAAGAGTCTATTTTCATATTTTGTGTAAATTCTCAGTATCCTTTTGAATTATTATTTTGAAAAATATATATTTCTAAACTAGCTGTGCCCGCGACTTCGTCCGCGTAGAATAGTGACTTTGGGTAGATTTTTTATTATTTAGGCTTATGATTTTACAAATAAGATACTTAAGTATAAGTACTTATAAGTACGCAAGATAAAAAGTTTTTATTTATGCCATTGTTAGCAATGAATTGTAAAAATTTAGGTTTTATATAAAAAAACATAATGAGTATTTAAGAAAAATAGTGAGACTGACTTCGTCTAAGACAACCATGGCTCAACTATACTACTTCCGCCTCCAAGCTTTGCACCCATCTTCAAGTCACCCTGTATTACTTAACTAAAACTAAAGGGCGATATAGAATGCTTAGTAAGCTTTATTAAACTTATTTTGAAACAAAATCAGTATATTTATTATTACAACAATAAAAAGCAAGTAGTACATCAAAGGTGATCAATTATTATGACCATACCGATTATTTGGACGTTCACAATTTGTATTTTGATTAAGAGTTCCTTTGTCTGATAGGATTATATGGTTACTTTACTTTTTAACTACTAAGTACTTTGCCACAAAAAAAACTACTACTTTACTAACATTTTACTTTGTTGTGTGGAAAAAATGGATCTAAATATATATTTTGTTATATTTTGGCAAGTACCATAAAGTAGAGTACCAAAATTTCATTTAATTTATACAAACTAATATGGAGGAAACACTACACATTGAATTAAAACACTTTACAGATTCATTTCCCACACATTTATTTAAAATGAAATAGAGGGCCTGACGTTTCTAATTATTATCAGCATCCGTGGTCACAGGTAGACCAAGAAACTACCATCGCTCATTAATATCTATTGACGTTCCTAACCACCCAGAAAAAACTTATTGTGTCTTGAGATCTTGCAGTATGAGATATTGCTTAGGTTGGTCTAAACATAAATAAATCAGCTATTTATATTCTTTTATCTGCATGCCTATACTAATTGTTGATTCACCGATGTAGAAGATGCCACAGTCACATTCCTGTCTGTACTCCCCTGCATCTTGGAGAGGTATGTGATGTGACACTTGAAAGGTGGTAAAAATTGGTTAATCTTCATGTTCAATTATAGCGGGTTTGGCACGGGGTATGCAACGACCTTCCTTACATGTTGACAATCAGCAGCCAGGTTTTGGTTATCATTGCTGCCCCTTGCTCTCTGAAACAAAGTTTTTGTCGTGATAGCAATGTATTGGTGGCATTTCTAAAGACTGTGAGGCTAAGGTTTTGATCTGGATAAGAAATATTGTTTATTGTCTGCCTCAATTTCTGAATTATCTGAATATGAACTGTATGAGAGTAGATTTTCCAAATTCAACTGGAAAAACCTCTTCAATTCTTTCTCTGGAAGAAGAGCTTCACTTCTCATTAATTATTCTGCCATCCTACCAGTTGAATTTTTGGATGATTAGAGTTTAGATGAATAGGAAAAGCAGTAGGTAACAAAAATTGATATCTACATACCGTTAATAAAACTTTGGTGTTACATTATACAGGTGATGGTCAGCAACAACAGGTGATACTGGAGAGACCATTGCAACACATCAGTGTCTAATATCACTTGTGGCTTAATCCTTCACATGTGGCGTTGTTGCTCCTCCTATTATTTACACATGCAATTTTCCATAATTTCCATGCTTTCAATCACAGATGAATAATATTTAATTAATCAATACTTTGTTTCACTTTGTTTTATTTTGATAGATTGAATGACTTCACATTTGTTTGACAATGACTTAAGACATCAGTTATTTGTATCTGTGTACAATGGTTTATGGTTGAAAAAGTGACACTTGGCGCGTTTCGTTCTACTGAAGTTTGTTTTTAATATTTTTTTACATCGCACGAAAACTTTTATTTACAGGCATTGTAAGTATCCTAAATGTTGCTCGATGGTTTAAGCTACCACTGTTCAAAATTTCATTTGAATTGGTTCAGTCGCTTCGGAGTTTATCGCGAGCAAACAGACAGACAAACAGAGAAATAAGAAATTTGAAAAAAATCTGGATTAGTCTCATTGCACTTCTTACATCCCCCTGACTCGGTTTTAAGCATTTTCTTTTATTGTACAGAAATTCGACCTCTACAATTTTATTATATGTATAGATACAGTTTTTCAGTGTGACTGTCTGCTGACCGCAAAATCTGTCTATACGAAAAGTTACCATTTTTATCCAAAAGAGATGTTAATAAAAATGCTAAGACCATGGTGAAACTTTTTGTTCACTTGCTTAATGATCCGCATTAAATTGCGTGCTGTAAAAAAATATGTTCAATCGCTTAAATATCACGGTTAAAAGGGGTCTCTTAAATTCAAAAGGATTCTTAGCTGCCTCATAGTTTAAGTTGAATCCGTTTTGCATTTAAATTCAAGAAATAACTGAATTCAAAGTATGTGTGAGAAACATACTTAATTCTGTAACAATTACTTTACAAATTCAGTCAAGAAGAACACTTGCAATGAAACTTGAATTAATTTCGTGCATTACAATACAATTTTGTAACACTAAAGTATGTACAATACATGAATAAAATTTAAAAACCATTTAATTTACAATTGCCTTCGAAAGTGGCCATAGATAAATCCTGGTATCCCTGAGAAATAAAGGCAAACGTTCAGAAACTGAAAGTACGTAGAGAATTTAAAACCTTTGAGAATGATCGATGTCAAATTAAGTTGGAAGCAAGAAGCAATTTTTAGTGAAAATTTAACATTCCTTATCGTTTAAGGTTTTAGTAATAGGCCTATTTTCTTCGTCGCATTCGCATTGGCTTGGTTGGCTGGCCACTTTGAGTATATACTCAAAGGCTGGCCATCATCGCAAATCGCTCTGTTATCAATATTTACGTAACTTAAACAAGCCGGCTGGTATTGAGATAAATACCTTTAAAAACGGCCTACAATAATCTTGTATATTATGTAAAAAAAAACTTACCTTCCAAGTGCCCAATCCGAATACAGGAATAGTTTTCCCGTTATTAAACGTTTTCACTGGAAATTTTGGCGCCATTTTTGATTCAACACGACCACTCCCGTTTGGTTTCTAACGTGAAGTGAAGTAATAATATCAATGGGCTTTATGAACTTGCAATAAATAAAATGATTATTATGATGGCAGATAAGTGTTTAGGTATTGATAATACCACTCCACTGCTCCCAGTTAAAGAGCTTGTAAAGAGATAACCGAATGACCTTGTTTTATCCAATAAGACTGAAGTAGGTACTTACGGAAATAAATATGTTGTTTTATAGCTCAGAATAGATAAAATATTGTTTTTTTAAACATGAGGTTTAACATTCATAACACAGGTCACCATCAGGTTATATCGTGACCAAAATGTCTGGTTTCAAAGCGAAGCGAATTTTCTTTGTATATGAGCTATAGCTAACACAGATTTACAGGGTGGCTTATTTCAAATAAAACAGATTTTTTTAATACACAACTTCTAAAATAATAACCTAATTTTTTTTTGGTTTTGCTCTTGACCACAGACTAGACCAGTGGCCTTACTCTGGTCACAAAACCCGATCCAAAGATTATAGCAATCCCTGTCACTCATACCATGCCGTGTATGCGTGTGACAGGGATGGCTAAATTTATTGGATCGGGTTTTGTGTCTAGAGTAAGGCCTCTGATTGGGCTTAATGGAGTCCATGATGGAGCCAGCTTACTCAAAAGAAGCCTATTCACTCTGACTTTGAAAGTCCTTCTTATCTAATAACAATACTTACAGTAGTTTAAAGAATGTAAATCTTTAAAAAATTGTCCGAGTTCAATAAAAATAATATAAATTCTGATGTTTAAAATGCTTTAATTTCATATTGATCAATCCATAATAGACTTCATGTTGGGAAGTAAAATCAATGATGGATACAACAATAAAATTGTCTACAAGAATATATTACAACATTTATTACAATATTATTCAAATTCATCATTCCATTAAGTTCCATCACAGACGATTGTTGCAAAAATATATTATTGCTTCTTCTCACTTCATAATATTAAAGTGGGTACTGACCAAAGTTACGAGGTGTAATGTAACATTCGCATCGCGCGTGTTACGCATCTAGAATGTTACGCTGTGTTCTAAAATCGGCGTAACATGCTCGTCAAAACTCTGTAAAAAACCGCGTAACAGTCAAAGGATTCGCCAAAAACCGACGAGCAACGAGCGGCTCGCGCGTTTCTTTGTAACACGACGTACTGACTGCACGAATGCTCGCTGTGTAACATGTTACATTACACCTCGTAACGATAGTCAGTATCCACCTTTAGGTGATGGTTACACATGCATCCATTTTGACAATATACATCTGTCACAATAATGTTGCTGTAAGCTTTAATTTCTAATGCGCCTCAGATTGTTGTTATTACTACGTATAGAGAAGTTATGCCAAACAAAAAATGATTCGCATCGCATAAATCTTGAAATATGTATTTAATTTTTTTCGAAGGGCTATCTATAATTCAGCTTTTACCAGTGCCAGTGTTTGCGTGCCTTTTTTGCGCCACCCTGTATAGAGTTAAGTTCAAGTTTCAAGTTTCTTCAACTAGGAGGTAAATAAATATGGCCATTATTATCAAGACAAAAAATCTAACATCTTTCTGTTTCTACGTATAAATGCCATAATTCAATTGTCAACGATGGACGCATGTGTATACACACCCTTAAGTTACATTTGGTTGTCCTTAAAGTAGCTTCATAATTCTTGTGAAGTAAGTGATATACACAAATATAATACTAGGAATAAGGATAAGCTTGCTATTCCACAATTCAGGCTTCGAAAGGTTGGTAATTCTTTCATGGGGAAATGTATAAAATTTTTCAATAAACTACCAGAATACATTGTTGACTTACCGATTACTAAATTTAAAACTGTTATTAAAGAAACCCTAATGACTAAAGGGTATTATAAAGTAGATGATTATTTAAAAGATAATAATGTATGGACTTGCATGATCACCACAAACATTGTAAAACTTTTGAAAAGAGGCATTGACAATAGTGACTGAGTTTCTTGCGCAGCTTCTTCTCAGCACTAGCCCACAATTGTCCCGAAGCTGTGGTAGGGTCTATGTTGGGACGTGTATAAGTGCCCCCAGTGGGTCTATATGCAAAAATAAACGACTTTTATGACTTGTTTTTGTTGTAAAAAGTGACAAACAATTTGTTTTTCATTTAAATCGAGCTGTAGTATCTGTTGTCAACTTGACAATGTCAATGTAGATTTTTGAGCGACCTTTTATATTATCTAAATACACTCTATGAATGGTGTCAATTGTATTGACATAGCCGTTAGACACGGGGTTCGATTCCTCGTCTGTCACAGAGTCACAGTTGCTTTTTACAAGTGCAATTTATATTACAAGTAAATTTTTAGTGAACTTTAATATATGCATCACGTTTAAAAAAATATGTATTACCAATTGACGAGATTTGATACATTATTGGAAATGCAGATTTTAGAAACCTTTTCATAAGTCTAGCACCTATCGTTTTCATTAGCACACACTTATAGTGGTGTAGTGGTTAGCGCTCCTGACTACTATTGCCAGCGGTTGCGGGTTCGAATCCCAAAAGGGGCAAATGTTTGTGTGACGAGTATTTGTACCCAAGTCATGGATGTTTAAAAGTATTTATGGGAGACGCCCCTGTCATAAACGTTGTCTGGTATTCGTAACAAAAGAAAGAAAATTCCTTACTCAGAAACAATAACAATTAGTGTGTTGTCTGGCGCATATTAATTATTTGTTTTTAACAAAATGACTAACAAAGATATACTGCTTTACAACAAATAAATAAACAAGATTTGAACTACTGTATGGTATGCGGCTAAAATGAAATGTATGTCATATGACTTGATTGACGTTGATTTTAAACTAGCCATATTATATTTAAACAGTGCTCCAAACCTTGTTTATTTATTTGTGGTAAGGTCATTAGTATTTGACTAAATATTAAGCAACCAAATGTAACTTCGAACCTTAGCAAATATACCCCACACTTTAAACTATATTTGTCTCTGTCATTCATCCTTTAACATTATCGAGATGGACTGAGACACATATAGCTGACCTGCTACATCTGTCTCTTTCACTCATACCGGGATGAAAGCGTGAAGGAAAGAGACAGATATAGTTATTGGGAATCCTGCCCATCATTCTTCGCCTGAAATAGACGCCATATTGAAATTTAAAGCTCCCGTAAAAAACTACTTCTAAAATAATAAATAGTGAAAATCACAAATCTTTACATACTCCACGCTCAATATAAAGCCTGTTTTACTTTTCTTGGTGAATATTGTAAACAATCTTGACATTCCTTTTCTATACTAATATAATAAAGCTGAAGAGTTTGTTTGTTTGTTTGAACGCGCTAATCTCCGAAACTACTGGTTCGAATTGAATAATTCTTTTTGTGTTGGATAGTCCAGTTATCGAGGAAGGCTTTAGGCTATATAACATCACGCTACGACCAATAGGAGCAAAGATATAGTGGTAAATGTGTAAAAAACGGGAGAAAGAAGTCACTATTCCACGCGGACGAAGTCGCGGGCAAAAGCTAGTTACGAAATAAAATGATTCATTTAAAATAAGACAAACGCAAAATTCACAACATACATAGGTAATTCTTAATACATTGAGATTTTTCAAATTAATTTTCAAAAGTAAATTAATTTTATTTACTGATATTATTTTAAAAGTATTATTTTTTTTACAATATTCGCCAAGTAAAGAAAAAAAGACTATGCACAGATAATGTTTGTGTTTATATATCTGATGACAGCTGACAAAATCGTTAATCAAATTCTAAACTAAAGGCTTAAAAATTTTAATACGTAAAAATCTGACACAACCCAAAAAAAACATAAGAAAAAATATTACGAGCAATAAATATTTATAAAAAAGTTGCACATTACATTATTGTGCTGAGTAAATGCTTAAAAATACAACACGAATTTATTAAATGCTATATTTTTTTTCGAAAATCTACATTTTTTTTTCTTAGATTGTGTCAGTTTTCTACATTTGAAATGTTTGAAATTAGAACACAGGAATCGGGTGAAATAGGCCTTAATTATATGACTTTTATTTAAGGGCTAAAAACAAAGGCCGTAATAGATGAGAAATTTTCGTTAGTAAAAAAGTTATGTTATTTATATTTTAGAATAATGTTTGTATGGAAAATTATTTACTGTACTTTGCACCGAAAATGTACTGAAAAATCATGATCTGTTTGTATTCTAAACACCATAGATAAAGAAATCCATCTAGAATGAGCAGTTTTCTCCCATCAATTTACAGCTCTCACTAGATGGCGTTAGGGTTAGTTTAGGGACATATATTTTTCACGTTGGCGCAAAACCATAGACAAAGAAAAAAAGTGCGTAAGTAAATATTGTAAAATGCGTTACAAATTAATTATGGATTAATTAGGGTACTTATTTTTTGGCATTTTAATCTTAACTAAAGATTCACATTAATATTGCTTTACTGTTAATTATTTGCGTTGGCGAAAAGCAATCACCCTCTGCTACAATAATGAAGTTTAAAAATTTAGTTCCTAAAGTGACGCTAGCGCCATCTCTCGATGATAGAAACATCTCATGACAAGAAAACTGCTCATTGGGACCGTGCGACAACAGCGCCACAAACTATTGGAGGGCGTTGAAATGACAAATGGCTGGTTATCATTACGAAAAGTAATCAAAACCAAAGTTATTACAATGAAATATTTGTATTATCCATTCATTCTATTTATTGAGGGCTAGCGCGTACGAACTCGCCGCTAGGGGCGCTTGTGTAGCGTGAGGTCTCCGAAATGTCAAGTGTTTGTGGGTTATATGTGCGGGTTTATTTCTATTTAGATTAATGTTTCGAATATTTAGCAACAATTTGAAACAAAGCAATAATTTGGACTGTGGCATGCCCGATGTATTTAATATTAAGATTTAATGGCAAACTTGATTTTTCATCTCTCCATCATGACAATCTACACACCATAAAAGCTATATTCAGGACCCCACGCGAAAGTGGCGCCAACTAGTGAGCACGAAAACGGTAGCCCTCATTACGTTAGTCTATAGTCGATTATATTTATTTTGTACTAAAATTGCTAGAGAAACAGTGACAGATGTCCCCTCAACGTTGCTATTTTTCGTCACTGCGAGCGCTGTTATCTATTCAGGCCCCACCTGCTAGTTCGCACACAGCGAATACATATAGTGGAAAAGAAGATAAGTTTTTTTTTTATCTTTATTTTATGAGCTTTTTCACTAAGTGAACATGCCGCTCAAAGATAAGTAGAAATTCGTTCAATTTCGGCGCAAAATATAACGTTTATAACTAAAGGCAGTTCTCAACTTGATCCTAACCTAACAATAAATAAACTTTGGCGTGGGACTTTGTGAAATTATACTTGTTTTTAAAAATCGCCGACAGATGACGCCGATTGTAGTTTAAATCGCGATTACAAACTTGCCTGGTTTTAATTTTGGTTTGAAAACATTTCCCAATATGTTTTTATTCATTATTTTTCTATGCATATGTATATTTATGACTTTTGTAATAAGATAACTCTTTATTGTACATCACATAGAATATGTACAAATTCGTTAAAAAAAGAAATGTACAATGTAGGCGGTCTTATCGCTATAAGTGATCTTTGGGTAAAGAAATTATGAGTTCATAGAAAGTAGATAAATTAGTTAGCATTAAAAATCTCTTTTTATGTTAAGTTTTTTCTTTAATGCAAATAAATATTTCTTTCTTTATTTAAATCAGCAGATTGATTCTTGATTTTAATAACACATTATCTTAAATTCCAAAAAAAAGCATCCCTCGTTGTGAGAGCACTAATAATTAATATGGCATAGCTCTCAAACTAAAATTAGTTAGAACAGTTTTGAATCGAAATAATATTAATGAAAAAAACAGTATTTTAGCTGTTTTTTCTTTAGATTTGTGTTGGAAAAGATATGATTGTATACAATATAACTTTATTTTTCCTTTAAAAGTATTGTTTATTTGAAAAACAGCAACATTAGTTGTTGCCTTTTCTTGTAAATTTCACTTTGGTCAACGGCTCATATCTTCCATTTCAAACAGAAATTGTTTTTTTTTTTACAATTCCTTAGTTAAGGACCTTTTTATTTACTTAAATTATATTGTTTGCAAAACAAGCTAGTAGTTTTAATCATATGACGCCCCAAAGTAGGCACTGTTAGAGAAATCTGTAAAACAGCTTTTCGTTTAGTTGTTACAACTCATGAAAAATCAAATAAATTTGTGAATGTTTTTTAACACTTTCTTACTTGAAAGAATTTCCTACAATTACTAGCAATTCGATTTTTTCGCTTTTCGGCCTAAATCCTCTTAAAATACGCTAAGATTTGAACTGTCATACCTTCCTCACATTTGAGGCACGGCCTTTGCCCAGCAGTGGGATGCTTACACGCTAACTTTATTCCTTTTTTTACCTTCCACAAAATCCCGCGCCGAAGCGTCAACACTTTCCAATATGGCGTCCGATACAAAAAAAGTCACAACACTAAAAATCACTGTCACATTCACAGGTTCCGGAGCTATGTTTCGCTCGGTCACAGCGGTTAACACGTTACTCGCCCTTGAGTCTTTTACTGAATTCCTCCTGTTGTAGTTCCCGCCATTCCTTTTTGGCTTTCATTCTCTTCAGCTGGCCGTCCCTGCGACAAAGAGTACACAAATAAGAATGTGTATGATGTATGTCTTATAATATTGCTACAAGCTAGTATTGAATTGTGTAATGCAATCGTATTCATGTGACAGTTCAAAACATATAGTGACTACAGTGCGATAAGGATCTTCTGGCCAACGGATGACATTGACAGTGGGGCGCTAACAGTCAAAAATGGAGCCAGAGCAAGAAAATCTACCTAGATTCAGGGAGTTTAGGAGGCTGTATAACGAATATTTTTACTCAAACATGGCAGTCAAAGAAAAGATTTCTTGGCGGGAAATGTCGTTGAAGTAATTTTCTACCATAGGCATATCATGTATGTTCCACAGTTTTAGACGCGACAAAATTGTATTAACAATAAAAACTATTGAAAATTAAAACTTTATGTAAGGAGTTTAGCTCTACGGTATTTAAAAACAATAATGTTATCAGTCTACACAGAACACGTACGAAAATAAAACAAAGGGCAAATCGAAAATCTCTTGTTAGATTGGGAGATTTCGCTACACTCGGTCTGGCAACCGCATTTTTGAATTTGACAGCGTTAGTTCCCACTGTCACCGTTGGCCAGAAGATCCGGGTCGTACTGTAGTTGATTTTTGTTTAAATTGGGTTTTATCACGTCATTGATGCCGGTACATCAATTAATCATCGTCAGAATTACCATTATTGATATTCAAAAATTCGCGTAAACAAGTAAATAGGCGTATTATCAAACACGGCTAATTTAATTATTTTTATCAACTTTAAACGACTAGCTACCTTTTTGATGACCGTTTATTGACACAGAAGACACTTTGACAAAGAAATACGCAGTTCCAGATTAACCTTGGGTTACATGCTTACGTCATGAGTTTAACCCTGAGTTAAAGGAGTACGAAATATAAATTTAACCCGGGTTTAAGGAACGGCACAATGCCAGCTCTATCTGGGTTAGAGAATGACGAATTGGTACTTTAACTCCGGGTTAAAGACAACTTTTCAAAACATTATCCCCGAGTTAAAAGCAAACTTTAACCCCGGGTTAATGTATGAAGTTCTGATATGCTACTCACCACTGCAAGTCGACCAGCCCTCCCCGCCGCGCCACGACCGCCTTGACCCTGTTCGCGAAGTCGACAGCTGTCTCGCCGCTCGCCCTGAAACATTCATAACATATATTTATTTTCTGCCCCAACGGCCATCAGTTCTTCGCGCTATGTGCACTGACAAGTAAGCTTGCTGATTCTCAGGGCTATGTCCGTTACGTTAGTTCTTCTATGTATCTGCTCATTTCTGGTTCGATCTCGTAGAGAAACACCGAGCATAGCCCTCTCTACCCTCGTAGTGTAATGTTGAGCTTCTTCATAAGGTAAATAGAGAGGCCATGGTTCAGCAGCAATGGGATGCTTGCAGGCTTACTTTCCTTTTTTTTTAATCCCTACCTGTGCATGGGCGGCAGGTACCACACGTCGCAGACGATGGCCCACGAGGTCATCATGTTGAGCAGGTAGTGCAGCATGCCGTACCGGGAGCTGTTCCAGAACGCGTCCCCGAAACGCGGGTCGTACCTGGAATGAATACACAACGTTTATACACCGTGCTTTTTTAACCGTCTTACACCCGAAGCCCACGTAATGTAACCATCTTAATAAACCTCTAGGACATGTTTTTTTATTTTATTACACTCCACATAATTTTGGTGTAAAAAATATCTAATAGTAATGTTACGTTATGTATCATCCTGTTCATAATGTTTACGTTTTTAACAATGCATTCCTTGACCTTGCCGCCTCCACGCGTTCCGCACCGTTAGCCAATCTAAGACAGTCCACGTGGATCTCTAACCAATCATGCGCTAGCGCAATCCTTTGTGACGCCCACCGCCTCGCCCCTTTCTATTCGTGCGTAAAACTAAGTCAGTAGTGCTAGACAGCCGAGTGAATGACCCGCGCGTAGTGCTCGTTACAGGATGTTTCGTACTAAATTGTGCTATCTTCTTTAATGTCTTATGCTTTGAAATCTTAATAATAACCAAGTTTTATTTAACGAATGACATGTAGTTATTGGATACTTTAAGTGGCCTTCTCCTGTAAGACGGTTAAAAAAGCACGGTGTAAAAGCCGCATCATTGAGACTTCGCCTGAGGGGCGGCGGGGAGCGGAGGGCTGTCCCCGCCCGCACCCCGATTTGTAGGTCTTGCTCATTCCGTAGTGAATTCTCGTAAAGTCCGTTCAACTTTGCTAGTGTAAAATTGTAAACAACCTTTTCATAACTTTAAAAAATATATCAGTGAATATAATTAATTAACTTTTTGATTCAAAAATATTCAAAGATTATTTACAAGTAGTTTGTGAGATTTGTGTGTATCTTATTTTCAAATGAATTTGTTAGTTAAAAAGGAATGTCAAGATTGTTTAGAATAATCGACCACTGTTATAATGATGACACTATGTTTTTAACTTTAAATGTTTTTTTTTTTTACTTTTCTTCCCGGGTGCGTTCCTAGGTACAAGGTATAGACGACACAATAATAAGATACGGTTGAACGTTAACGGCTGTGCTAGTTTTTTTTTTACTGTGTGACAGTCGTTAGCACCCTCCGCCGGACTTACAGGACTCAGATAAGTTATTGTTATTGCCATCTCTAAATACATACAGGGTGTTATTGCAAGGGGGTGCCAAATTTTCGGAGGTGAATGAGACCGTTAATATGAACAACTTTTTTCTATGGGGTCATGGTCAAAATCTTAAATAAAATTTCAGGTTCCCCATACAAAATCAGTCACCTAGGATGACAATAATGTATGGAGAGACAGAAAAATAAATTAATAATTGAACGATGGTCCCATAGTAAAAGTTGTTCATATTGATGGTCCCTTTCACCTCCAAGAATTTGGCACCCCCTTGCAATAACACCCTGTATAGTTAAATAAATTTAGACGTTTAGCAATGAAAAATTTTATGTGTGTGTGTGTGTGTGTGTGTGTGTGTGTGTGTGTGTGTGTGAGCGTGCGAACGTGTGCAGTGTGACAAAATACTCACTTAATAGCGACCGGGTAGATGGTGCCGCCGACTTCGAAACTTCCCTTCTTGAACTGCATCACAGATGTGTTGTTGATACATGTGCCCTCAGGGAAGATTAGGATCGGTGGGTTGTCTGCGACGGATATGTGCTCTTTGAGCCTGGAATTAAGATGATTGGATTAATGTTCTGCTGGGGTTACAAAGTTTTTCATTAATATCATATGCCTGATTCGGGAAAGATAGCCTTTTAATTTCTCAAAGAATAAATGATTGCAAAATATTTTTAATTATATGTATAATTGAACATATCGTATTTATTTTGTGGAAGTTTAAGTATGTTTATAGAAAATTCTTCCCCGGCCTCGTTTTATGGTTTCTTTTATTTGGGGCCAAGATAATTCCAACAAAGTAAAAATCATGAAAATCTGTCCACTTATTCTCGAGTGGTGTAACTAACACAACTGTCTTTTATGTATGTAGATAAAAAATAAATAGCCTATGGTTTAGAATGCTTCTTAACACTCACAGTGTCATATTTAAATTCTTAAAAGATGATATCAGTGGAGACATGTAAATGGCCTTCGTTTTAATTATGATTTAATTCAATCTATTTCTAGCTGTAAGTCTTCCGAAAAATGTAAAATAAAATAATATAAAATAAAATATAAGAAACCAAAAATTGCGCACGGGCGGGACTCGAACCAGCATCTTTCTGGCTAACCGGGCCAACTAACTGCTCTTCCAATTGAGCTACCGTGCTGTCGGTCCGACCGCGCGAAATTCTTGGTCTCTTATGGATACGTCATTGCGTGACGTTAGCGCCATCTACCCCTAATGACGCATCCTAAAAGACCAAGAATTTCGAGCGGTCGGACCGACAGCACGGTAGCTCAGTTGGAAGAGCAGTTGGCCCGGTTAGCCAGAAAGATGCTGGCTCGAGTCCCGCCCGTGCGCAATTTATGGTTTCATAAATCATCTACTATATAAAAATAAGTCGGGTTTCCCTCCCTGACGCTATAACTTCAGAACGCACGAACCGATTTCCACGGTGTTACATTCGTTGGAAAGGTCTCGGGCTCCGTGAGGTTTATAGCATAAAACGGGGCCGGGGCGGGACGGGGCTGGGGGGCGAAACGAAGTTCGCTGGGACCGCTAGTCTATTAATCAGTCAGGTATCAAACGACTCCCGGGAGTCGCATAATAATGGAATTTCTATTGTGTCTCGTTCACACATACTTGACGAGTTAACAAAAAGCCTATCGACCTCACCTCTTAGCCACAGCATGCCTGTCCTTGACCTCGGATCTCTCAAACCAGATATGTGGCGACGCTCGAGCTAGCGCCCTCTGTAGCAAGCCCAGGAAACCGCCGTGTCTTTGACCGATCTGAAATGGTGGGTCATGACGTCACATACTGGTAGACAAGCGAGGTAAATGTTGTTTTTTTTTGCTTGTCGGATATTGTAAACAAAGTTTTTATAAATAAAAATAAATAAATAAAAATAATTTCAGTATTTATCAATGAATTGCTTAAGAAGGTTGTGAGATTTGTGTTTATCTTAGTTTAAAAGGAATTTGAAGATTGTTTACAATATTGGCCAAGCAAAGAAAAACTGACTTTGTATTTATAGTTTATTCAATTTAAAAGACCAATTAGTATTATAAACAAAAGATGGACATCGTATTTCGGATAAATGTTATCGAATTCAATGTAAAATGATCCATAGTATTAAATCTATGATAAAATTAGAAACATATTTCATCTGAAACAATTTTAATTAAATGTTTTAAAATTAATCTTTGGTTAGAACTGGGTACGCTTAATATTTTTTGTTAGCACCTGATTAACATGTTTCTATTTTTAATTGCCAGTGTTAAATGCTAAATTGATTAATTGATCATTTCTAATTTTCTGTTTTAAATGCAAAAATAACCAATGTGGGGTCATTTAACCTTAATTATTACGATGTTTCGAGTGACTTACACTATCTAAGATGCTAATCCCAACATGCTTTTTAGACGAACACTGTATACCCTTTTGAACTAAGCTTTGAGACCCAGCGATTTAAAGAAATAACACACTGCAACACTTACCCCTGTAGCGACATCTATGATCTACAGCTGTCACTACATATCATAGCAACACGCTGACTCGGCTCGTCACGACTAGATGGCGCTGTTAGGCGATGTATGGAGACTGAACCGCGATATTAAAGATTTAGATGGGACTTAACTACATATGAATAAACCAAGACGGTGAACATCGGACCTTGGTCCCCGGCCAAAACACCCGGTCGGTAGGAAGCGCTTCCCTTTGCCTTCCTAACCGTAGTTGCGCCAAACCCCATTCCGTTGATTGCACTTGACTTACCAAGAAATACGTTGTAATGTAACGCTGTGGATAACAGTGTTAACTGAGCTGTAGGGTACTAGCGTGGTCACAGGTGGCGGATAGTAAACGGCCACCAGATATGGTGGTTAGCTGCGAATATGTTGGATAAGCAGTCCCCGACGAAACAGCGGATTACCAGAATGTAGTGGGGAATCTTAGTGGGATGGGCATCTCTATTAAAAGCTACAATATTCAGCTGCCTCGGTGAGAGGGTCGCATTTTAATGCGACGGCTGCGCCAGAGGTCCCGAGTTCGATTCCCGGGTCGGGCCAAAAATATATACCTGGGTTTTTCTGTTTAGGAATTCTCAGGGTAGTCCGGAGTTGAAGTTGTTTGTGTTTCACCCCCGTGCTTCGGTGCGTTGGTCCTGCGCCTGATCTCTCTCCGGTCGTGTCAGATTGCTGTCCCATCGGGCTATGAGAGTGAAAGGAATAGAGAGTGCAGCTGTGTTTGCGCACACACTTGTGCACTATAATATGTCCCGCGCAGTAGGTTAGTCGTTGTGACTGGCCACCGAAGTCGAAATCGGCTAGGGGGACTATTATTATTATTCAGTGACGATTCTGTGCCATGGCTGTGCATGCCTTGATTCGCGTGAAGCTTTATAAGCTAAAATATTTTTTAGCTCGCTTTGCTCGCTCATTTACCTAAAATTTTCGGTTTGAGCTGAAATTAGTTTTAACTGTTTTATGCCCTGAAATAACTTACAAACCACTAGAAGTTTGAAACTTGGGGTGTGCCGCCGTGATACGTGATCACGGCGGGTATGCACCGTGACAGCAGGTTGAAATACGCCACTGAGACAGTGTGGTAGAGTTTGCATTGGCTGATTCCGGTATTCCTATAGCCGTTCTAGACTAGTATACAGTTTGAAAAACCGTCCAGAGATGGCGCTGTATGTATACTAAAACGCGCCGTAAAAATGACATTTACATTTGAGAGTTATAGCTCGCTTTGCTCGGTCTAAAACGCGCCGCCAAAATGTCATTTTCATATGAGTTATAGCTCGCTTTTCTCACTCTTTTACTGTGACCTTCCTACTACATTTGTATTTGTTCGAGCGGAAATTAGTTTCTCGTGTTTATTTCCTGAAATTACTCACCGTTCGAACGATGGAAATGACTTTGACACCCCCGCACCATGCCTGATCTGTCACCAGGAGCCGTCTATAAGGCACTCACCAGAGAATAAGTGTTGTCACACATCAGCACCAGCGCATCGATCGGGCTGGTGTGGTTCGCTACGCAGATCCCGCCTCTAGCCGGGCGGTGTTCGTCGCCGTGATACGTGATCACGGCGGATATGCACCGTGATAGCAGGTTGAAGCACGCGACCGACACGGCGTGGTTGCTGCGTTGTTTGAGAGGCCCGTCGGGCAGGGAGCCGATGCACGCCGTGCTGACGATCAGCCACCACACCTAACACCGGATGGGTGAGTGCGGAGACCACATTGGGTGGTATCACGTGTGGGATACACTGGACGTGATTGAGAATGCGATATTTTGGTTCCTCTCTTGGCATGAGGTCAAAGTTCATACATTCACATCAAACTAAGTATTTTTTTTAGTAGATCAATAAGTTTATTTTTGTTTTTTTATAGTGTTTTGTCACCAAACAAACTTCGCTATCGCATAGGCATACGCCCGGATAGCGTAAGACACGGGGTTCAATTCCTCGTCTGTCACAGAGTCACGGTTGCTTTTTACAAGTGCAATTTATAGATCAATATTTTTTTTTTTCAGTTTTAATATATTTTTTTAAAAGTTTAAATAACTTTTATTGTAAAAAGTTACATATGTTATTGTGTATTAAAAACTGTTTTTTTTTGGTCAGTCATATAATAATTTTCAAAAACACTTCGTCAAATATATCCCAAACGCCAATGTGGACTGAATGAATGCCCTGGCTAAATGCACCCTTCAAGAATACATCAACCCGAACACCAAGTGATGGCAACATTAGTATGGACAACCACATTTGTAAGCTACATCTTTATTATCCTGCACATAAGATTTATTATTGAATAGCAAATAAGGTATTAATATTTGTCCCTCATATCTATACTAAGGCCACTTGAGCATGATAATTTAGGCCAGGATTACGTTAATCCTGGATTAAATCACCAGTCTCTGTCAGTTCATTTGACGTTGCTAGAGACAGAAATAAGATTAATTCTCGTCAACGTTCATAATTCGCACAGCAAAAGAGTGGATCTCTCTACCCGGACATGTGTTTCCATCGGTCTACAACCCTGTTATTTTCAAAAAAAGAGTGAACAGGCTTCTTCTGGGTGAGCTCGCTCCATCTTCGTCCCTGCCTATGCCTTAAGTATAGTCTAGAGACAAGAGCAATCCCATATCATATTTAAAAAAACCTGGTTTAAATCTAGCGCAAGTTGGCTTTATTGTTTGATCGCGCTAATCTCAGGAACTAAAAGAACGATTTAAAAAAATATTTTTTTGTTGGATAGCTTATTTATCGGGGAAGGCTTTTGGCTATAAAACATCACGCTGCGACGGGAGGGGATGGGGCAAACTCAAAACGCGCGGAGACTACTAGTTGTAGATTCTATGCAAACAAATAAAGATGTAACTCAAAAAAAGTGGTAGTTTTTATATAATGGCAATGTGAGACAACACAGACCCATGCTCAAGACATTATTACCAACACGTACTCCTATAAAAAAATATAAAAAATACTACCAAAGAGAAACAATTGTTCACGCTGAGCATGGCAACATCTATCACGCTAGTGTGGTTCGCAACACAGAATCCGTTCGATTTCGGCATGTTCTCCATATCGTGGAATGTCGCCACGAACGATACACTCCGTATCAATATTCTCATGTACATCATATAAGACATTTCGCCGAAGAATCTCCGTATTTTCCCCTCTGGCAATAGGTTGACAAGAGTTGTCGTCGAGAGCATTGTCAGCAGCTGGTGTTGCCATGTTTTTTGGTAGGTTTTGGTAGTTTTTTGGTCCGATGTTGCCAATGTTAGTGGGGGGTAGGGGAAAAAATAAGATTAGTAAAACACATAGAAAGAAAATAGGTGAACGGTAAAGACTGCAATATTTCGACATGAAATTACTATAAATGTTTTTGACCACTACGCAGTAGCATAACATGACTGTGATTGGAACAAACATATAAAAAAAATCAACCTTCTTTTGTACTTGCAGGTAATAAAGTTAAAAAGAATGCACTTGCAAAATTCAACAGGCTTGCAAATGTGACGGTGGCCGAGTGGTTAAGGCATGCGCCCGGATAGCGTCATACACAGGGTTCGATGCCTTGTCTGACACAGTTGCTTTTTACAAGTGCAATTTATAGGTAATAAAGTACTTTTCTTTTTGTGTAGAAGCTTAGGTACGTATTACACCTTTTACATTAAATAAAATTATTTATTCAACAATATTATTGCAGACTTTACGTGAAAAACAGAAAAATAACAAAACAAAATTATGATTAATATAAAAAGAACATAACATAAAATAAAATTTTTTTTCAGTTAATTAATTGAACATACGTTTTGTAATAAACGATAAAGGATAGTAGACTCAGGTTTAAACATATAACAGCATGCTAGAGTATAACACAGATATGTGTCCTAAAATACATGATGACTTTGAAAACATTGGCAATATTTTAAACTAGCTTTTGCCCGCGACTTCGTTCGCGTGGACTTTAGGTTCGTCACGTCTAGTAGCGCAAAAAATGTGTTTTTTTACGACCTCACATTAGAAACCTCAAAAATTGTAGCCTATATGTTATTCTGATGTATAAGCTATATTGTGGTAAAGTTTCATTCAAATCCATTCAGTAGTTTTTACGTGAAAGAGTAACAAACATCCATACATCCATACTTACAAACTTTCGCCTTTATCTATACTTATAAAATGCTTTGTCCTGAACTACTGACTTATTGATTGACTGACTGACTGACTGACTGACTGACTGACTGATGGATCAACGCACAGCCTAAACCGCTGATCGTAGAGACCTGAAACTGGGAGGGTGTGTTCTTTGTATGACGAAGGGATCCGATAAGAAAGGATTTTCAGAAATTCCACCCCTAAGGGGGTCAAAAAGGGGTGCAAAGTTTGTATGGGACAACCAGATCCCTTGGTCCAATCTACTTCAAATTTTGCATACACATTATTTTACAGAATTGACGGAAGACCTATTTTGTAGTTTATTGAAATTCATCTCCTAGGGGGGTAAAAAGGGTTACAAAGTTATTCTGGGGGTGATTTGCTTCGAATTTGATATCAATACTCTTTAGTGCTAATGATAAAAAAATATAATATATAACTTTTGACAATCATTTGACATGACGTCTGAGACACAATGTTTTGACACATGTTTGTTATTGATGTGGCTCTCGAGAAAATGCTCAAGAAGAGATTTTATCCCTTAGAACATTAAATAATATTTTTTTTTGTGTTGAAACAGGGTAGGTATCAACCGGTCTGTGTCCAGTGTAGATTGCAGATCGTTTGTTCATATTGTCGGTGGACATTCTACGCTGGTTCTGTGGTCGAAGGGTGTCCAATCTGGAACTTTTCTGCAAACTTTTCGTGGGGGTCTATGTTTAGCAGTGGACGGCTTTTGAGTGTAGATGATGATGATGGCGTAGATCCCTACATAGAATTGTCCCTTTGAATTTATAATTTGAATTCAAGAAAGTGAGTATTCGCTATGACCATAAACAAAGCTAAAGTTCAAACTCTTAGGTAGCGGGAGAAGACTTGAGGGAATTTGCTTCTCCCACAGTCTGTATGTGGCATGATGCTGAGTAAGCGCACAGAGTATAGCCTGGTCTTTTTATTAGCACCTGAAAGAAATGTACGATTGACAATAGGCGTAGTTAGTATTTCCATTTCGTTGTTAACTAAAACGATATTATCCCCGTGTAAGTTTGACCAGATTAAAGACCGGGCTACGTGTTGCGTGTACATAAAATATTACATTTATCTATACGCATTTCTACGCATATATTTAAAAACTGGATTTTTTTGTTTGTTTGTTTGAACGCGTTAATTGTTAAGGAACTATTGGTCCGGTTATAAAATATGTTTCATACATTGTTAGATAGCTAATTTATCGGGGAAGGCTATAGAAATAGTATATTGCATATCGGCTTATAAATATTTTCGCTACGATCTATGGGAACGGAGTAAAACTATTGCGCGCGTACGAAGTCGCTGGCGGGCCGCTAGTAATAGTATATAAGTAGGACTAAGCACACACTTATTAAAATGAAAATCAATTGTTAGAAACCGTCATTTGATGAAAACGAGAAAAAGCATATTAAACACTTTAGAATTGATTATTGCTCCAAAGATTTTCTAAAATTGGCAAATAATATTAAAATTTCAAAAAAATTACTCCGCCTAAACGGATCCCGGAAATCGGAGTGAAACTTTATGATTTTTCTCGGATTGATCAAATCAATTGATTTTCATTTTAATGTATGGAAACGACTATAAATCATGAGTAGGTTCTTAGTTTAAAATATTGCCAATGTTTTCAAAGTATAGTATATTGGATATTGTGATATTTTATTTCTGTCTGATGGTCCCCGGGTTCTATCTTCGAATATATTAAATTATCTTACTAATATTATAAACGCGAAAGGTTGTGAGGATGGATGTATGTTTGTTACTCTTTCACGCGAAAACTACTGGATGGATTTTGATGAAACTTTACGATAATATAGCTCATACATCGGAATTCATTGGGTTGTCTTTTCAGATCCGACATTTACGCGAGTAAAGCCGCGGTGAGCTGCTTGTATTCTATAATATGTTTCATCTTAATTTCCGGGTACTGTAATTTTGGTACGAAAACTATGTATGTGATGTTCTGTTATTCTATTGTGCAGAAACATGATTTCTATTCTTAACATACACTTATTTAAAGATAAAATAATAAATTGACTTACCCCGAAAATAAATATAAGTATCCTGAGAGGCAGCAAAAAGAAATATCTAACGATGAAACCCATCGCCCATATGATAGTCAGCCGCCATGTTAGGAATTCGTACTGTCTGAAATAAAAAAAGAAAGAAGGTATTTTGAAATGAAAACTATTTAGAGCTTTGTAGAGCGGACATACAATCTGAGGGCTAGGTACGTATTTAGCTTATAGACGAATAAGTATGAACTACTTCAATCTAAAATAGTGTGTGTGTGTGTGTGTGTGTGTGTGTGTGTGTACGTGTTTGCGTGAGAGCGGAAAAGACATAGAGCATTAGTGTTGTGTGTAAGATATAGAGTGGATGTATGAGTGAGTTTGTGTGTGTATTTATTTGTGAGGAGGCTGTGTGCATTTGTGCGTGTGCGCGTGTATATATGTATTGCTCACTGCTCTGTTAGTCCTGATCCTCGATGATCGGCTCCATGCCAGCCTTGACGAGGTCCAGGCAGTGGGAGAGGTAAAACTATGTATGTATGTGCGAGGGGGAGTGAGAGAGGAGAGAGATAGTGGGGTGTGAGACTGGCGGACTTATTTATGTCTGCCTGGCCATGTCTGTGCGTGCGTGCGTGCGTGCGTGTGTGTGTGTGTGTGTGTGTGTGTGTGTACGTTGTGTGTGCGCGTATGTATACGTTGTGTGTGCGCGTATGTATACGTTGTGTGTGAGCGTATGTATACGTTGTGTGTGCGCGTATGTATACGTTGTGTGTGCGCGTATGTATACGTTGTGTGTGCGCGTATGTATACGTTGTGTGTGCGCGTATGTATACGTTGTGTGTGCGCGTATGTATACGTTGTGTGTGCGCGTATATATACGTTGTGTGTGCGCGTATGTATACGTTGTATGTGCGCGTATGTATACGTTGTGTGTGCGCGTATGTATACGTTTGTGTTGATAATGTTGATATATTACCTGTTAGTTCTAGTCAGCAGATTCCAACTGCGTAGCTCCTCAGCCTCGAATACGGAGGTGACTTGATCTTCAATGATCGACTCCATGCCGGCCTTGACGAGGTCCAGGCAGTGGGAGAGGTGGAACTCCAGGCTCACCTGGAAAACGCGAAGAATATTGAGGACTAGCTTTTGCCCGCGACTTCGTTCGCGTGGACTTCAGGTTCGTCCCGTCTAGTAGCGCAAAAAATGTGTTTTTTTACGACCTCACATTAGAAACCTCAAAAATTTTAGCCTATATGTTATTCTGATGTATAAGCTATATTGTGGTAAAGTTTCATTCAAATCCATTCAGTAGTTTTTACGTGAAAGAGTAACAAACATCCATACATCCATACTTACAAACTTTCGCCTTTATAGTAGTAGGATAGGATAACTAAAGAGACTTAGACCTTTTGCACACTGCGGCTTTTAGCAGCTATGCAGTGGCGATGCTAACGCGCGTTAGTATCGATCTAGGCGCTAATATACGAGTACAGACAGTACATAGATTGGTTTAGAATGTTTTTTTACACTTACAGTGTCATATTTGAATTGTAAAAATATTAAATAAGAAAACAAAATTTTTCTTTTTGGCTTACCGTGCCAACTGCTGCTAGTTGGCCCGGTAAGCCCGAAAGATGCTGGTTCGAGTCCCGCCCGTGCGCAATATTCTTATTTCATCTTTTAACAGTACATAATTTGTCAATGTCCAGCTTCTGCACGATACGTGACACGTTACTAGCACGGTCATGGTATGGTTTGGTTCAGTAGGAAAGAACCTTCAGACCGCATCATAGGTTACCATCAAGTGAGTTTTTGGCCTATATCTTATGTTTTTTTTTTAAATTATAGTTCCTATGATCAATAACTAACTTTCTCCTGATGATTTTTGTGTCCATTCTGCACTCTCTCCTGGCTAGAACTCCTCTTATAGTTGAGCTCTGGCGAAGGACCAAGGATCTCGTCCCGTTCTATAACCGTCATCTTGGTGCCTGCAACAATTAAACGATAGATGGTGAGCGAAAAAAGCGAAGCGGTTTGAGCTGAGCGAAAAGAGCGATTGGATTTTTTTGTTCGATTTCTAATACTTGTGTGATGGTATTGTAATAATGTGCTATTAAACAAACTGAACTACATCGTAGTTTGAAAACTGAAGTGAGGTCATCATCATCAGCCAAAGGAGAGGACGTCCACTGTTGAGCATAGGCCTCCCCCACGGTTTTTCACAGCGACCAGTTAAGCGGTCTTTATCCAATGTGATCCAGCGATATTTAAAAGTGAGGTTATGAGAACCAAATTAATTTTCATTGTTTCTCGTGTAAGTAAAAGAAAACATCAGATTCTCTTTCGATAAGGTAGTAAGGCTATACATATTATGTGCTAAAGATTTGTAATTATATTTTTGTTAGTATAGTGTTTTGTCTATCCTTACATTTTTAGATTTAGATTAGTTGTTTCAATAGCTTATTTTTCTCTTTAAAATGTAACAATATCATTTGTAAACGTTTACATACCATTTCTTTTAAAACAGTCTTCAACGCGAGAACAATTGTAAATATAAATCATCATTACTCAATCAAAACCGTGGATTTAAATAGAAAAACATACCTATTAAGTTGTTTGGTATGAGAAAACAACATTGTTTGCATGAACTACCTTCACATTATGTCACAACATTGAGAAAAACGTGTATCATTAACATATGCATAAACTTGAAAACACAATGTATTTTGAAATACCTACACATGTAAATATATCAGCCTAGAAGTCGAAAGTGTCATTTAAATTAGCAACGTAAAATATTTTCTCATTTGCATTAGCAATTTTAGATTTTGATTGTGAGAACGAATAAAACCGAGCAAGGGATACTATAGTCGTAGTCTATAAGGAAAAATGGAACGTTATGACGAAATAAACAAACAAATGTGAAACGATATCTCATCCTCAAATCTCTCATCATCAAATCACAAGAAGAGTGCAACTGGGCTGGGCAGCATTTGGGAAGCTGCGTCATATCTTTTCGTCGTGACTACCACAATGCCTAAAGCGTAGCGTAGGGTATTTAATCAGTGCGTCCTACCTGTCATGACATACGGAGCCGAAACGTGGAATATGACGGTCAGGCTGGCCCACCAACTTCATGTCGCTCAGCGAGCTATGGAAAGGTCTATGCTTGGTGTCTCACTGCGGGATAGAATCCGCAACGAAATCATCCGACAGAGGACTAAAGTTGTAGATATTATTTAGAAGTGTAGCAAGCTGAAGTGGCAGTGGGCTGGCCATATCTGTCGCAGAACCGATGAACGTTGGAGTAGACGGGTTCTTGAATGGAGACCACGTCTCGGCAAACGTAGTTTAGGACGCCCCCCCTGCCAGATGGACCGATGACCTAAAGAAGGTCGCTGGTAGTGACTGGATGAGGAAAGCAGGGGATCGTGCACTTTGGCGTGCCCTTGGGTAGGCCTACGTCCAACAGTGGACTGCAACTGGCTGATTGATTGATTGATTGATCTCATCCTATTCTAGAAGAGCTGCTTCCATGTCACCCAGGGTAGCAGAGTCAGGACGGTAGATAGGTGGCATGGACCCGCTGCCAGTCTGGCAGACCCAGACTTATCGTCGTGACGGCTAAGAGCGCTTTCACATTTAGGCGTCTTCAGCATCATAATTCCATACATAAATGGCAGCGCTACTGTCGCTCTAACTATAGGTAGACCGGGAAATTGAGACCTCGCCTGCGGGGCAAAGGGGTGCGGGGGGAGACGAGAGCGCGGTTAGTGAGCGGCGCGGGCGGGTGTTTCCGAGCCGCCCGCATCCCTCGCGCCACCCGCTATCGCCTCCCCCCGCGCCCCTGTGCCCCGCAGGCGAATTCTCAATGAAGCGGTCTACCTATAATGTAAAGGCGCACTAAGGGCGTCTTGGCCACAGCGGAATGCTGCTGTTACATTTATATGGCGGTAGATGTCGCCTTTGACACCCCATGGATTTGCAGACGATATAAGGTTGTAAGAGAGATAGAGAGAAATGTAGGGATGGGGGACTGAGAAAGTAACATTGTTTTTAAGCCCAGTTTGAATCTTAACTACCGCGGTTCAGTTTCCTTACGCCTACTAAAGCGCCATCTAGTGTTTTGACGCCAAGATAGCGTGTAGCTTCAGTTACCGAATGTGTCGACTACAGCGCCATCTAGTAGTTAAGCGCCGAGTAATCGTGTACCACGCCATCTAGTGTTCGGACGCCGAGTTAGAAGTGGTAGTAGTTAGTTTCAACGGCGGTAGATGTCGCCACAAGCGCTCACCATTGGAGCCGTTTTCCTTGATGAGCGCAGAGGGTGGCTTGTCGTCGGGGACGGGCGGCGTGCTCGAGCCCTCCTCTTCATCAGAACTTTCGTGTCTGCTGATCTTCTTGGCGACCTCGATGTGCTGGCGGCCATACTGGAGACAATGACAGATATGGGGTTAGTTATATTTTGGGTGTAACCTCATACTCTCCTCTACCTCACTCCATCACCTAGCTAAATTGTTGTGCTTTTAAGAATGCAGTTGACTTGTAATTTGCAAACTACCCACTTTATTTAGAAAAAAAATATGTGTGACTGGTTTATATTGTGTTCTAAACTGTATTAGGAGCCTTTAGATTTAAGCACTAAGAAGTACCTTCATTTGATGGGGTGGAGGGTTGATAACCTAAGATACAGGAAACATCCTAGTTTAGGTATCAATCCACCATACCTTACATATTTTGTTTTTGTGTTAATCAAACTATGTGCCTATGTATAAGTATGGTGAGAAAATAAAATAAAATAAAAATAAACTATACACAGGATGTAAAAAAAAGTACGAGCCTAATTTAAGGGTGCGATTGTCAATTGAAAATAGAATACAGGAAAAATATATAAAATAAATTTAAAAAAAAACCTTTTATTTTCCTGTATCCTAGACGCGACTCTTAACCATCCCCTTGAATTTGGCTCGTACTTTTTAAAAACCTGTACAGGTATTCAGTGATCCGTGGACATTTTATCTTATTAATACTCTTTTTCTTTCTTATACAGGGTGTTAAAAAACGAGCCAAATTCAAGGGGGTGGTTAAGAGTCTTGAATACATATAAAGAAACTAAGTACATATTGATTTAATTAAACGTATGTACTTGGTTACTAACATAAGATAGAATAGATTGTAACGGGATCGCTACCAAGTACTTTGTCGAAATATATACATAACTAGCGGTCCCAGCGAAATTTGTTTCGCCCCGGCCCCGTCCCGCCCCAGCCCCGGCCCCGTTTAACGGGATAAAAAGGATCCTATGTCCTTCTCCTGGTTCTAAGCTACCTCCCCACCGTTTCGCCCCGGCCCCATCCCACCCCAGCCCCGGCCCCGTCTAACGGGATAAAAAGTATCCTATGTCCTTTTCCTGGCTCTAAACTACCTCCCTGCCAATTTTCAGCTAAATCGGTTCAGCCGTTCTTGAGTTATAAGTGGTGTAACTAACACGACTTTCTTTTATATATATAGATAATACGAAATATCGGGAACTCGAAAATAGAGTTCCCGATATTTCGTCACTGTTGCAAGTGTCATGATCACGACGCCGTGATAATAACTTACATGTAGAAATTCCGTTACAATAATGAAACTAGCCTAGCCTGCCTTCTAGTATTTAATACTATAAAACTTTTACATGACCGTGTTCTCAATACCTTACAATTATAATGACGAAATAGTAATTCAATTTACTACACTTACATGGCGTAAAGATTGCAAAGATTATAACGTCGCTATGTAAGTATCAGAGTAGGATGTGATGCAAGAAAATTGCTCTGTGCTAAGTAAACATTGAATAACTTGTTTAAGTTTTGCCTTTTTTTAATATTTTGTAGGTAAGTTATGAAAATCGGTCCACCTGTTCTCGAGTTATTAGTGTAACTATAACGTCTTTTTTATAAAGTTTTTTTCTACAAATGGTAAACTTAACGCCTAATTACATTATCTACTAGTCATACTAAGGGTTTAAGCAGAAATAAATGTTCAGACCTATTTGTCTTTATTCAACTCTAAATGAAAAAAAATACAAATTAAAGTTTGGTTAATTCGGTAATATGGCGCATCCGACCCTAAAAAAATAAGGACCGTCTTGCTGATGAAAGTAGAGTTAATATATAAAAAGTTTGTTAATTAACCCAGACAATAATACTGATCTTTATAAAGAACACCTAAGTTATTAGAAAAACCGGTTAAGTGCGTGTCGGACCCGCGCACTGAGGGTTCCGTGCCACCCTTAACTGAATTCAGGGTCCACTTACTTTCACTTAACGAAAACATCACAATATATTGCGACAACAAAAATAACTTTGTTTTTCATAGTGCTTGTATGAAAGACAAAGTTATATTTGCGGTTGATAAAAATGTGCAATATCTCAAAAACTACTGGTTCGATCTCCTTCAAACCAATTTTCGTTGCAAGTTTTTGTTGAGATCTACATCATATGTTTTATCCAAAATTTTCACTTTCTTAGTTCAAAAGTTAGAGGGGGGGGACGCCCATTTTACCACTTTGGAAGCGTCTATATCTCAAACCTTACACTTTAAGAAAAAATGGTTTTAGAAACCTCAACATCATTTTAAAAGACCTATCCATAGACACCCCACACGCATAGGTTTGAGTAAAAAAAATATTTTAGGTTTTAGTTTCATATATGGGAGCCCCCCCTTAAATATTATTTTTTCTTACTTTTTGTATCTGAATCGGAAAGCGGTGAACAAAATACACCTACCTACCAAGTTTCAGCTATGTGATGCTTATAGTTTCAGAATAAAGTGGCTGTGACATACGGACGGACAGACAGACAGACAGACAGACAGACAGACAGACTTGACGAAACTATAAGGGTTCCGTTTTTTGCCATTCGGCTACGGAACCCTAAAAAAACATGTAGTTTTATCAAGTAGCTTATTATTTATCAGTTTACATTTATTTCAAATACAAATTAATAAAAAATATATACTTATATGTGTACCTTAAACTCATATTAACATATTTTAAATTTAAATTATATTTAGACTAGCTTTTGCCCGCGACTTCGTTCGCGTGGACTTCAGGTTCGTCCCGTCTAGTAGCGCAAAAAATGTGTTTTTTTACGACCTCACATTAGAAACCTCAAAAATTGTAGCCTATATGTTATTCTGATGTATAAGCTATATTGTGGTAAAGTTTCATTCAAATCCATTCAGTAGTTTTTACGTGAAAGAGTAACAAACATCCATACATCCATACAAACTTTCGCCTTTATAATAGTAGTAGGATAAAGTAATAACTATTTTTAATAAACAAAAATTATTCTTACTGGTACATAGGACCTTATTTTTATTGTTTTAGAAGGCATAATTTTTCCGTACTGTCTGGGTTAACAGAAAAAAAAACAAAATCATAGAAAAAAAACATTTCCAAAACTTTGGATCGGAGGATCGGATATTTTCGCAGACTGGTGAATCAAACTGCTATGGGAGGCAGCTTAACTAAGGGGCCATCCATAAAGTACGTCACACGAATTTCATGATTCTTGAGCCCCCCTCCCGTCCTTGTCACAGGTGGTCACATTTCTGGGACCCCCTTCTCCCTAGTGTGACGTCACATGTTTTGCAATTTCACATCGAAAAATTATTAAATTAAAACAGCAGTTCCGAATTTAGTTTTATTTCCATTTAAATTAAGTACTTTTTTTATGAAATCAACATCATATCAAATATTTGAAACAAAGAAGAAGAAACCGTATTGTCCTAAAGATAGAGTTGGAAATATTTTTTAGCTTATAATTAATATTTCAAATTACGTGATTACCACCTCTAGATATAATAGATTTTGAAATGTGATGTCACGAAACTTAGTACCCCTCCCACCCCTTGTCACACTATGTCACACTTTGTCGACCCCCCCCCCCCCCCCTCCCCCCTTTACGTGTGACGTAGTTTATGGATGACCCCTAATGTCCTATCCATAAAAAATGAAATAAAAAAATAAAACGCACATGAGCATAAAAAAAAGAATATCCTAAAACGGGAAAATCATATTTTTTTTCTAAGTTACATAAGTTAGTTAGTTTTTTTAGTTTTTAGTTTTTTTTAATGGATAGCTGCCTCCCATAGCAGGTTGATTCACTATTTCTGGGACACCCTGTATAAAAAAAATGTGTGCACTCATATCGAGTAAGTAATCCTCCAGCCAGTCTTACAAACCTATGCACATGTTACGCGTTTATCTGAACGATAATTGGACCTCATTACCGAAGGTTACTAGAAGGTCGATTACCATATTATCTACAATGTTAGATCCAATTTGAATCGCTTTATATTGTTGATTTTTGTTTTTATAGTGTTTTGTCTCTATACAAACTTAATGATATAAATTTCACTTGTAAAAAGCAACTGTGACTCTGTGACAGACGAGGAATTGAACCCCGTGCCTTACGCTATCCGGGCGTATGCCTATACCACTCGGCCACCGTCACATTAACAAGCCTGTTGAATTTTGCAAGTGCTTTCTAACGCGTAGACTGCGTGACATCATGAATGTTGCGAGATTGCTCTCACAATATCCGAAGGAATTTTTTTTTACAAATATTTTAACAATCGATTAAGATGAAGAAAGCCAATTTATAGTTGATTTTTGTTTATATTACTTGAATTCTCGCCTTTACATGGATTTTTAACGAGTATTCGCTAAAGTCCGTTTTTCTTCAAAAGTTGAATATTGTAAACAATCTTGACATACCTTTAGCGAAAACATTCCTAATAATATAAATTGCACTTGTAAAAAGCAACTGTGACTCTGTGACAGACAAGGAAGCGATAGGCATACGCCCGGATAGCGTAAGACACGGGGTTCATTTCCTCGTCTGTCACAGAGTCACAGTTGCTTTTTACAAGTGCAATGTATATTATTAAGTTTGTATAGTGACAAAACACTATAAAAACAAAAATGAACTATGAAAACATTCCTTTTAAAACAAGATGAACTAAAAACTTACAACTTATACATATAGCTATAGGTAAACTGCGAAATTGAGACCTCGCCTGCGGGGTACAGGGGCGCGGGGGGAGGCGAGAGCGGGGCTTGTGAGAGGTGCGGGCGGCAGGCACATTCTTTTCAAAATTCAGTACGCTCGCTACACAGGTAGCGATAGCATCTGTTGACAGTTGCGGACGCTTTGACAGAAGTACACAAGAGAATACTGTCTGACTGAAGTCTGAAGATGAGTCGCAGTATATTCGGACACAAAATCTATGAGATTGTATTTTTTGTCGTGTTTTTTTTTGAATTTCTATTTTACATCATTCTTCTGCACCTGTTACAATCTTAATACATGGGCTAAAGTTGTTGCACTTTTATATATTCTATGCTAAAGTATAACTGGGAAAGAGAATGCTCTTAGCATTAAGTCCACCGTTTGAACACTGTAAAATAACAGTGTTTTAATAAAGGCTCTAAATATATACGAATATTTTAGAATTAAAATATATATCTAAATTCAGTGGATTATGAACTAGATATGAATATGGACTAGATAGATATACACTCAAACAAAACAGTCGCAAAAGTTACCAGGGAATGTTATTTGAAGTTTTTAATTTTGCCAAAAAAACTATCTTAGATTAAGATTCCATTTTATTTATTGATCAAAATCCATGGCTCTGGATTATAATATTTAAAATTAGTTCACTCTTATTGGTGTAATTGTATTGAATCGAATATTTTTTTCCAAAAAGTGTCGACACTGACGACCACCATTGTGACCACTGACGTCACATATCTTAAGATCTGTCGCGGCAAATTTCGTCTCTTGTGTATCCCCGCCGCCCGCACCCCTTACAGTCCCCGCTGTCGTCTTTCCGCCCGCACCCCTGTACCCCGCAGGCGAAGTCTCAATGAAGCGGTTTACCTATAATTCATCGATCAAAACAGATATTTTTAAGTTAAATAGTAAATTAATTTAAAGATCTGACTTCTTTCCATAAGTCCTATCGATTTGTAACGTGCTTCTTCAAAGATATTTAAATAATATGGTAAGGTAACCATTCCTTGAAATATGACAGGTCGGGGGTTTTAAAAAAAATAGGATTTTCTAAAGAGAAAAAACCAGATTATAGATTGGACACATAGACCAAAGGCGCAGCGTAGGACGTCCACCGACAAGATTGACAGACGACCTTGTAAAGATCGCAGGATCACACTGGATGAAGACCGCAAGCATCCGGTCGCTGTGAAACACCGTGGGGGGGCTATGTTCAGCAGTGGAAGTCCTTTAGCTGATATTGATAAAGAAAGGCAATTATGAAGCCCAAAAGATGCCACCTATAAGTATCTCGTTCAGATTCAGATTCAGCTTTATTGCATACTACATTGTTGACTGTTGTACACACAGATAACAATTGGTACAAGGTCTTAAAAGTACAATGTACATTTAGTATAATTAACTAGCGGCCCGCCAGCGACTTCGTACGCACGTTCTAGTTTTTTAATTAATTAATTTAATTTAAGTTAATTAAAAAGCCTACCCCGATAAATTCACTATTTAACAATGTATCTAATGTTTTATAACCGGACCAATAGTTCCTGTGATTAGCGCCTTCAACCAAACAATTTATATTATAGACAAATGTTATATGTTGTGTAGACTCACACGTAGCCCGGTCTTTAATCTGGTCAAACTTACACGGGGATATAGGTAATCTTTTTATTTTACAACGTAATGGAAATACTTTACGCATTTCGTCAATCGTATATTTCTTTCGGGTGCTAAAAAGACCAGGCTACTCTGTGCGCTTACACAGCATCATGCCACTTATCATATAGGCAGCAGCAAATTCCCTCAAGTCTTCTCCCGCTACCTTAAGAACGTTTGAACTTGAGCTTTGTTTGAATTCAAAGGGAAAATTATATGTAGGGATCTACCCCATCATCATCATCATCAACACCCAAGGCCGTCCACTGTTTAACATAGGCCCCCACGAAAAATTTGCAGAAAAGTTCCAGGTCGGATACCCATCGACCGCAGGAACAGCGTTGAATGTCCACCAACAATATGAACAAACGATCTGCATACTACACTGGACACAGACCGCTAGATACCTACCCTGTTTCAACACAAAACAAACATTCTTTACTATTTTAAGGAATAAAATCTCTTCTCGAGAGCAAAATTAATAAAAAACATGTGTCAAAACATTGTGTCTCAGATATGTCAAATGATTGTCAAAAATGATATAAAAATTATTTTAACTCGTCAAGTATGTGTAAGTATGGAGACACAATAAAAATTCCATTGTTATGCGACTCTCGGCATTCGTTTGATACCTGACTGATTAAGCATAAGCACTAAAGAGTATTTATATTAACTTTGAAGCCAATCATCCCCAAAATAACTTTCTACCCCTTTTTAACCCCGTTACAAGATAAATTTTAATAAAATTTGATACACAATTTTCGTTAATATTTTTAAAGAATGTTTATGCAAAATTTGAAGTAGATCAGACCAAGGAATCTCATTTTCCCATACAAACTTTGCACCCCTTTTTCAACCCCTTAGGGGTGAAATTTCAGAAAATCCCTTCTTATCGGATCCCTTCGTCATACAAAGAACACACCCTCCAAGTTTCAGGTCTCTACGATCAGCGGTTTAGGCTGTGCGTTGATCCATCAGTCAGTGAATCATTCAGGACAAAGCATTTTATATTAATAGATTACAATTATTATGATGTAATTCGATAATTCTGACATTTTAATTACAAAAAGATGGACTACATAGATATTTTTATATTCTTTAGATTGAAAAATGGAAAAATTTAGATGTGATATATCGATAAATAGACCTGAAGATAACAACAATAGCCATCACAGTATCGAGAATTGTGTGATAGCCATAGTAACAGATTATTGAACTAAGATCGCAATCAAACACCAACCGATATATATATATATTTTTTGTTTTTATAGTGTTTTGTCACTATACAAACTTAATAATATAAATTGCACTTGTAACAAGCAACTGTGACTCTGTGACAGACGAGGTGTGTGTGTGTTCCTCGTCTGTCACAGAGTCACAGTTGCTTTTTACAAGTGCAATTTATATCAGCCGATCTGTTTTATAGAGTAGCTAGCTACAGCCCGCGAGTTCGCCCGCGCTTAGGAATTCTTAATTAAAAAAAAAATAAGACGAAGACTCCCATAAAAACGCCCTTTTTTGCCAATTTAACAAGTCAATGGTACGGAACACTTCGTGCGCGAATTCGTTCGCAATTGGCCGGTTTTTACTATCATAAAAAAATTGTATCCCAGATTTGATTCCGTATCCGATTTTGATACGCGTACAATGTTACCTAGACACGTCATTTTCCAGAAATAATCGACATCAAAATTAAACCTGTAAACAAATTACATCAACAGACGGCGCAGTCATACATTAACCCTTCTTTGCATAGTGATGGATATTTACATCAAACCATTTTAAAGGAAAAAAACATATTAAAACCTCAATGCAGGATATCTTTTTCTTTAAATTTAATATTTTAAATAACTTCTGTACGAAACGGAACACTCCTTTTTTAAAAAATACCAAAAGCCTTTTTACTAGATGTCAAAAAGTTTTGAATTTACCCTCTAGATAAAATTTTGCTGCAATGTGATTTTTGCGAATGTATACTGAGTTCAAATATCAAGAAAAAGTATTGAAAAAATGAAATATGAGTAAAAAAGAAGCAAATATTTTGATATTTTCAATAATTGATGATGCACGATCTACTCATTTTCTTAAATTGTAGAAATAATGTACGATGGAAATTTACATCACCATGCGTAACGGGAATGATGCTTCTATGGACAATAATACATTGCTATAATTTAGTTTTTGTTCTTTTTTGTGTAATATTTAAAGAAAAAAGTTTTGATATTATTTTATGTCAGTAGATAAATGTAATAAACATAAAATTACCAGCAAAAAAATAAAATTTGAAAGTCAGAAGCACGTGGAAGCTACATATAAGTTTTATTTATTTATAATTGGTGTTGAAATGGCTTATGTTGCTTTCAAACTACAAAAATTGGTTATATTGCATCTACTGTATATCTACAGTATGTACTTTAACAAAATATGACAAAACAAAAAAAGAAAAAGTTTCAATTCTATAGCTACATATTGTTCAACAATAAAGTAAATGTATGGGGGAGGCAGATTTTATGGCCTTATATCTGGTAAGATGTGATACATATAGGAAAAAAAATTACACCTCAGGTAATTATTTTATTATAATTTCAAATGATAAATGTTACATATGTTTTCTCTGGAAATAAAATTTTGTCGATGTATGGAGATGAGTAGCCTCATAAATATATTTAGTACTGATCAGTTGGAATGGTATTGCATAGTGATGGAAAAATCCATCATACCCTTTTTGTCGAAAAAAAAATATAATAAGTGAACCAATATTTTTTTTAATATTTTTCCTGTAATCTTAGACCTTAATTAAATATATATGTTTTTTTTCAATAAAAAATAAAAAATCATGCAACGAAGGGTTAATACATGACGCCATGGTTTTTAAAATTTATTAGCGTAGATCACCATAATCTAGTTAATCGATATTAAGTTTGTTGGATGACCATTTTGTTTGGTTCGACGAGAGAAGTTCTTAAACACGTGTAGATAATAACGAATGTTTTTTATTCAGGAAAATATATTAAACTACATTAGTTGTTTTACAGTTTATGACCTACACAGGGTAATTAGCTACACTAATACACAGGAACAGGAGCAGGACCATCATCATCAATAATATCAGCCAAAGGACGTCCACTGCTGAACAAAGTCCTCCCCCGCGGTTTTCCACAGCGACCGGTTGTGAGCGGTCTGCATCCAGTGTGATCCTGCGATCTTTACAAGGTTGTCTGTCCATCTTGTAGGTGGACGTCCTACGCTGCGCTTTTGGTCGGAGGGTCTCCAAACTTAAACTTTTCTGCCCCAACGGCTCAGAATGTAATCAATAATATTTTTTCAAGCATTTTATTTTCGTATACCGCTTGTAATTAATAAATATCGCTTATCGGTTTTACCTGTGATTATTATGTTAATCTCGTTGACAGTTTTGTTGCAACGGATAAATAAACATAAATATCCTTGACATGTGAAAAACAACGATAATAAATCGCACAATTTATTTTATTATAACACATGGATGTCGATCTACTACACGTGAGAAGATACTTTATGAATTTGACAGCATGGCACATAAACATGATGACATTATGCTCCCATTTCAAACACGAGCGAATGGTCATTCTATCCCCACTTCATTATATTCTTCTACTCAGAGCATTCGCTCGTTGTTCTATTGCGTTCTACAGAATATTCTAAGATCGCTCGCTCGATATTTTGGTGTAAAACGCTGATATCGAGCTTCCGTGAAGAACAAAAGAACAAGAAAGAATGTTCATGTTCTAGCTCTAGTTCTTTGTTCGCTTGGTCTAAACAACCCACCTTTAGACGTTCTATGAAGCATATAAATAACGCGACGACGACGACGCGTTTGGTGTATTGGTTAGCGCTCCTGACTATTACGCCGGCCGTCGCGGGTTCGAATCCCGCAAGGGGCAAATGTTTGTGTGATGAGCATGAACATTTGTACCTAAGTCATGGATGTTATATGTATTTAAGTATTTATGGGAGACGCCCCCGTCATAATCGTTGTCTGGTACTTCGTAACACAAGGGAGAAAATTCCTTACCACGAACCCAGACAATTGGTGTGTTGTTTGGCGCATATTTATATTTATTTATTTATATTTATATTTTAAATAAATATACGCCAGACAACACACCAATAGTCTGCTTTCGAAGTACGGAATTTTCTTCCTTGTGTTACGAAGTACGAAACAACGATTATGACGGGGGAGTCTCCCATAAATACTTAAAATACATATAATGTTCGTGCTCATCAGACAAACTTGCCCCTTGCGGGATTCGAACCCGCGACCGCTGGTTCAGTAGTCATGAGCGATAACCACACCAAACGTGGCGTCATAGTAAGCAAAGTCCGTCTTTCTTTGCTCGAAATGATTCATTTTAAAATAAGATAAACACATAACATAACTCACAACAACATAGACAAATCATTAAACATTGACATCATTTAAATCGAATAGTTAATTAATTTTACTCACTGATATTATTTTTAAAGTTATAATAATATGAACTCTTAGTTTTTCTTACCGCATCAAAAAAAAATATGTGGAAAATGCCTACTCTACGTAACGTAAAATATTTAGGAATGAAATGAGAATTTTCTCCCGCTTTGGCTACAAATGGAACGTTTACCTAATTTACGTTTATGGCTTTAGTTTTAGTACCATTTATAAAATTCATTAGATTGTATCGATTATTGTTTGAAAATCGGCGTTTTGGAATATATTTTGTGAACGCACCTTACATACACAGTTACACCTTGATTTTTTTAGTCCTTGATTAAAAAACAATACGGTTTTATTTCGCGCTCAATTATTAAAAACTAGCGGACCCTCGTTTTGCCAGCGGCCCCGTAGTTTTAATAGTTTTTATCTTATTCCGGACGAATCTAACAAAGTAAACATCATTACAATCGGTCCACCTTCTAAATTTTCTTATTTTTTTCTTTCATAAGATCCTTCTCCTGACAGTAACAAATACAACAACAACAACAACAAAAAAAAACAAAATCGGTCAGCTGTTTACGCGTGTTTATACTGCTGTCGTGCGTGACCAAGGAAAATATTGATATTTTTTTTTCATATAAAAAAAGATTAAACGCATGACGTTTCGAATACTTTACTCACAGCATCCATGATGGTCACAGAGTAGGTGAAAATTAAGTATAGATCTTCCATTGTTAGAAAGCCTGGTACATTAACATTTTAGCTATATCTCGCAGTAGATGACCTCTATTCCGATCCTCATAAGGCATACGAATAAATAAGTTTATCTTAGATATAAACTAACACGCGTCACCTCAAGTTCTGGGCGACCTTTGGCTTTTTCCTGATCTATACTGCATGATGCACTGGCTATTTCTATTTACATATAGTGGTTTCGTATTAAGTTTCATTTCCATAATTTTTTACCATTACTTCACTTACACTCTGATTTTTAATTAGATAGACCAGAATGACAGCTTCAATCGACCTTTTATCTTTTTAATGTTGCTAGCGTAGTGCCCATAGTGTTGTAACAATTCAATTGTACGCGATTAATTGAACTTATGATATGAATTTCCATTGATGTGGCTTTACTAATTAGGATAAATTATACATGTTAAACGTTACATAAAGCTATAAAAAAACGTAATACATAAAACAGTTATAGTAAGGAGTAAAAAAATCTAGGTTTCCTTTGCAATAGCGATATTCTTGTACCTATTTTGACTTTTCAATGCTTTCTATAAATTAATTCATTGAAATAATTATGTTCTTTGAAGGATTCCTGATTTTTATAAACAGATTTTATTTGAATATTTTAAAATCAATTATATAGAACAATTGAATGAAATTGCAACTTTCGACTAGTAAGCACCAACACTATTTTTAAATTACGAAAAAGTGCCCCCCCAGCCAAATGTCATTTTGGTCTATCTAATTAAAAATCAGAGTATATACTGCATGATGCACTGGCTATTTCCATAAATTTTTACCCTTACTTCACTTAGTAATACCCATCTCCTTGACCTCTTGTACGATTCAACGTCCAAATGTTCCTTTATTTGGGTCATATACGCTCTTTTTAGGGTTCCGTAGCCGAATGGCAAAAAACGGAACCCTTATAGTTTCGTCAAGTCTGTCTGTCTGTCTGTCTGTCTGTCCGTCCGTATGTCACAGCCACTTTATTCTGAAACTATAAGCATCACATAGCTGAAACTTGGTAGGTAGGTGTATTTTGTTCACCGCTTTTCGATTCAGATACAAAAAGTAAGAAAAAATAATATTTAAGGGGGGGCTCCCATACATGAAACTAAAACCTAAAAATTTTTTTTTACTCAAACCTATGCGTGTGGGGTGTCTATGGATAGGTCTTTTAAAATAATGTTGAGGTTTCTAAAACCATTTTTTCTTAAAGTGTAAGGTTTGAGATATAGACGCTTCCAAAGTGGTAAAATGGGCGTCCCCCCCCCTCTAACTCTTGAACTAAGAAAGTGAAAATTTTGAAAAAAATATATGTTGTAGACCTCAACAAAAACTTGCAACGAAAATTGGTTTGAAGGAGATCGAACCAGTAGTTTTTGAGATATTGCACATTTTTATCAACCGCAAATATAACTTTGTCTTTCATACAAACACTATGAAAAACAAAGTTATTTTTGCTGTCGCAATATATTGTGATGTTTTCGTTAAGTGAAAGTAAGTGGACCCTGAATTCAGTTAAGGGTGGCACGGAACCCTCAGTGCGCGGGTCCGACACGCACTTAACCGGTTTTTTTTTTGTTTTCCTGTGTTTGCGCACACACTTGTGCACTATAATATGTCCCGCGCAGTCGGTTAGTCGTTGTGACTGGCCTACGTAGCCGAAAATCGGCTAGGGGGACTATTATTATTATACGCTCTTCTAGGTCTTCCTCTTTTCCTTTTCCCTTCAATCTTACCCTCTATCTATGCTGATCTTAAACAAGCTATTGTGATGCCGTACCAAGTATCCAAGCATCTCCAGTCTCCGGTTTTCAACTGTTTGTAGTATATTTCTCTCCTCGCCTACAATCTCCAGAGCCTCTTCGTTAGATTCCTTTTCCATCCAGCTAATCCTCTTCATCCTTCTCCAGCACCACATCTGAAACGCTTCTATTCTTTCTCTGTCACGCTGAGTCATTGTCCACGTTTCACTATCGTACAGAGCAATGCTCCAGATGTATTATCTTTATTAGCCTCTTTCGGATTTTCCTCGATATTATGGATTGAAACATAAATTATGTGACTTACCTATGAACATTTTTATCTGACGTTGTTCAAATATGAACTTTATTGCAATCCTCAAGGTAACAGTTCACGCTATAACTTTATTTTTATCATCCTTCTCGAATATCTATCTCCACAAAAATCCATCATAATCTACTCAGCTATTCAAGCTTAACTCGTCAAGTATGTGTGAACGAGACACAATAGAAATTCCATTATTATGCGACTCCCGGGAGTCGTTTGATACCTGACTGATTAAAAGGGTCACTGTCAAATAGAATTACTTTCGAATTAGAAATATCTAAGGTTTTAAAACTTATGACGCAATTTTGATTAGGAATTAGTGCAAATGCCCCTATGAAAACAGATGATAAGTATTTATTTTTATGACCCAGTATAAATACATAGATTACCTGCTGCTATTATCATAGTCTTATCGTATCTTGCCCACTGTGATAAGAGGCTAGGTAGAAACAATGGAAATTGATTTAAAAACGTGTTTCAATATGGAAGGACCATGCTTGCTATAAGGTGTCGTTAGGGCTTAACAGATATTAATATTGAGGATGCTCACATACATCTACCGTGGTCTAGTAAAACGTTCAGCGTTATATTATTAGTAAGCCGATTTCGACTTCGGTGGCCAGTCACAACGACTAACCGACTGCGCGGGACATATTATGGTGCACAAACACAGGTGCACTCTTTATTTCTTTTCACTCTCATAGCCCCATGGGACAGCAATCTGACACGACCTGAGAGAGATCAAGCGCAGGACCAACGGCGCAACGTGCTTTCCGAGGCACGGGGATGAAACACCGCCAACTTCCAAACTCCGGGCTACCTTGAGAATTGTCGCTTTAAAATACGACCCTCTAACCGCTGCCCCACCGAGGCAGTTACATATTATTACTATTAGTATAGATACGTAATATAGACTTTTTAACTCATTGTGAAATTCCATTTACAATGTAATACTAACTAATTGCAAAAGTAGTTCTGGTAGAAAAATAGAACAAAATAGTAGTACCTCAAATAGGTTAATAATTATTATTATTATTATTATTATTATAAGTGTTTTATTCATAGTAATATTGACAGTGAGATAGTAACAATTCTCTCTTAACCCATCAGGCACATAGTTTTGAACCGCTATAAGCATGAAGCGGTGATTGGAAAATACACATCGATACGCCAATATATAGTTTTCAAAATATCGTTTTAGATTCAATGATACGAAATACACATCGATACGCCAATATATAGTTTTCAAAATATCGTTTTAGATTCAATGATACGAAATACACATCGATACGACAATATATAGTTTTTAAAATATATAGTTTAAATATCTGATATCGAATATCGATATATAGTTTCGATTCGATATCGAAAAAATCAGATATTACACACGCCTAGTGATTGATATGACAGCCCAGATGGTGTTGTTAGGGCTTATCAGATCAATTAGTATTGAGGAAGAGCACACATACATCTACAGTGGTTTTGTAAAAATCATAGGATCATTCATACTGGATGCAGAATGGTTTCAAGCTGTGACTATGGAAAACAATTTACAGTGAATGTCCATAATGTTGATAATGGAAGTTAGTAGCTATGGCACTTATGTTATGATGGATATCACAACAGTTTACGCTGAGACTTATGATTTTGAATTTTTATTTGTGACTTTGCATTGGATAAGAATTTATTTTAAAAAGTAGTTCGTATACATCATTGAAAAGTTTGAGACTAAGTTGATTTACTGTGTTGATTTGGTATAAAAACATTGTCAAAAACAAAGAAATGTAAAATTAAAGATGCTAAACAAACACAAAATTGCACAATTTAAAAGATTACTCTATCTTATCATCAACATTATTAATAACTGTAATCCAAGGTGGTAACAAAAAGATAAAACAATTAATTTGAACTAATCTTCATTGTCAGATGGAATAATTTTTTTTTATTGCATCAAAATCCACAGCTCTCAAAAATGTTTCTTAAATACTAATTATACAGCAGCCAAGAAGACAGACATAGATACAGAAGAAGGGAGCTGGTGGGCTGAGTGTCTTCTTTTATGCACTGAGTATGTCAGCACTGGCAAAATACACCCTTGCTTGCTTTTGCTCCATATAACTTAGAGATACAATGCTGTAGATCTGTCATGTTGCTTTTCATTTCTGATACACTCCTAGCACAGTTGTGGTGGGCCCAGACCTTTAATCCGTAAAGTACATTCTACCTTGATACCAATACAGGTTCTTCTTTTCTTTTTAATTTAAGAGCTATGCTCTTGTCGGTGGAGTTTTCTCCAATTATCTCTATTCAGAGCCATCTCCTTGACCTCTTGGTACGACTCGACGTCCAACTTTTCCTTTATTTGGGTCATATATGCTCTTCTAGGTCTTCCTCTTTTCCTTTTCCCTTCAATCTTTCCCTCCATGATGATCCTTATCAAGCTATCGTGCCGTACCAAGTGTCCAAATTTACATATAAATAACCCTTAACCTAAAGAAGAAAAAATAAAGAACTTATATCTACTATAAATAAAAAACATCTTCTAAATTTCAGGCAGGGTGCCCAGATGGAAATGGAAAAGGAATTGTATAAAATATATTGGCTATGTTTTGGTTCTTGTTATTCCTAGGAAGTACATACAATAGTTTGATTCTGATGTAATTATATTTTACAGCCTGTTTCATAATGTATAAATAAGTTCCGATTAGCATTAACTGCCAATTACTCCATACATAATAAATAATGATGTGCCATATTAGATTTTTTTGTGGATTAGTGATCATTTCTCAATGGTTCAGTTACTTCTGAAGTTATTAAATTATATTAATTGTTTCAAAAATAATAAAAGAGTTTCCTGGTTAAAGCTTTTACAAAGACATTGGAAAAACCATATTGTAGGAAATGCCTCCATAAAATTGCGACAAGGGTATTTACACAGCATGTTCAAATATTGTGTATCGGTCGATATGTGGTGATTGTTGTCATGCGGCGTAGGAATGCCGGTGACGGCGGAAAAAATACGATACATAAGTCAAACATATCAATGAAGTATTCTAGATACGATAAAGTTCGAAATAAAAATAAACGTTAATAGTAACCCAATCAAAATCGAGGCCAAAATTTGTCGGGAAGAAAATTGCATTATTTTGCGAAGTGAATGTAAGGTGCAAAGATGCCAGGGAGTGACGAAGATATAAGGCAAAACAATAGGAATCATTTTCAAAGAACTGTGGTGTTATTTATTGACTTTTTAAAGTGTACACACAACGTATGTAGAAAAATTTTAAGACGTAGAGACGTAAAAATGGAGCTGGACATTCCCCGTTGGGATGTTAGGTTATCTTTTGATATAAGCCCGATTTATTTAATCAGAATGCTTTGTTACCTTGCACAAAAGTAGTCGAATTATTCGTATGACGCATACGGCGCACGAATGTGGGAAGAATTCATTATAATAGTTATGATGATACGCACTAACCTCTATTGCGACATGATATGGATTAGAGCAATATTACATTGGTTTCAATAATGAACTGAGAAGAACGACGACAATATCCAATGGGATAACAAATTTAAGAATTAAACCGAGTTTTATATACGAAAATACTTTATTTTTTGGACAAAAAAAATGCACAGGACTCACCTCGAAAAGCTTGAGGAGTATGTTCACGTACAGCCTCCGCACACCTAAGGACTTTCCGATGGACGCAAGGAATATAATGCACAATATTAAAAGAAGAAACGGCGTGTAAAGAATTGAGATCGCGACGGACACGAACGACGTGAGTAACGCCATTTTGACGACTGACTGATGAATGATTGATTGATGCAATAGAATGAGTCATTGAACTTTGAACTAATGAATGAATGGCCAAGTCATTCATTGACCTGTCAAATTTCTAGTTGCCAGGCCTAAAAAACGTTTCGTCATATACGTAGAACATTTTTAATCTGTGGAATATTATTTGAGGAATTAAGAAAAACGTACAGGCAACAACTCGTGTAGCTGTTTAATTATTATTCGCCCCAAGCATCATTTAAAGTTTGGCTAGTTAAACATTACATCAGTCAGAAAGAAACCATCATGTATGAATGTACTCGCTTTATTATTAAAATGTTATTTGATTAGTTTTGTTTGAAAACAACCAACCACAAAAAAAATTGAAGTCATTGAATAATCTCTTCTTCTACCACTGATCAACTTCTACCTACAAAAACAATGCGGCTGAATGTCATTTTTATTTTTTGCCCGACCCGAGTATTTTTTTACGCTGGCAACTCTGTCTGTATAACCTCGAAAAAAGATAATCGTATCGGGATTTTAATAAATCCTTTTTGGATTATTTATTCCCATAAAATACATTAAAATGTCTGACCTTCCTTACGGACCCCCAGTGCGTGTATCGCCACTCATCAGGGTAAGTTTTTTTGTACAAATCACAATAATGATTTTTCAAACATTATGTAACACAGTGTTTTTGAACTGTTTTTCCAAGTTCAAATTCGAAATTTTTTTTAAAATGCACATAAAATAAGGCTGTTGACTCAAACTTGAAAAGTTTTTGAGTTTTTGTGGCCAGTGTTTGTAAAAAGAAGTGGGTGTTTGACTGTTGTAACCTCTTTGCTTGTGTGTAAGGTGAATTTGTAGCTCAGTCCATTATAATCAAAGATTATAGTCAATTTTCATTTTATTCTCATAGAGAACTAGTTTTTGAAATATTACCTACCACCAGCTACCTACTTTGTATGCACTGTTGCTCAATATAATCCTTTTATTTGATTAACTTTTCAATTTCCAGTTCGGCCGTTGGTCGTTCCTCACAGCTGGTATCCTGTATGGTGCCTTCCACCAGAACAGGTTGTCCAAGAAGGAATCAGCTTTCCGTGAAGTTGAAGCCAAGGAAAAGGTTGTCAGGGATGCAAAATTGAAGGAGGAGAAAGAACGAGCTGCAGCAGGTAATAATAATAAATAACTTTTCTGTTTTTCATCTTAGATGTTCATTTATTAGAACAAAAAAGAAATTTAAACTAAGATATGCATGAAATCATAAATATTAACTTAGAACCTACCTAATTGAAAATGAAACAGTTTCCATTCTAAGAAAAATTTCCTTATTTTATTTAAAGGATGTAATCAGTCAGGGATCAAACGACTCTCGAGAGTCGCATAACAATGGAATTTCTATTGTGTCTCGTTCACACATACTTGACGAGTTAAGGAAAAATACCTACTTAAGGTATTTTTCCTCTTGCTGCCCTTTCATTCATTAATTTGAAAAATACTGGCCATTATTTACAAACTTTGACAGATATTACTAGTTTTACTATTAATTTAATTGTTGTGTAAGCCAAAAACCGAAAAAAAAATCAATTGTTTTTGTTTTAAAAACCAGTACTTATTTAAAAGAAATCTCAATAAGTTTGTTCTATTGTTTTTTTATTCACTTGTAAGTTTAGTAAATCAGTTGGTAGGTAATAATAATAATGTTTTCCTATTTTTCAGCCGAGCTCAAATCACTAGAAGATATGGTTGCCACCAAAAAGTAAACTGATCAACATTAAATATTAGTTTTAAGCTTAAAACCGACGCCATAACTTTCTTGAAGTGGTCATGTAAATTAAATGCATCGGACTAAATGGCGCGAATTCCATCAACTTCATAATTTTATGTATTTAAAATATAGGTGATTGTACAAAAGTTTTCGATGTTTTATTTATTTATTAACTACCTGACACTGTGACTCGATTATAGGCCGTAAAGTACGATTTTCAATGCTTGTCGAATAATTGTAAACAATCTTTTTATTACTTTCTTAGCAAAACCTGCAATAAAATCAATAAATTATTTGATTTAAAAAGATCTCAGTGTTAAATTAAATGATGAATTATTTTTATTTATTTATTTAAACACTGTTGCACAAACCATGTACAAAGGTGGACTTAATGCTAAACGCATTATCTTCCAGTCAAACCAGACATGCAGAGAGATGATGGGTGCAGCGAAAACAATTCAGGTGGTGTCATTGCTAGATATGGACAATTCAAAAATAGTAGACGATTACCTCGACTCTGTACGTACAGGGGTATAGGAATTACAGATAGTACCATCTGTCATCCACGAAGGCCCGCTTCACTTTAATTAATTGAGATAATCATAGGGTGCGGGGCGTTTCAGCAATATTGAATTATTATATTAACAAATATTGGCAAAAACCTGCACAAATACACTAAGCAATTAGGATTATAGTAGTATTATCACTACCTCTACGATCATACATCATTCACGCGCTTATCGATAACTGTAAGGCCATAAGGCTTTTGAGTGTCTAAGAGAGGTAATTAAGCTGTCACAGTAACATATTTTATTGCCGCAGATGAAGCTAGTTTTAATTATTACATTATATTATCTGTGATATTACTAAAGGACCGATGATGGGATTGCGCCTTCGTGGATGGTTCTATCTAAAGTTAGTACAGCAGCGGCAAAATAGAGCATTCCTGCCATAAATTGCCTTACTAGTAGTGCCATAACTGTTGCCATGGCCATGTTGTTAGGGCTTATGGTATGGTATAAATCGCTGTGCATTCAGAGACAGCAGACAGGGAGAAACTCAGCAGCGCCTAGATGTTCTGAATAGCAATCACACTGCTAGTCTGGAATAACTATTCCAAAAGGCGTTGTCAACAACAATCTCTAGAGGTAGAAGAGATGATACATTTTTATCAATTTAATTAGAGAACAAATAATAGTAAAAAAAACTAAAAACACGCTTTTCGTATTCCTGACAGCATTTGATTGCTTGTCCGCTATCTTGGGGAGGCCGCCATATTGGATTTGTAATGACGTTTCTTAGCTAGTCACAAATTGAACTTTAAAAAGCAGCCGTGACTCTGTGACAGACGAGGTATCGAACCCCGTGTCTTACGCTATCCGGGCGTATGCCTATAGCGGATAGCATAGCGTAATTTGTAATTTTCAAGACTCAAGATAACTCTATAAGAATTACCATTATAATTATAATATTGTGGATAGCGGTCCCGATTATTCGTTTCCCCATTCGGGGCAAAGACGAATCCAACAAAGTAATAATCATGAAAATCCGTCTACCCGTTCTCGAGATTTAACTAACACAACTTTCTTTTATGTTTGCGTATCTTATCGTCCAAGACGGGTATTCAAATGACTCGAGAAATATTGAAAAAATATTCAAACTTAGATCAGTTTGAAACTGACCAGATGACGCGGTCACCCATCCAACTTTGACCACAATATGCTGTCATTCATACACAGCAGACATCAGAATCCCAAGGATGCGAGACGATTACGTCAAGACTCCTAAAACCCGTCCATCATTATTACTAACAGGATTAAAAAGACCATTTAATTCAAATTGAAATGTTTTCAGTCGAGTAACAAACATTGATTGATATTTTAGCGCGCTTTTTCCGTCCGCCATATTTACGACATGTCAAACGTGATGGATGCGTAGTCTATGATGTGTTTATTTTTTCTATTTTACTGCAGACATAACATTAGACGAAAAAAAGGCGTAATCTTAAGAGTAGTTCAGACGATAGAGATGGCAAGGTTTTTCATAAAATAAATATTCCTTTATTTCTGTGCGTGGTGGGGTGGGCTATACAGGCAATGAAAATAAAACGAGTTTGAATGAGCACCAAAAGTTTTGCAAAGTGAATTTTTTAAATGCCTCTCACTCAAAGGGTTGAGGAATGCTTAATATTTTACCGATAAAATTTTCGTTATACGTGGGTGAAGTATCGGAGTTCTAATACAAAACACACTGTCATAAATAAACAATAGCTTTAATATTTTTAGTACATCCAGCAGTTGCTAAATTGCTGTTTAGAAAAATTTCGCCAAAACTAAATTCTGTTACGGCCAATAATAAAGCTGGCTGGTTCCAAGCTCAAAGGATTAGCATAGCCACATTATTGTCTCCTTGCCACAAGGAAATGGTATCGTTTTAGAATAGGGTAGTCTTATTTTTTTGTGTTGCATGTCTTAGATTAATTTTTTTCTTGTTTGTCTATACTAATATTATAAAGCTGAAGAGTTTGTTTGTTTGTTTGTTTGTTTGTTTGAACGCGCTAATCTCCGAAACTACTGGTTCGAATTGAATAATTCTTTTTGTGTTGGATAGTCCAGTTATCGAGGAAGGCTATAGGCTATATAACATCACGCTACGACCAATAGGAGCAAAGAAATAGTGGTAAATGTGTAAAAAACGGGAGAAAGAAGTCACTATTCCACGCGGACGAAGTCGCGGGCAAAGGCTAGTAATTAATAAAACTTTATCCAGCAGTCAATACAAAATTTAAATAGGTACTTATTTTAACGGAAACCGTTTCCAGCTGGTGTTATGTAAACGCTATTATTCCGTGGACATTAATTGTTTTTCGTCGGCAATTAAAGTCACTGTTTACCACCTGCACTGTAATTATTTTATTTACGACCTAATCGTAATTTGCTAAGAAAAATAAAAGTCTAGATCTACTAGAGAAAATGTTTTTACGCGCAGGTCGGTTATAGGTGTTTTTTTATGCTGAAGACCGGATCGGACGAAAGTGATATTTACTTCAACAAATTATCATTAATTCAGTAAGTACTTTAAAAAAGTTAAAGTGTGACATTTACATCATGAAAATATCTATTCAGTTAAAATATCAGTAGATTAAACTGACATCACGCACGAACAAATTTTGTGCTCCATGAATTGATGACACGGTCATCAACTCGTAGTACAAATCATATTCGAAATTCAAATTTTCAAAAAAAAACGACACAATCTTGTCTCGTTTTTGCGACACATTTTTTGCTTGGCATAGCTTTTCCATAGGCAGTAACAACTGGTAACAACTCACTGCCTATGGATTTAACAACCTTTTGAGACCAATGTTCAGCAGTACCTAGCTCGTCTTACACAACATTCAGATTAATGTTGTCAAACAATTATTGGTGTTGGCTCCGGCCCCATGTACGCCTTCCAAAGGTCCGGGACCCTGAGGTCACGAGATAGGAAAAGACCACACAACTTAAATAATAAATATTCTTTATTGCACACCCAGACAACACAGAAAAAATCTTAAATAAACCGTAGGGGTACAATTCAGGCGGTCTTATTGCTCGAAGCAATTTCTTCCAGACACCATCAGGTACGAAAAAGCATAATGAGGGAAGTGGCATAGCGATGAAATATTTTAAACAAAAGAGAAAGTGGACATGGAAGATTTTAAAGAGAAATAAGAAAAGAGTCTTTTAAGTAAGTACACATCTTTAATGAATCAAAATACCTACTCCAGCGTTTGCCAAAAGGTGTAAATATGACTCACGATAAAATTATAAAGCCAGACAAATGACGAAAATAAAAAATAATAAAACCGCCCGAAATTATCTCAACATCATATTTATTGACGCACTGAACCAGGTTAATACAAACGCCCCTTCGATAATCTAAAAATATCAGCGACTTTGTGTCTGATCATCGTATTCCAGTCCTCTGGAAGCCGCCATTACGTTTTGACAGCTCGGGAATAATTTCCCGCGCTTTTCTGCGTCAGCCGTTTTTCTTTTTTCGAACGGATTTTCTGTGCAAGGAGGTTGTGTGGACGAGTGAAAACTTTTTTTAGGGATTTGAGACTGGAAAAATGGCGCAGGCAGTTATGCGAGTTTACGTGTTGATTTTATTAATTTCGTTGTGTGTGGAAAGTAAAACTAAGTCAACTGAGAGCGAGGAATCGAAGGAGTCTGCGGATAAAGTTCCTGAAATAAAGCAGTACAAGGTAGGTTTTTTTTAAATCATAAAATCATCAAAAAATGCTAGAAAAAATGACTTTATAAATACTTTAATTAACAACAAATGACTTTCGTATGTACTAAATAAAATAAAAACAAATACTAATATGTAAAACAACCATATTAAAAAAAAACTTCAACTAAATTCAAAGTTACAGAAGCACAATGTTAAAAAATTCACGTTCAAAGAACCTATTCTAGAAATCAATGCATTCACTGAGGTCCTTAAGTCCTGGGTGCCAAATTCTCATGCAATTTCGCAGTCGAAAATAGTTCACCGATCGAATTTTCTTTTTCAAAGAAAATACAGTTTTTGCTTTATCATAGTCACGATTTCTGCATTTCTATATCTTCCGTGCAGGATAATCAGGATATAATATACTTAGGTACTTGATATTTTAAATTATAATAACGTTCTTTGTTATAGAAATTGCCGCACGTTCGATTGACGTGAGAATCGGGGCCTTAGCCGTATTTTTATGTATACTATTTTGATATTATATGAAACAAAATTGTGTAATTAAACAACATCACTTATACGTGCAGCCTACGCCTTAAAGAGAGCACTTGCAAAATTCAACAGGCTTGCCAATGTGTCGGTGGCCGAGTGGTATAGGCATGCGCCCGGATAGCGTAGAGACACAGGGTTCGATTCCTTGTCTGACACAGTTGCTTTTTACAAGTGCAATTTATAACGACACTATTTCCAAATAATTAATAATCTTCTACTAAACGTATATCTTGCCAAACAGCTCATAATAATTTCAAGATGAGTGAATTCAACACATTTGTAGATGGAACTATTAAAATAATTGTGCATACAAATAGTAATGAATTCTTGTCATTGTATTATAGATTTGATATTAAATTCATTGACACAATACATTCATTTAGTTATTATAACAAATGGTGGACTTAAGGCGGAAATTCAAAATATAGTCCATTAGCAAACACTTTCATCCTAATAGTTTCATATTCAGAATAAAATGACGTGACGGACAGACAGACAGATTTGACGAAACTTTATAGATTTAGTTTAATGTCATTCGGCTACGGAACCCTAAGGACGAAGTCGCAGGGACGGTTAGTATCTGATAAACCCTTCTTTGTCCCAAAGTGTTATGGCCCATTTACACGAGGCCAGTAGCACTGGCGCCAGCAAATTAGAAACCGTTCTATTTCATTGGACTGGCTTCGTCCACTGGCTTGGGCCAGTCCAATGCACTGGCCTGGCTCTATTTTCACGAAGCCAATACTGGCCTGGCTTATTGGACTGTCTCATCTACTGGCCTCGTGTAAATGGGCCATTATAGATATAAATAAGCATCATAGTCATCATTCAAACTCGCAAATTGATGCTGATCATCAAAACAAGAAAAGTTGCCTACCTCGGTCATGGGCCCTATTTTTGAATCACTCGCTTGGATATGGCGTGTGATTTTCGTTCGAAAACACATTAAAAATCAACGGAAATCACTCAAAATCTAGACGTGAGTACTCACAAAATTGAGAAATGATTTTTCAAATCCTTTTTATGTAGATTACAACTGGTTTTCATTCCAAAATTCGACTTTAAACATTAAATATCACTCGCCATCTTGACGCGAGTGAATCAAAAATAGGGGCCCATGTCTTCAGACACGAGAGATACGATTTACTGCAACTAATTATGATAATTTTAAGATCAAACTTTTGTATATGTACTGTATTCTAAGCAAATAAATGATTTGATTTGATTTGATTTGGGCAAATGCAATTTATTGCGGTGAAACGTCGAGTGGGCCGTCGGAAAAAGTCATGGCTTCGAAACATCTATGAGTGGACCGGAGTCAAAAGCGCCGCGGATCTGTTTCACCTCGCCAAGGATAAAACGGGGTTTTCTAGGCTGATGTCCGTAGTATCTCAGAAACAAATTCTCGTACCTCCATACTTCTCATGACCGGCCCCTTCGTTCCAGTAGCACTCTCCGATTGCTCACTCCGCGTCACTCTTCTGGCTTTATGTCCAAATCATTCACCCTCACAGCCATTCGACTTTGGAATGGCCTTCCAAAGACAGTACAAGAGTCCACCTCCAAATTCTCTTTCAAGAAGGCCCTTCGGACACGTTACAAGGAAGAGATATCAAACTTGTCTCACTGATATATGTTTTTTCTTCTTCTCCATGTGTACCATCAGTATAATTATTAACTGCCTCGGTGGCGCAGCGGTGAGAGGGTCACATTTTAAAGCGACGGCTGCGCCGGAGGTCCCAGGTTTAATTCCCGCGTCGGGCCAAAAATATGTACAGGAGTTTTTCTGTTCAGAAATTCTCAGGGTAGCCCGGAGTTTGGAAGTTGGCGGTGTTTCACCCCCGTGCCTCGGAAAGCACGTAAAGCCGTTGGTCCTGCGCCTGATCTCTCTCCGGTCGTGTCAGATTGCTGTCCCTTCGGGCTATGAGAATGAAAGGAATAGAGAGTGCACCTGTGTTTGCGCACACACTTGTGCACTATAATATATCCCGCGCAGTCGGTTAGTCGTTGTGACTGGCCACCGTAGTCGAAATCGGTTGGGGGACTATTATAATTATTATGTATATGTACTATGTTTATATTTATAATACCTTATTTTATTATGTATTAATGTATGCGGTATTTATGTAATAAGTAGTATGTATGTTTATTGTGATTTAAAAACCTTTTGTAATTTTTATCGTCAAGCTTTTTCTTTTGCCCCTCTATCACTTCCTTCGCGCCGCCTGTATTTTCTCTGTATAGACCAATGGTTGACTGGTAGAGAATGCTTTTAGCATTAACTCCGCCATATGTACCTTTTGTTTGTGCATGAAGTGTAATAAATAAAAAATAAATGTCCAGCCTCCAGTGATTGGAGTGGAACGTTAAGAAGAAGATACTCATCATATCTACACAGAAGTTATGTCACAGCATATCTGCCACTTAAAAACCAATTTCAAAGTCTCTGTCTAGATATTTCTCAGGTTTGCGGCATTGAGATATTCCTGGGTTTTATTAAAACATAAGAATAACCGCGAATAGCCGTTAAAAATAATATTGTGTGTATAAATTCTGAGTTGCGTTGGTTTATGGCTTTCCGGACGGTTTAATGGTGAAACTAATTTTGCTACACAATAGCCGAGATGACAGTAGGCTTGTCAACATTGAACTACTATTACTAGCGTATGGAACTGACATCACGAACTTTTGTGCTCCATGAATTGACGACACGGTCATCAACTTATAGTACAAATTCATAATTCGAAATTAAAATTACAAAGAAAACGTCACTATCTTGTCGTCGTATTTGCGACACATTTTTTGCTTGGCATAGCTTCTCTATTATATACCTTAGTATAACAACTCACTGTCCTGTAAAAAAAAATAGGGGTGAATTTCGTCTTCGGTGGTCGAACTTAACACAGACTGACTAGCTTTAAATAAAACTACAGCAGCATAGGTAGACTGCGGAATTGAGACCTCGTCTGCGGAGCGGCAGGGTGCGGGGGGAAGACGAGAGCGCGTTTAGTGAGCGGCGCGGGCGGGTGTTTCTGCGCCGCCCGCACCCCACGTGCGTCCCGCCATCGCCTCCCCCCACGCCCTTGTACCCCGCAGGGGCCGCAGGTATAGTACGTGTCATCCACGAAGGCCGCCTTTCGTCCTAATCGTTTATAGTAAATTTGTGCACAATTTTGACAAATTTGATGATATTATAATGAACATAACTGTTAAATATTTATTATTTCATATTTTTATATGCCACACACCCCGTACCCCAAGCTTTCCTCAATCAAAAACCGGTTAAGTGCGTGTCGGACCCGCGCACTGAGGGTTCCGTGCCACCCTTAACTGAATTCAGGGTCCACTTACTTTCACTTAACGAAAACATCACAATATATTGCGACAGCAAAAATAACTTTGTTTTTCATAGGGTTTGTATGAAAGACAAAGTTATATTTGCTGTTGAAAAAAATGTGCAATATCTCAAAAACTACTGGCTCGATCTCCTTCAAACCAATTTTCGTTGCAAGTTTTTGTTGAGATCTTGATATGTATCTATACGTATGTACCTACGAAGTAAGCGCGCGCTGCGTCGTGCGCCGGCGAACCAGTGGCAAATATACGTTGTAACTAGAAGGCTGTTTTATTGTGCGCTCTCGAACATCTCACTGGCAACGAGTACTACCCGCGCAATGTCGTTTTTAGGAATTTTGCCGGTTTTCGATTTTAAAACAACTGAGTGGGCTATATTTAAAAGCCGATTATCACAGTTTTTTATAGCGAATGCTATCACGGAAAACAAAAGTGCAATTCTAATAACACATTTTTCGGATGAATCTTATCGATTGCTGCGCAACCTAGCCTACCCGAAAGAAGTGGATACGTTACAATATGAAGATTTGATTTCACTCCTTGATTCGCATTTCAAACCTAAGAAATGTTCGTTTGTGGATAAGGCGAAATTTTTTGAAGCGGTAAGGAATCCAGGCGAAAAATTGGGAGACTGGGCAGCGCGACTAAGAGGTCTGGCTAGTTACTGTGACTTCGGCGCCGCTCTGGAAACGAATCTAAGGGATCGTTTCGTCCTTGGCCTTGGTTCAGGTCCCGAAAGAGAAAAATTATTCGAACAGAGTCCATCAACGTTGACCTTTGAACGGGCATTAGAGTTGGCTGAGCAGGCAGAAGGTGCCAGAGAGGCCAAAATGATGACAGCAATAAAAGAAGAACCAATTTTTCGATCACAATTTGGAAGGAATCTTCGAGAAGGCGGCTACAGGGGGCCTAGCGAGACTCGCGCGGCCGGTGGCCAACCTGGGCCGCGACCTTCGTGTTGTGCAGTCTGTGGTATGAAAAACCATCACGAGGCTGAGTGTCGGTTCAAAAACTATAAGTGCAAAAAATGTGGGCAAAAGGGCCATCTAAAAAAAGTGTGCGGTGATAAATCGCGAGTGTATAACATTTCTCAACAGAGTGATAACAAAACCACGGATGACAGCGATGCTGACGCCGACTGCGAGGAATGTCAAACGTTCCAAATGAGGTACGCGAAATGCAATCCTATAGAACTAAGTATTTTTATAGGGTCTCAGTGTGTGAAAATGGAGTTGGACTCAGGTTCGGGGTGTTCAGTTATGTCCGAGGAATTATATAATAATAAATTTTCTAACTTTAAATTGAAGGATAGTAAGGTGAAAATGCGTCTATATGACGGGAGTAGTATTTCTCCTCTAGGCTACTTTGAATGTGAAACCACCTTTAATAATGTGTCAAAAAAAATAAAGTTTTATGTCATAGAAAACGGAGGCCCGCCTCTGCTAGGTAGGGATTTCATGTCATTATACAAATTGTCTTTAACACGACAGATTAACTCGATCGAAATAAATGATGAGGTCATGAGTTTACTCCAAGATTACTCCGAGCTGTGGCGAGATGAGTTAGGTACATTTAACAAATTTAAAGTTAATCTGATTCTTAAACAGAATAGTGTACCAAAGTTTTTTAAGCCGCGTCCAGTTCCATTTGCTCTTAAGGCTAAAGTCGAAAATGAAATAAATCGTTTAGTTACTTTAGGTATATTGGAACCGGTTAACCATTCACAGTACGCGACACCTATTGTGCCTGTCCTAAAAGAAGGGGGTAAAATACGAATAGCAGGTGATTTTTCCGTAACACTAAACAAGGATCTTATAATAGATATAAATATCCATTACCTCGGATCGAGGAAGTCTTTGCCCAGATAGGAGGGGGTGAGCACTATAGTAAATTAGATTTAAAAAACGCATATAATCAATTTTGTTTAAGCGAGGAGTCACAGGAACTCACTACCATAAATACGCATAAGGGTCTGTATAAATATACAAGGCTAGTGTACGGTCTCGCCAACGCCCCCGCAATATTTCAAAAATCAATGGAAACCTTACTTTCTGGAATCGAAGGCGTGAGTTGTTGGTTGGACGATATTTGTGTAACAGGCCCTACTAAAAGTTTACATTTATCACGCCTAAAGGAAGTTTTAAATCGTCTTAAGGACGCCGGTTTACGTTTGCAAAAGGAAAAATGCATTTTCTTTCAAAACAGTGTTACGTACCTAGGCTATGTCATAAGTAAACGGGGACTACAAACTTGCCCGGATAAAGTCCGAGCTATATTAGACGCCCCGGAACCCACCAATGTCACGGAGGTTAAAAGGTTTTTGGGCTTAATCAATTACTACAGAATGTTTGTACCTAATGCGTCATCGATATTAAGTCCGCTGAATGCGTTATTATGCGCAGGCGCTGAATGGGAGTGGGGCGAGCGACAGCGCGCGGCCGTGCGGGCCATCCGCCGCGAGCTGGCTTCCGAGCGGGTGCTTGCGCACTTCGACCCGGCCGCCCGGCTCGTGCTGGCGGTGGACGCCGGCCCCGCGGGCCTCGGGGCTGTATTGTCTCACCAGTGCGACGGAGTCGAGAGGCCGCTCGCGTATGCATCGCGGTCGCTCACGGCTAGTGAGAAAAATTACAGTCAAATTCAAAAAGAGGCGACGGCGATCATATTCGGGGTTAAAAAATTCCACCAGTACCTTTATGGACAAAATGAACCATTTATTTTAAAAACCGATCATAGGCCACTTGTATCAATTTTCAATAATAACACTGGTATTTCTATAACGTCATCACTAAGACTACAACGATATGCAATTATTCTGTCCGCTTATAATTATGTAGTGCAGTATACGCCAGGCAAGAGTAACATTGTTGCAGATTATTTTTCTCGAGCGCCGTTAAAGGGAAGCGAGTGCGAAGATGAAACTGAACACGATTCATATATAGCATTAAAGTTTTTAAATAATATTTCACCGGCACTTACTCATAAAGATATTCAACAAGCCACCGAACAAGATAAAACGTTACAAATTGTGTTAAAGTATATGAATCGTGGTTGGCCAAAGAAAATTAAATGCAAACTAGTTTTGCCCTATTTTCAAAGAAAAACAGATTTGCAATTTGAAAACGGCTGTGTCTTAAAGGGACATAAAGTGGTAATTCCGTTATCTCTTAGGTCACGTGTACTGGACGAGCTGCATAGATCACACCAAGGTATCGTGAAAACAAAAAGTAATGCGCGTAGTAGAATGTGGTGGCCAGGTATAGACGCGGATATCGAGCGGCGCGTGAGTGCGTGCGTAACGTGCGTCGGTGTGCGGGACGCCCCGCCCCGCGCCTCGCCCGCCCCGTGGCCCAGGCCGCAAGCTCCGTGGCAACGTATTCACATCGATTACATGACTATATCACAAAGGGATTATTTAATAATAGTTGACGCGTACAGTAAATGGATCGAATGTTTACACATGACTAGCGGAACTTCGACGCAGGCATTAATTTCACAATTAAAACGTGTTTTTTCTATATTTGGAATTCCTAATACCATTGTCTCGGATAATGATGTCAAAATAAGTTCTATGGAATTTAAACAATTTTGTTCTAGTAACGGGATTAAGCACATGACGTCACCTATTTACCACCCGATCAGTAATGGACAAGCAGAAAATTGTGTAAAAACTTGCAAAAAGATGTTAAAATGTATAATTAACGAAAATGTACCTCAAAATAAAATTAATGATTTGTTATTAGAATACTTATTAGATTACAGAAATACCGTGCACTGTACGACTGGTGACACCCCAGCAAAATTAATGTTTGGACGCAAATTAAGAACTCGTTTAGATTTAATATTACCACAAGAACAAATGTCGGCTACGGATGATCCACATTATGTTAACATTGATAACAGTAAACAAAAGTTCAAACTCGGCGATTTGGTTTGGGTTCGGTGGTACGGTGCACGAAAAGAGACTTGGCTACAAGGAGAAATAGTATCCATAATTGGTAACAGAATGTATAAGGTAATGGTATTTGATCATAACACAGAATGTATTCGCCATGTTGACCAACTAATGAAGTTTGTTAATGAAAACAAAAAAATGTCTGAAACTAGCCGTGGTTTGGGCAACTTAACCATTCCATTCTCTTCTCATACCGCCCCTGTCGTGCCATCACACGGTGGAAATATAATAGTAAGTGAGCCAGTTCCTCCTACGGGAAGTGTTTCTGAGGAGCGCGTGCGGGAGGAGGATGAGTGGATTGATTGTGAGGACTCGGAGACTCGACAAGCGGCAGAACAAGTTGAGGCCGAAACAGTGCCAATCATTGACCAACAAGAACAAGATATTCCGTCAGAGCAATGTAGATCACCCTGGTCGAGCCGTCTGCGCCCTCGCAAAAATAAATAAACTTGTTAATGCCTGGACAGTCTCTATTTATTTTTAAGCATTCTATTGTTTTATTTTGTTATAATTATGATATGTTTGTTACCAGGTTTAACAACTAAACTAAATGTGGAGGAAATGATATGTATCTATACGTATGTACCTACGAAGTAAGCGCGCGCTGCGTCGTGCGCCGGCGAACCAGTGGCAAATATACGTTGTAACTAGAAGGCTGTTTTATTGTGCGCTCTCGAACATCTCAGATCTACATCATATATTTTTTTCAAAATTTTCACTTTCTTAGTTCAAAAGTTAGAGGGGGGGGGGGCGCCCATTTTACCACTTTGGAAGCGTCTATATCTCAAACCTTACACTTTTAGAAAAAATGGTTTTAGAAACCTCAACATCATTTGAAAGACCTATCCATAGAAACCCCACACGCATAGGTTTGAGTAAAAAAAAAATTTTTAGGTTTTAGTTTCATGTATGGGAGCCCCCCTTAAATATTATTTTTTCTTACTTTTTGTATCTGAATCGGAAAGCGGTGAACAAAATACACCTACCTACCAAGTTTCATCTATGTGATGCTTATAGTTTCAGAATAAAGTGGCTGTGACATACGGACGGACAGACAGACAGACAGACAGACAGACAGACAGACAGACAGACAGACAGACAGACTTGACGAAACTATAAGGGTTCCGTTTTTTGCCATTCGGCTACGGAACCCTAAAAATGAACGGCGCGCGCCTTCGTGGATCTCAAACTCAAAAATATTTATTTGCAATCATTTGGGTTGTACATTCAGACAGATGGTGGCACTATCTATAAATGGGTCGTCCAAGGATCGCTGTTCGCATGCATTTATTCGTCCCAAATACGAGTGAGGCTACTGTGTTCATAATAACTATACAATCTTCGAGTGCGCGTGTTACGTCAGTAAACCGGGTGTTAAAACAACGTTACGAATCTAAAAGCGATTACAGCTACTTTATGGTGACACGAAAATAAATAAAATGAGTCATTATTTCATCTCTATTATTTTCAGTTGGTATTGCAGATGTTTACCATAGTATTTTTCACAAACATTCTCTTAGTAACCTCTACTTAGTTATATCATCGAATAAGTATGTTGATATTAAAGAGTTCATCAGAGATACCTACTCAATCATTATGGAATTCTGTCACTAAAAACCGGCCAAGTTCGTGATTGGAATACAGACTCATGCATGCTGTTGTGTCTGTGAGCAAATCCGCGGACAGACAGACAGACTGACATGGCGAAAGGGTTCCTTGTTGGACTACGGAACCGTAAAAATGGATCAAGAGTATAGTTTATTTTTGTTTTTATAGTGTTTTGTCACCAGACAAACTTAACACGTTCCGGGACAGTGCCCGCCTACAGGCGTGAAAACAATAAAACATCTATTGTGTCTGGAGTAGTGTCCCGGAACGTGTTAATATTATAAATTGCATTTGTAAAAAATTCCTCGTCTGTCACAGGTTCACAGTTGTCTTTTTACAAGTGCAATTTATAATGGATCAAGAGTGTTTCGACAATACACAAGGGAGTTTTATATACAGGATGACTTGAAGATGGGTGCAAAGCTTGGAGGCGAAAGTATTAGACCATTTAGAACCATTTGAGCCATGGTTGTCTTAAATACGAAGTTACACTATTTTTTTAAATACTTATTATAAAAAACCTAAACTTTTACAATTAATTGCTAATAATTGCCAATTTTAATGATATGTGAGTAGGTACTTTGATAAAGAAAAATAAAAAATACTAAAAAAAAGGACTTTGTAATCATATCAATGTAATGTGATTGGTGTCCAATATTTATTTATATCTCCACGACGACCAAGTTACTGGAAAATGTTTTAATTTAGTACAAAACACGCCTTGACGCAGCACAAACATACGTGGGCAGGTAATAAAGCTAAGGTTAATTACAAACGCATCCAGGATACACCAGTTTATATGTTTTTTGTTTACAAAAATAATTGACGCATGGATTTTGGATTTGCGTCCGCGACGAAACATGACAGTATGTATCTCCAAACCTTTCAAACAGGGCAACACAGGCAGGGTGCGTATTGCGATGCACTGAGTGGGAATTGAACTGCCTGGAAATTTAACGTATTAAGTTGGATCGCAATACGCCCACAGGAAACTTATTTAAAGTGATAACAAGTAAGGTAGTAATCGAAAGGAAAATCGAGAATTACGTCAAATATTATTAAAGGCAAAAATCTTTTGACATCTAAGTACCATAAAACCATGTCAGACTTCTGCAACTTCAAATGTATCCCCAAACTGTGATTCAGCCATCATAGCCAATTTATAACTCGACGTTCGATAAGCCGATAATCTACAAAATGGCGACGGGCCAACACAATATTATAATAATTCGCGTTACAAGTGCCCGACTATTTGTGTATCTGGGTAACTGGCCTCATATCATCTGAAGCTACTAAACTAATAATAAACAATGTATTTAACTTCTGTTTAGCAAAAGTTATTTCACCCCAAGCTCTCAATTCCGAATTTATTGATTTGGCCAAAGCTATCATTTCGTCATTAATTTGTTCACAGAGTTTTTCGAAATGGCGCCAAAATAAATAAGACCATGATCAGTGAGCTGTTACTACTACGTATAGAGACGCTATGCCAAGCAAAAAATGTGCGCATTTTTCTGTCAACAGACTGACGTATTCCATAAATTTTGAATTTTGAATATGAAACCGCAGAAGTGACACAGACTTTGTGCCTACTTAACTTAATTGTATTGAATGAATATTATTTTATCAAAACGTTTTAATCGTTACTTACTTTGATCAATAGTTATTTAAAAGAGCTAAATAAATAAAAGTTTAGTAAATAAAAATCTGTAGGTCAAAAACTCGAATGATATTTACAATTTTTGTATCATGATTTTTATCATTTTAATTTTTCACACGAGATATTTCTAGAAAAATATAACTACCAATGCAAAACACCTTAAAAGAAATATCACAACATCGTATTGTCTAACCTCTATTTATTACCTACCTACTTTTCCATTCTGTGCGTGTCACTTTTTATAATCTTTGATTTTCATGTAAAATGGCGGCAATTTCATGCCAAAAATTTATAACATTTTGAAAAATCTTTACGCTGGTTTAAGCTAACATCTTAATTTCCTACCGATGGTAAGTGACGCCGGTATCGTTTATATTCCTGTTGGTTTTATTTTCGCATGTTTTTAAAACGCATGATGGCTTTTTTGTCAAATTAATTGACCAAATGTCACATTGGTTAACGCTACGAGCGGGAGTGAGTGACTGTGATACCGCGCATGCGTTGATGGTCTGTGACCATCAACTCATCGGGCACGAGGTTCCTTAGGGATGTCATTTCCATACGTAGTAATAGTAGTTCAATGACCATGATAAGATTTTCAAAACCTACTAATTTAATCAAATTGTGAAAATACTGCTTTGTTTCGTCACTCATTTATTTATTTAAAAACTTTATTGCACAAATAAAATTTTAAAAAAGGTGGACTTAATGCTAAAAGCATTATCTCCCAGTCATACTTTAGGTAATGTAGACTCATTCGCCGTGATTTTATTTGTTTCAAAGACTTTTACATTTGTAGTTACTCATTGACATTTCGGTATAAGTTTTGAACGAATGGAGCATTCAAAATCTACATACCTACCTATTTTTTCATTTAAACACACTTTTTTAATTAATGCAACAAGCCTCGTACAGCCAATAACAACAGTTTATTTTTAAGCCAGAATTTAATCTATACTAATATTATAAAGCTGAAGAGTTTGTTTGTTTGTTTGTTTGAACGCGCTAATCTCCGAAACTACTGGTTCGAATTGAATAATTATTTTTGTGTTAGATAGTCCAGTTATCGAGGAAGGCTATAGGCTATATAACATCACGCGACGACCAATAGGAGCAAAGATATAGTGGTAAATGTGTAAAAAACGGGAGAAAGAAGTCACTGTTCCACGCGGACGAAGTCGCGGGCAAAAGCTAGTACTCTATAAATCCTAAAACACAATTTTACAAGATAGCCAGTACTTACTTACAATTTGTTTTGTTTACAAAATAAATCTCTAGTGCGTGGGTGCTACTATTTTAGCGTTCGCCTAAAAATAATATAATTCATTATAGTTAAGGGCATTGTACATTATATTTTGACTTCTCTTACATATGCCTCTCCTAACCCGGGAAAAAAAATCTGCCTCTCCAATTCTCATTACCTACATTATCCTTAATGTAGCTGACTGATTTTGTATGGGCCACCTGAAATTTTATTTAAAATTTCGACCATAGTGATAGTTATTCTTATTTATTGTCTCATTCACCTCCAAAAATTTAGCACCACCTTGCATATACATCCTTTATACCTAAGTAAAGTTAGCCTGTAAACACCCCACTGCTGGGCAAAGGCCTTATCTTTTAAGTAGAGGTCTTAATTTTGAAAGAAATAACAATGAGAACACATTTAAGAAAGAAAGAAAATTAGCTTATATTTTTTTTAAATATCGAAAAAAATATTTGGGTAGAGGCCAAAAGGCAAAAGGCTTAGTATAGTAATAGGACCACGATTTGAATCGTCAATCAATACCGATTGTTAACAATGATTGTCAAGTTTACATTGGCGAATATTTATCTAACAGTTTTACTGCACCCCTGGCAGAACTTCAAAAGACCGTTTTTAATGGGTTGTTAGTGTTAATTTTACTTTGATAGCCGGATGTTTGAAGTTCCGGTCGTTGTACAATAGCAAAAATCAAAGCGCGATTCGCGTTAGGCGATTCGATTTCCATTTTAGCAAACCAAGTGTTTATGGCGGGTGTAAAAGTTAGCTTAAAAGTAAAATGGCGAATGTACCATGAGCAGCAGCTTATTATTTAGTTTAGGGCTTAGTTCGGAGCTTGCAAAATAGTGTCATTAACTTTCTATAATAAGGCGACTGCGAACAAACTCGGACAACAGTGACAGATTACCATGCATGTAAAACTTTTTAACATATAAAAAGAAACAAAGAACTTTTGCAAAACTTTTTAGTTTTATGGCGCCAAAATAAATGATACCGTGCTAAGATTTCCAAAAACTACCATATTTAAAATGCGTCTTTGTTCCCTTTGTTGTGTCTTCCAGTGTTTTTTTTAACCAATTTCAAAAAAGGAGGTTATCAGTAATAATTCTAGTACTAGATAGTCGTGTACATAGGTGAGATAAATTTTCAGTATTATTATGTATTACTTGCGGAAATACAACAATAATTAATAGCGATCTACACTTTGTGTGACAGCCAATGTAGGCGGAGCCATGCATCATCCTATTTATTATTATGACATTTATCGTCCATATCTTTTCTTAGATCTCACCATAAAATTTGTTTTTCTTAATAAAATAAGTTATTACAACTGAAAAACATGTATTTTTTTTGTTAAGAATGCTGTCTGATATAATTTAGTTGATAAATAGAAATAAGTTTTTATTATAATACTAGGTATAGAGAAGCTATGCCCAACCTATGCTAACCAAAAAATGTGTAAAGACCGTAAAGTAATTTGATTTGATTTAAAGTACTACTTGAAATTTGATGACAAGTGGCTTCAATCGATGTAAGTAATTTTTTCCTGTAACGAAGTACCAGACAACGATTAGGACGGAGGCGTCTTCCATAAATACATATAACATCTACGACTTAGGTATAAATTTTCGTGCTTATCACACAAACATTTGCCCCTTGCGGGATTCGAACCCGCCACCGCTGTCGTAGTAGTCAGGAGCATTAACCACCACACCAATCGTGTCGCCAAAATTCAACTTTATTTGATGTTGTTTCAGATTCCGAACGATGGTCCAGCGATGATGTTCGCTGACGAGTTCAAGCAGACACTAGAACGGTATCTCTTCGGTATTTGCCCGCAGACTTTCAAGGTAGGTATCTAGTCTACACTAAACACTTTATAAACATTAAAATGGTCTGTATCATGATGTCTGTGTAATGTAATGACTTCAAACTTTTTTCAAAACTTTGCAGATCCTGACCTTATATTAGTGTTCATTTTGATTCTAAAGGCTCTTTCTCAAATACCATTTTTTTAAGACTATAGCTAAAATAATGGTGTACAAAGGTGAACTTAATTGCCATAAGCATTCTCTGCCAGTCAAACCTTGCCAAATCTTGCTTCGGATAAGTTTATCTAATTTTTGTGGTTCGTATTCTTCTTTGAAAAATTTATTTGGATTAATATCCTCAAGAAGCTTTTCACCATTAATTTTCTTTTAATTATGGAAGACATACATCCATTTAGGCCACATCCAATATTAAAAACAATTCTAATATTATAAATTGTGCATGCAATAAGCAACTGTGTTGACAAGGAAACTAGCCCAACCCAAGTAGCCTTAGCTACTGATACATTGGAAAATTCTTTTTTTGTAATAATAAATAGTAACTCATAGCGAATAGCAGATGAGTATTATTTTCAAGTAGTCTCGTTGGGCGCAGATGCAGCTGCAGATGAAAGGCAAGAACGTCACTACGCCGAGCTGCGACGTGGATGCTGAGCAGCAGGACCTGGCTGGCAGGTTGTATTACCGTTCCAATTATTCCTTCTTATATCCTTATACAAGATGGACAGACGACCTTGTAAAGATCGCAGGATCACACTGGATGCAGACCGCTCACAACCGGTCGCTGTGGAAATCCATGGGGGAGGCCTATGTTCAGCAGTGGACGTCCTTTGGCTGCTGCTGATGATGATGATATCCTTATTAGTGGACACTGTACGCAAAAAAACGCTAGTCAATGTACATACAGGTTTTTCGTTTGGTACATGAGTAATAGAGGTCTAAAGTTATTTTTGACCCGAAGTACCAAAAAAAGTAGGGGGCGCTGGTTCACCAAATATTTTGTATGGGAAATTAAAAAAAAGCTTTAGAAGCATATCATAATCATAATCATAATCATTTATTCCTTCATAAACATAGACATACAAAGGTTGTGGGTTGTTTAAATACAAACACTATGATTCACCTTTTCAGGTATATGAAGTAGATATTTACATTTTAACTTAAAACAGTATTTATATAAAAAATAAATTTTAAACATTTTATCGTTATAAATCTATTCTAATTATACCAATTTAATCATAATTAAATTATATCTATTGAAGTTATTTACATATACATACATTACATTTAATTAATCATTTATTTCCGGGTCTAAGAGGTATTCATTAATAGTATAATAGCATTTTTCAATGAGAAACTCAGTCAACTTAATTTTGAAATGTCTAAATGTGCAATTCTTTATGGTTTCTGGTAGTTTATTAAATATTTTTGGTGCCATTTCAATGACACTGTTTTTCATGAGTGCAGTTTTACATAAATTTGTGCGAATTAAGGGTCTCCTTGGGCGAAGGGGTCGGCTAGGTGCCTCCATTAATGGAAACAAGTCCGGATTACACTTGACAAAAACGCAACATTCCAGTATATACAGACATGGCAAGGTTAGCAATTTTAAAGTTCTAAAATATGGCTCACAACTTTTGGTACGTTTTAAATTACATATTGACCGAATGCACTGCTTCTGGGCGACAAATAAAGTTTCTTTATGTGTTGAATTTCCCCAAAACACAAAACCATAACGCAGTGTAGATGATACAAATCCGTGTTAAGCTATCGTGTGTGATATCCTTTGAAAGGGCTTTTTAAACTATAATTAATTTATTTTTAAGGCGCTTCTTAAAATATAGAGCATACTATCTGTTGTATGTTGTTTTATTTGGAATTTGGATAGCTTAATAATCGAAGAAGGTTTGAACCTATAAAACATCATTCTGCGACGGGAGAGGAGGAAACAAACTTAAAACGCGCAAACGAAGTCTTGAGAAACCGTTGAAATTTCATATTTTAACCCTGAAACGTAAAAGTTTAAATCGTGCGCAGGTAATTCTCAGTGAAGATTGATTTAATCACCTCTCTTAGCTTCGAACGTTTTGTTGGCTGAAAGGCAAGTGGGTGTGATGTTTATCTTCATCGAGTGTGGCTTTCCGCCAGATCTACTATTTTGTTGTTGTTTATGCCTAGATTTTTGGGCAGCGCCCCCAAACACTAAAAACGCGGTCAAGATCAAAAGTGTCCACCCAATTTCTTGCTTAAGCTTCGTTTAGATGATCTATTTTTGAAACGCGTCAATATGACGAGTGATTTTCGTCCGAAACATCAAATAAAATCAATGCAAATAACTGGAAATATTGACACGAGTGCTTGTAGATTTTATCCGGTAATCATTCAAAAGTCAAACGTAATCTAATCAACGAAAATCACACGCTATGGCGTGTAATTAAAAAATAGGTCCCCTTTAGTAGTTGGTTTGAGAAAGAACGAGATGAGACTGTAACTATCTTGCATTGCAAGAGATAACCATTACACATAAAGACTATTTCTTTTAAAATCATACTTAGTTGGATTTACATCCGTTTCTTAGCTTGCAGACAATTAGGACCATTTAATGCGTCAGTTTTTGAACTAATCTGTTTGTCGTCTAATAGGTTGAAGTGTGTACCATAAGCCGGTCACTAAATAAGCGGATTTGATATTCTTTATTGCACTTATAAGGTGTACAGAAAATACAAAAAGTCACAATGTGAGCAAAGGAGGGCTTATCCCTAAAAGAGATCTCTTCCAGCCAACCCATAGGTTTAACCTATTTGATGAGCAATAAAGAGTTATTTATCTGATTCATTTAAAATTTATGTGATGCTTATTATTATTATGTCTTCATATGGTTTTACTTTTGTTTTTCTATTAGGTTTGTAATTTGATGTGTACCAAATAAAAATGTTTTCTTTCTTTCTTTCTTATTTAAGCTAATATTAACGTAGTTTATTTATTTATTTCAGGCTGGCAACACTGTCGTTGCGCGCGCATTCAGCGTCGCGCGGCGATTGCTCGCGGCTCGGCGCGGCGCTCGCGAACACGCTCGGCGAGCTTGCACGGACTGCCGCTAACAGGGCAGCTATTACTAATGGTAATTTGAAAACAGTTTTATGGACAATAAAGATCTATTCTATTATATCTACTAGTAACCCAACTTCGCATATTATTATGTAGTTGTAGCCTAAGTATTGTAGTCTGATTAATCGATTCTGTAGTTCTACAGATTAATCCTATTAATAAACCTACGAACTCTATCTCGTTAACTTTTAAGGACCTTTAACCTGTGTGAAACATTAACAAAAATAAAGCAAATCACGCGGCGCTTTATTATTACTTTTCAGTATGATTGTATGTAATTAATTACAAGATTAAAACATTATTATTACTTCCCTACTCAATAGCACCCTCGATAGAACAGTAGCATCTAAATGTATCATTCTATGCCATGAATGGGATTACGCCATTCCATAATTTTCATAACCTTCACACTACATAATTTACTAGTTTCTAAATCCGGACTCAAATTCGAATTACGCTCGTCCCTCACACCAATTTATTATAATAAACCGAAATGATACAGCAATCGTGACGGTGCTGTGAAACTTGGTGCTATGCCAGTTTCTGAAAGAAACTGTTCGGGCGTGTAGTGGTAGGAAGTAGAAATAATAACGCGGACTGTATTAGATGTAAAATGGATTTACTCCATAGGAATAAAATGTACATCGGGTGTAGGAAAAAGATATGGATGGACGCGAGTGTCGTGCGTGCCGCTTGGTAGCAAAGTGATGGTGGGGCCCTTAGGTGCCCTCCTCGCTGCTCGCCGCGCCGCTCGCCGCCTCGCCGGTTGCCCCCGCGTCCCGCGCGTGGACATCCTCCCGCCCCTTGACCTCTTCAAAGGGAAGAGGACAAATGTTTTTGAACCCTCTTGTAATAGTCCCTCTCCTTGTTTTCACTTCCGCCACCCTCGTGACGCCGTCCGGTCCAGGATAGGTGCGCACCACGCGACCCAACGCCCAATCTAGCGGTGGTAGCGCCTTGTCCCGAAGAAGCACGAGCATTCCCTCAGTGAGTTGGCCGGAAGACGTGGACCACTTGGTTCTCTGTTGAAGTAAGGAGACGTACTCATGTGAGAATCTGTGCCAGAAGTGCTGTCGTATGCATTTAACTCGTTTGAAGCGGTCGAAGCAGCTGATGTCTCTCTCCGGAATCTGCGGACACGGTACAGACGAAAGTGGTCGTCCAATTATGAAATGGGAAGGAGTGAGAGCGGAAAAGTCGGAAGGATCAGAGGAAAGAGGTGTCAAAGGACGAGAATTTAAAACGGCTTCAATTTGACACAGACAGGTTGCTAACTCTTCATAGGTGAAGTTGGTAAGACTTAGCAACCGCCTCAGGTGATGTTTGGTAGAGCGAACGGCGGCTTCAGCCAAAGCGTTAAAATGAGGTGAATATGGAGGTGAAAATGAAAATGTAATGCCCTCACGCGACATCTCACATGCAACATCAGAAGATGAGTCGGACAAGAATCTTTGAAGATCGCTGTTGGCTCCGACAAAGTTCGTGCCATTATCGGATAAGATGCTTTGCGGTTTACCACGACGAGAAATGAAGCGATAGAGCGCCGCAAGGAAGCCCTCTTTAGTGAGGTCGGTGACGGGCTCTAGATGCACCGCTCTGGTAGCGTGACAAACAAAGATGCACAGGTACGATTTTGTGAGCTTACAGCCCCGACCCTTACGGTCGGCTATGAGTACTGGACCTGCGTAGTCAACACTACAATTCAAAAATGGATATTCTAAAGAAGTTCTAGATGTAGGTAACTGACCCATAATGGGTTGTATATTTTGACATTTGAATCTAAAACATTTGATACATTGCCTGACTGTTGATTTAGCAAGATTCCTGCCGCCCAGTGCCCAATAATTAAGACGCAAATGTGCGAGTAGAAGTTGAGGACCTGCATGTAGCATTTTTAAATGTTGCATATGAAACAAGATTTTAGTAAGATGGTGTTTACTACAGAGCAAAATCGGATATTTCGTATCATAATCATACGGAGAGTTATCGAGTCTACCACCTACACGTATGATTTTTTCAGAATCTAGAAAAGGTGTTAATGAAATTAGCCTGATTTTTCGCGGTAGAGACCTTCCCGACTCCAAAAGCTTTAATTCATCCGGAAACATCTCTCGTTGTGCGCTGCGTAGTAAACACATCAATGAAGCATTTAACTCATCACTAGAAAGAGCGCCTTGTAATTTAGAATTAGGATCTTTTAAATTGTAAATAAATCTTTTAATGTAGGCTAAGACTCTTTGTAAGCGATTAAAATTTGAATGATAATGAATTAATGATTGTATGATATTTGATGATTGATTTGTGTGATAAGATGATTGATTTGTATGATTTAATGATCGATCATTGTGAATAAAATGAGAAATCACTTCAGGTAGATCCTGTTTCACGCTATTCGAAGGCATAGTAGGCCAGTTATGTTCATTATTTTGTAAAAAGTTAGGGCCTGACCACCATAGGTCATTATCACCGATAGAATCGGCCTTCACCCCGCGCGAAACAAGGTCCGCCGGATTGTCTTTCGACGGTACGTACCTCCACGTGTGACAGGTAGAGTTTTCGAGGATCTCATTGACTCGATTTCGTACAAAGGGCTTGAGTTGACATGAAGGAGTGTTCAACCACCCGAGCACGATCATCGAATCGCACCAAAAGTAGCATTTCTTAATTGGCAGAGTTAATGACTCGAGAACGGTTGTACACAATTTTGACCCTAATAAAGCTGCACACAGTTCAAGCCGTGGAATCGTGACTGATTTTATCGGTGCTACACGGTTTTTGGACAGGAGAAGACAAACCCTAATAGAGCCTGTATGACTTATGGATCGGACATACACACATGCGCCATAAGCCTTCTCTGACGCATCACTAAACACGTGAATTTCTTGCGTGACTGGCGAATCTAAACAAACCCATCGAGGAATTTTTAGGTAGTTGAGATAGGGAAGTGTAGAGACGAATGCTGACCAAGTAGCAACAATGTCCTGAGAAACTTCATCGTCCCACTCACATTTATGAACCCATAGTTGTTGCATGACTATTTTTGCTTCGACGATGCAAGGGCCGACTAAGCCTAGAGGGTCAAATATTTGACTGATGACCGATAGTATGTGTCGTTTTGTGACCTTTTCTACTGGATTAATATTAATTGAAAACGACAACGAGTCAGATGCGCATAACCAGTTGAGACCTAGGGTTTTAGAAGACGTGTTGTGGTCTGAGAGATTTAATGAAGTGGAATTGTCGTGGTCATTTGAATCGCCTGCAATGGCATTCAGAATTTCAGGGCTGTTGGATTGCCACTTTCTTAAATGAAAATGTGCCGAAGAAAGTATCTGAGTGACCTCTTTGACGAGTGAAATTGTGTCAGAAATTGTAGAGCCCCCTCCTAAATAGTCATCAACATAAAAGTCTCTAGATATGGCTGACTTGACATAATCAGTAGAGGCTGCGTCTGCCAGGCTAACCAGACATTTGGTGGCCAAGTAAGGAGCTGACGCAGTTCCATACGTGACTGTGTTGAGAGTGTAGGTCTTGAGAGGCATTTCTGGGTCACTACGAAAGATAATTTGAAGTAGAGGTCGTTGCGAGGGTGCTATTTCAATGCAGCGATACATCTTCTCCACGTCTCCGGAGACGACGTATTTATGCTGCCGAAAACGTATTAAAATTGACAGGAGGTCATCTTGGACTTTAGGACCTACCAGCTGAAGGTCATTGAGTGAGAGACCTGAAGAAGATGGCGCTGATGCATCGAAGACACTCCTCAGCTTTGTTGTGGTACTCGACTCTCTTATTACTCCATGGTGTGGTATGAAGTATTCGACGTGACCTGGATGAGGTGCAGAGTTGTTGACATTTTCAGTCATGTGACCTAGGCGTTCGTACTCACCCATAAAGTCAACATACTTAGCCTTGAAGTCAGGATCACGTTGAAAACGGCGTTCCAAAGATAAAAAACGCTGCTTTGCCATGGAATATGAGTCCCCTAAGACCGAAGGGTCAGCCTTTAAGGGCATTGTAACAACGAACTTGCCTTCCTCGTTCCTGAATGTATTTTGAGTGAAACTCAACTCGCATGCTTTTTCCTCCTGAGATAAAGAGTGTTTAGGAGAAATAGAGTCAAGCTCCCAAAACTTGGTAAGATCAGGCTTCTCAATAGAGTTGGCAAAGTTACAAAAATGTGAGTGATGGGAAGAGGGCGAATTTCCTTTGTATACTGGGCCGGAAACGATCCACCCGAATTTAGTCTCACATAACTTAGGCATTTGTTTACCTAAGTCGATAGAAGCGGAGCCTACGACACTCCAAAATATTTCAGCCCCAAGTAGAATGTCAACAACAGACGGAATATTAAATGTAGGGTCAGCTAAGTAAATGCTTGACGGAATAGGAATATTCTCTAAATTGACAAAAGAAGTGGGCAAGGTTTTTGTTATTTCTGGCAAAATCTGACAGTCCAAATTAACCGTATAGTCACCGTTAGAAGACTCAATGTTGAGCTGGCAAGACTGTGTACTATAGGAAGACTGCTGATTAATACCTGTCACAGTGGAGGTTGAATGCCGACGAGACAAACCCAGTTTGGTGCAGAGGCTCTCCGTTATGAAGTTCGCCGTGCTGCCATTGTCGAGCAGAACCCGAGCGTTGAGCTTGTCACCGTTGCGGTTGACCACCTTCACAATCGCTGTGGACAGTAAAATAATAGGTGTAGTAGTAGACTGTTTAGAAGTATCTGCAGATAAAGCAACACTAGTAGAATTAGATGGCATGGGGTCTAGATGAGTCTGCTCAGTCGGTTCAGTGTGCAAAAGCGTATTATGTCTGGCCTTGCAATATTTACAACCTGACAATCTACATTTATTGGTCGTATGATTGGACCGCAAACAATTAAGACAGACTTTGAACTCCTTAGCCTTTTGTAAGCGTGTTTCTACAGAAAAAGCTCTAAATGACTCGCAAGTATAAAGCAAATGATCATTAGAACATAAGGGACATCTACTAGTTAGTTTTTTATTTTGGTTATTGTTTTGTAAATAGTTGTTTTTATTTTGTACATTGTTAGTTGATAAGTTTCTATTTTGTAAATTATTATTGAAATTTTCCCCAGTGTTAGTTGTAGTTATAAAGCTTTTTTGTTTATTATTTTGATTATGCGTGTTTAATTTAGTTTGATTATTTTCCAAAGTTTCTAATAAATCTGCCCTGTTAGATATAAAGGTAGAAAACTGAGTTAGTGAAGGAGAACTAGGCAAAGTATTGCGAAACTCCTCCCAATGCCTGCTAGTAGTAGCATCTAGTTTCCTAGAAATCATGAAAATGATCAGAGTATCCCAATGCTCCGTTGGCTCTTTTAATGTTTTAAGTGCCCGTATATTCTTATTAATGGAATCAATAAGCCGTCGTAACGATAAAGACGATTCCCTAATAACCGGTTCTACATCAAATAAAGCCTGTACATGGTTATTTACTAAAAGGCGATTGTTATTGTATCGCTCACACAGCAAGTCCCAAGCCATTGCGTAATTATCGCCTTTAAAATCTATATTTTTAATTATCTCTGAGGCTTGGCCTTTAAGTGACGCACGGAGGTAGTGGAACTTGTTGATGTCGTCGATACAATCATTACTATGGATTAATGATAGGAAGGTGTCTCTAAATTCAAGCCAATACTCATAGCTACCATCGAAGTGAGGCAAATCAATTTTAGGTAAGCGCACAAAATTATTTTTAAACGATGCACCTGATTTGGAGCCCGCATCAGAGCCCGCCTCCGAGCCAGCACGCTCAGCAGCGCACGCGGCTAGTGCCGCGCGCGCCTGCGCCAGCAGGGGATAGTATCGCTCCTCGAACTGCGGTCCAATTCCACTATCAAAATCGAACTTAACGTAAACTCAACCGGTGACGATAATCAACTAAACGTCACATTTCCTATTCCACTAAAGCGGTTCGGTTGTGGTTTAGCTCAACTTTATCGTTCGACCGAACATTAGCCGATTCATATTCTACTAATGTTTTGACGTTTAGGTCGACCGAACCGCAACTGAAGAAGAGCTTTACGAATCCACCAATAGATGACGATTATTTCAACCAATCATTGAACGTCTGTTAGTGGTGCTCCGATGTAATTTTAATAAATCTAAAGTTGCAAGCATAGATTATAAAAAATATATCGAGTTTGTAATGAATCGATTCATCACGTTACGACTTACAATGTTAAAATAAAAACCATTAATAAGAAGCAAGAAAGTAACCATATTAAACAACCGCTCATCATACCATAGATATGAATCAATCAATAATTATCGACAACACGACTTTAGAACCATAGCCGATTTGATGTGTAAACCTTTAATGAGCGAGCACTTTTCTGCCACCGTTTTACAGCAGATGGCGTTATGGTCAGTTTAGGAACTTTTTTTTTCACGTTGGCGGAAAACCATGGACAAAGAATAAAAGTGCGTAATGAAATATTGTAAAATACGTTAATGACTTGACTTATGTATTAATTAGGATACAATTGTTTTGCCATTTATATGTCCTTTATGTACTAAAAGTTCACATTAATATTGTTTTACTGTTTATTATTTACGTTGGCAAAAATCAATAGCCCTTTGCTATAATTCTTGAATAAAGTTCTAAAAGTTATTTCCTAAAGTAACGCTAGTGCCATCTCTCGATGATATAAACATCTAATGACAAGAAAACTGCTCACTGATTTTACCGTCTGCCAAGTCAATAGGTAAGTTATTTTATAAATAGCACGTGAGTATTTTTCAAAATAGATAACGGAATGTTTAGGGTACTTATTACTTGCCAGCTGTAAAGCTGTTTAGGATAACACAATAGCTAGCTAGATTGGCAACGTCACGCAAGCGGTAAAGGTACGCAAACAAGAACAATAACTTTTAACCCCTTCCCTTTGTCTTTTTATCTACCTGGGATTGCCACGTGCGCCACGCTAGTGCCGTTTCCTATAGCCGGCCAGTTTTGTCAAACTGAACTATGTATGAATGTCTTTGTAACTAAAATAAGAAAAGAAAAATATTTACCGACAGTCGAGTCACTGACAAATACTTGATCATGAGGGAGGATCAAGTGAAATATTGAAAAGTTTAAATAATTTAAATACCTCAAGCAAGAGCCGTCGAAAACATTGCTGTCTCAAATTATTTAGATTATGTTTAATGATCGACTGTACACATTTTTTTTAAATCTGCAAGTTACAAGTATTTAATATAGCTCATTTTTTAGTTTCAATTAGGGTGTTATTTAAAATCCAATCCTGTTATTAATGAGAAATACAATTCTATAAAAAAAAAAACTGCACAAAATCTGCTAAAATATAAATAAAACGACGCTAGCGACACCACAGGTTGCATTTCAAATCTTTCTTAAGGTCCTAAACGCTCAAAGGGCTTTCCAATCTAAGTATCTGTCTATGGACATACTCTTACTAATCTGTGCTTGCCTGTTTGTTTACGCTGCGTTTCGTCTTGCGTTTAGCTTAAGTTCGGTAGAATGAATAGTGGAATACTGTTTTGTGTCATATTTTTGAGCGTAACTCTAAACGAACTGCTACCTAAACTAAACTCAAACGATTCGTGTTGTAAATAGTGGAATTGGGCCCCTGGAACCGCTCCGCATACTCGACATCGGGGGCCTCCGAAGCCGACTCAATCTCCATCTGCAACGCGTCGTATGTCTCGAATAAGGCTTCAAATGTTTTTAAACGAGCTTCTAAATCTATTTGTTGCAAATGCGAAAGCTTTTCAGAAGAGAGATGCAATTTTAAATGATTTTCAAACTGTGTAATTCTAGCTTTAATGCCACTACGCTTTTTAATTAATTTATCTGAGCTCATTTTGAAGGAATTTAATTGAAATGTAAGCTACAATAAATACACAAAGGATGAAAAGAGATCAATAAATTTGTAGCAATAAAGTAATAAAAGATGAATAGCATAATAATGAATCACTGCACAACTGGGCGATAAGAAAGAACCGTTGCAATAAAAGTGCATGCGTAGGCACTGGCAAGACGGGTCGTTGGCCGAGCAATTACGTAAGCAGGTGCGTAAAGATGAATAGGCATAGAATAAAATTATTACGATAATAAATATGAATTGCTAGCAATACAAACTATCTGGTCAAATTAAATGCGTAGAATGCGATAGTATTGAAAGTAAATTGGAAAATAATTATTAAACACTATTTAGGATTTAAAAATTTAGAAAAAGCACTGGATGGAGGAAGGAATTAATTGGAACGAACTCACGGAAGTCTAACCGTCCTTTTTCGGTTTCTTCAGCACGATGAGTACGTGACTTGCAGATTTCAACAAGCGGTCGACACGTCGAAGTCCAAAGTCCAACCGAGGTGACACGATGACTTTTGTTTTCTGGATCGCTTCTTGACGGGTTGATGGACCAACTGTTCGGGCGTGTAGTGGTAGGAAGTAGAAATAATAACGCGGACTGTATTAGATGTAAAATGGATTTACTCCATAGGAATAAAATGTACATCGGTCGTAGGAAAATCGTATGGATGGACGCGAGTGTCGTGCGTGCCGCTTGGTAGCAAAGTGATGGTGGGGCCCTTAGGTGCCCTCCTCGCTGCTCGCCGCGCCGCTCGCCGCCTCGCCGGTTGCCCCCGCGTCCCGCGCGTGGACATCCTCCCGCCCCTTGACCTCTTCAAAGGGAAGAGGACAAATGTTTTTGAACCCTCTTGTAATAGTCCCTCTCCTTGTTTTCACTTCCGCCACCCTCGTGACGCCGTCCGGTCCAGGATAGGTGCGCACCACGCGACCCAACGCCCAATCTAGCGGTGGTAGCGCCTTGTCCCGAAGAAGCACGAGCATTCCCTCAGTGAGTTGGCCGGAAGACGTGGACCACTTGGTTCTCTGTTGAAGTAAGGAGACGTACTCATGTGAGAATCTGTGCCAGAAGTGCTGTCGTATGCATTTAACTCGTTTGAAGCGGTCGAAGCAGCTGATGTCTCTCTCCGGAATCTGCGGACACGGTACAGACGAAAGTGGTCGTCCAATTATGAAATGGGAAGGAGTGAGAGCGGAAAAGTCGGAAGGATCAGAGGAAAGAGGTGTCAAAGGACGAGAATTTAAAACGGCTTCAATTTGACACAGACAGGTTGCTAACTCTTCATAGGTGAAGTTGGTAAGACTTAGCAACCGCCTCAGGTGATGTTTGGTAGAGCGAACGGCGGCTTCAGCCAAAGCGTTAAAATGAGGTGAATATGGAGGTGAAAATGAAAATGTAATGCCCTCACGCGACATCTCACATGCAACATCAGAAGATGAGTCGGACAAGAATCTTTGAAGATCGCTGTTGGCTCCGACAAAGTTCGTGCCATTATCGGATAAGATGCTTTGCGGTTTACCACGACGAGAAATGAAGCGATAGAGCGCCGCAAGGAAGCCCTCTTTAGTGAGGTCGGTGACGGGCTCTAGATGCACCGCTCTGGTAGCGTGACAAACAAAGATGCACAGGTACGATTTTGTGAGCTTACAGCCCCGACCCTTACGGTCGGCTATGAGTACTGGACCTGCGTAGTCAACACTACAATTCAAAAATGGATATTCTAAAGAAGTTCTAGATGTAGGTAACTGACCCATAATGGGTTGTATATTTTGACATTTGAATCTAAAACATTTGATACATTGCCTGACTGTTGATTTAGCAAGATTCCTGCCGCCCAGTGCCCAATAATTAAGACGCAAATGTGCGAGTAGAAGTTGAGGACCTGCATGTAGCATTTTTAAATGTTGCATATGAAACAAGATTTTAGTAAGATGGTGTTTACTACAGAGCAAAATCGGATATTTCGTATCATAATCATACGGAGAGTTATCGAGTCTACCACCTACACGTATGATTTTTTCAGAATCTAGAAAAGGTGTTAATGAAATTAGCCTGATTTTTCGCGGTAGAGACCTTCCCGACTCCAAAAGCTTTAATTCATCCGGAAACATCTCTCGTTGTGCGCTGCGTAGTAAACACATCAATGAAGCATTTAACTCATCACTAGAAAGAGCGCCTTGTAATTTAGAATTAGGATCTTTTAAATTGTAAATAAATCTTTTAATGTAGGCTAAGACTCTTTGTAAGCGATTAAAATTTGAATGATAATGAATTAATGATTGTATGATATTTGATGATTGATTTGTGTGATAAGATGATTGATTTGTATGATTTAATGATCGATCATTGTGAATAAAATGAGAAATCACTTCAGGTAGATCCTGTTTCACGCTATTCGAAGGCATAGTAGGCCAGTTATGTTCATTATTTTGTAAAAAGTTAGGGCCTGACCACCATAGGTCATTATCACCGATAGAATCGGCCTTCACCCCGCGCGAAACAAGGTCCGCCGGATTGTCTTTCGACGGTACGTACCTCCACGTGTGACAGGTAGAGTTTTCGAGGATCTCATTGACTCGATTTCGTACAAAGGGCTTGAGTTGACATGAAGGAGTGTTCAACCACCCGAGCACGATCATCGAATCGCACCAAAAGTAGCATTTCTTAATTGGCAGAGTTAATGACTCGAGAACGGTTGTACACAATTTTGACCCTAATAAAGCTGCACACAGTTCAAGCCGTGGAATCGTGACTGATTTTATCGGTGCTACACGGTTTTTGGACAGGAGAAGACAAACCCTAATAGAGCCTGTATGACTTATGGATCGGACATACACACATGCGCCATAAGCCTTCTCTGACGCATCACTAAACACGTGAATTTCTTGCGTGACTGGCGAATCTAAACAAACCCATCGAGGAATTTTTAGGTAGTTGAGATAGGGAAGTGTAGAGACGAATGCTGACCAAGTAGCAACAATGTCCTGAGAAACTTCATCGTCCCACTCACATTTATGAACCCATAGTTGTTGCATGACTATTTTTGCTTCGACGATGCAAGGGCCGACTAAGCCTAGAGGGTCAAATATTTGACTGATGACCGATAGTATGTGTCGTTTTGTGACCTTTTCTACTGGATTAATATTAATTGAAAACGACAACGAGTCAGATGCGCATAACCAGTTGAGACCTAGGGTTTTAGAAGACGTGTTGTGGTCTGAGAGATTTAATGAAGTGGAATTGTCGTGGTCATTTGAATCGCCTGCAATGGCATTCAGAATTTCAGGGCTGTTGGATTGCCACTTTCTTAAATGAAAATGTGCCGAAGAAAGTATCTGAGTGACCTCTTTGACGAGTGAAATTGTGTCAGAAATTGTAGAGCCCCCTCCTAAATAGTCATCAACATAAAAGTCTCTAGATATGGCTGACTTGACATAATCAGTAGAGGCTGCGTCTGCCAGGCTAACCAGACATTTGGTGGCCAAGTAAGGAGCTGACGCAGTTCCATACGTGACTGTGTTGAGAGTGTAGGTCTTGAGAGGCATTTCTGGGTCACTACGAAAGATAATTTGAAGTAGAGGTCGTTGCGAGGGTGCTATTTCAATGCAGCGATACATCTTCTCCACGTCTCCGGAGACGACGTATTTATGCTGCCGAAAACGTATTAAAATTGACAGGAGGTCATCTTGGACTTTAGGACCTACCAGCTGAAGGTCATTGAGTGAGAGACCTGAAGAAGATGGCGCTGATGCATCGAAGACACTCCTCAGCTTTGTTGTGGTACTCGACTCTCTTATTACTCCATGGTGTGGTATGAAGTATTCGACGTGACCTGGATGAGGTGCAGAGTTGTTGACATTTTCAGTCATGTGACCTAGGCGTTCGTACTCACCCATAAAGTCAACATACTTAGCCTTGAAGTCAGGATCACGTTGAAAACGGCGTTCCAAAGATAAAAAACGCTGCTTTGCCATGGAATATGAGTCCCCTAAGACCGAAGGGTCAGCCTTTAAGGGCATTGTAACAACGAACTTGCCTTCCTCGTTCCTGAATGTATTTTGAGTGAAACTCAACTCGCATGCTTTTTCCTCCTGAGATAAAGAGTGTTTAGGAGAAATAGAGTCAAGCTCCCAAAACTTGGTAAGATCAGGCTTCTCAATAGAGTTGGCAAAGTTACAAAAATGTGAGTGATGGGAAGAGGGCGAATTTCCTTTGTATACTGGGCCGGAAACGATCCACCCGAATTTAGTCTCACATAACTTAGGCATTTGTTTACCTAAGTCGATAGAAGCGGAGCCTACGACACTCCAAAATATTTCAGCCCCAAGTAGAATGTCAACAACAGACGGAATATTAAATGTAGGGTCAGCTAAGTAAATGCTTGACGGAATAGGAATATTCTCTAAATTGACAAAAGAAGTGGGCAAGGTTTTTGTTATTTCTGGCAAAATCTGACAGTCCAAATTAACCGTATAGTCACCGTTAGAAGACTCAATGTTGAGCTGGCAAGACTGTGTACTATAGGAAGACTGCTGATTAATACCTGTCACAGTGGAGGTTGAATGCCGACGAGACAAACCCAGTTTGGTGCAGAGGCTCTCCGTTATGAAGTTCGCCGTGCTGCCATTGTCGAGCAGAACCCGAGCGTTGAGCTTGTCACCGTTGCGGTTGACCACCTTCACAATCGCTGTGGACAGTAAAATAATAGGTGTAGTAGTAGACTGTTTAGAAGTATCTGCAGATAAAGCAACACTAGTAGAATTAGATGGCATGGGGTCTAGATGAGTCTGCTCAGTCGGTTCAGTGTGCAAAAGCGTATTATGTCTGGCCTTGCAATATTTACAACCTGACAATCTACATTTATTGGTCGTATGATTGGACCGCAAACAATTAAGACAGACTTTGAACTCCTTAGCCTTTTGTAAGCGTGTTTCTACAGAAAAAGCTCTAAATGACTCGCAAGTATAAAGCAAATGATCATTAGAACATAAGGGACATCTACTAGTTAGTTTTTTATTTTGGTTATTGTTTTGTAAATAGTTGTTTTTATTTTGTACATTGTTAGTTGATAAGTTTCTATTTTGTAAATTATTATTGAAATTTTCCCCAGTGTTAGTTGTAGTTATAAAGCTTTTTTGTTTATTATTTTGATTATGCGTGTTTAATTTAGTTTGATTATTTTCCAAAGTTTCTAATAAATCTGCCCTGTTAGATATAAAGGTAGAAAACTGAGTTAGTGAAGGAGAACTAGGCAAAGTATTGCGAAACTCCTCCCAATGCCTGCTAGTAGTAGCATCTAGTTTCCTAGAAATCATGAAAATGATCAGAGTATCCCAATGCTCCGTTGGCTCTTTTAATGTTTTAAGTGCCCGTATATTCTTATTAATGGAATCAATAAGCCGTCGTAACGATAAAGACGATTCCCTAATAACCGGTTCTACATCAAATAAAGCCTGTACATGGTTATTTACTAAAAGGCGATTGTTATTGTATCGCTCACACAGCAAGTCCCAAGCCATTGCGTAATTATCGCCTTTAAAATCTATATTTTTAATTATCTCTGAGGCTTGGCCTTTAAGTGACGCACGGAGGTAGTGGAACTTGTTGATGTCGTCGATACAATCATTACTATGGATTAATGATAGGAAGGTGTCTCTAAATTCAAGCCAATACTCATAGCTACCATCGAAGTGAGGCAAATCAATTTTAGGTAAGCGCACAAAATTATTTTTAAACGATGCACCTGATTTGGAGCCCGCATCAGAGCCCGCCTCCGAGCCAGCACGCTCAGCAGCGCACGCGGCTAGTGCCGCGCGCGCCTGCGCCAGCAGGGGATAGTATCGCTCCTCGAACTGCGGTCCAATTCCACTATCAAAATCGAACTTAACGTAAACTCAACCGGTGACGATAATCAACTAAACGTCACATTTCCTATTCCACTAAAGCGGTTCGGTTGTGGTTTAGCTCAACTTTATCGTTCGACCGAACATTAGCCGATTCATATTCTACTAATGTTTTGACGTTTAGGTCGACCGAACCGCAACTGAAGAAGAGCTTTACGAATCCACCAATAGATGACGATTATTTCAACCAATCATTGAACGTCTGTTAGTGGTGCTCCGATGTAATTTTAATAAATCTAAAGTTGCAAGCATAGATTATAAAAAATATATCGAGTTTGTAATGAATCGATTCATCACGTTACGACTTACAATGTTAAAATAAAAACCATTAATAAGAAGCAAGAAAGTAACCATATTAAACAACCGCTCATCATACCATAGATATGAATCAATCAATAATTATCGACAACACGACTTTAGAACCATAGCCGATTTGATGTGTAAACCTTTAATGAGCGAGCACTTTTCTGCCACCGTTTTACAGCAGATGGCGTTATGGTCAGTTTAGGAACTTTTTTTTTCACGTTGGCGGAAAACCATGGACAAAGAATAAAAGTGCGTAATGAAATATTGTAAAATACGTTAATGACTTGACTTATGTATTAATTAGGATACAATTGTTTTGCCATTTATATGTCCTTTATGTACTAAAAGTTCACATTAATATTGTTTTACTGTTTATTATTTACGTTGGCAAAAATCAATAGCCCTTTGCTATAATTCTTGAATAAAGTTCTAAAAGTTATTTCCTAAAGTAACGCTAGTGCCATCTCTCGATGATATAAACATCTAATGACAAGAAAACTGCTCACTGATTTTACCGTCTGCCAAGTCAATAGGTAAGTTATTTTATAAATAGCACGTGAGTATTTTTCAAAATAGATAACGGAATGTTTAGGGTACTTATTACTTGCCAGCTGTAAAGCTGTTTAGGATAACACAATAGCTAGCTAGATTGGCAACGTCACGCAAGCGGTAAAGGTACGCAAACAAGAACAATAACTTTTAACCCCTTCCCTTTGTCTTTTTATCTACCTGGGATTGCCACGTGCGCCACGCTAGTGCCGTTTCCTATAGCCGGCCAGTTTTGTCAAACTGAACTATGTATGAATGTCTTTGTAACTAAAATAAGAAAAGAAAAATATTTACCGACAGTCGAGTCACTGACAAATACTTGATCATGAGGGAGGATCAAGTGAAATATTGAAAAGTTTAAATAATTTAAATACCTCAAGCAAGAGCCGTCGAAAACATTGCTGTCTCAAATTATTTAGATTATGTTTAATGATCGACTGTACACATTTTTTTTAAATCTGCAAGTTACAAGTATTTAATATAGCTCATTTTTTAGTTTCAATTAGGGTGTTATTTAAAATCCAATCCTGTTATTAATGAGAAATACAATTCTATAAAAAAAAAAACTGCACAAAATCTGCTAAAATATAAATAAAACGACGCTAGCGACACCACAGGTTGCATTTCAAATCTTTCTTAAGGTCCTAAACGCTCAAAGGGCTTTCCAATCTAAGTATCTGTCTATGGACATACTCTTACTAATCTGTGCTTGCCTGTTTGTTTACGCTGCGTTTCGTCTTGCGTTTAGCTTAAGTTCGGTAGAATGAATAGTGGAATACTGTTTTGTGTCATATTTTTGAGCGTAACTCTAAACGAACTGCTACCTAAACTAAACTCAAACGATTCGTGTTGTAAATAGTGGAATTGGGCCCCTGGAACCGCTCCGCATACTCGACATCGGGGGCCTCCGAAGCCGACTCAATCTCCATCTGCAACGCGTCGTATGTCTCGAATAAGGCTTCAAATGTTTTTAAACGAGCTTCTAAATCTATTTGTTGCAAATGCGAAAGCTTTTCAGAAGAGAGATGCAATTTTAAATGATTTTCAAACTGTGTAATTCTAGCTTTAATGCCACTACGCTTTTTAATTAATTTATCTGAGCTCATTTTGAAGGAATTTAATTGAAATGTAAGCTACAATAAATACACAAAGGATGAAAAGAGATCAATAAATTTGTAGCAATAAAGTAATAAAAGATGAATAGCATAATAATGAATCACTGCACAACTGGGCGATAAGAAAGAACCGTTGCAATAAAAGTGCATGCGTAGGCACTGGCAAGACGGGTCGTTGGCCGAGCAATTACGTAAGCAGGTGCGTAAAGATGAATAGGCATAGAATAAAATTATTACGATAATAAATATGAATTGCTAGCAATACAAACTATCTGGTCAAATTAAATGCGTAGAATGCGATAGTATTGAAAGTAAATTGGAAAATAATTATTAAACACTATTTAGGATTTAAAAATTTAGAAAAAGCACTGGATGGAGGAAGGAATTAATTGGAACGAACTCACGGAAGTCTAACCGTCCTTTTTCGGTTTCTTCAGCACGATGAGTACGTGACTTGCAGATTTCAACAAGCGGTCGACACGTCGAAGTCCAAAGTCCAACCGAGGTGACACGATGACTTTTGTTTTCTGGATCGCTTCTTGACGGGTTGATGGACCAACTGTTCGGGCGTGTAGTGGTAGGAAGTAGAAATAATAACGCGGACTGTATTAGATGTAAAATGGATTTACTCCATAGGAATAAAATGTACATCGGTCGTAGGAAAATCGTATGGATGGACGCGAGTGTCGTGCGTGCCGCTTGGTAGCAAAGTGATGGTGGGGCCCTTAGGTGCCCTCCTCGCTGCTCGCCGCGCCGCTCGCCGCCTCGCCGGTTGCCCCCGCGTCCCGCGCGTGGACAAAACTCATATTAATAATCGTGTAATATTCAAGTGAGGATATTTAAGTCAATACAGTCAGTAGGCTCATGTGAGTAGTAAAAAAATATTTTAATGCTCTAAAATTATTTCTATCGTGTGTTTAGCTAGTGAACTATTCTAGACGCTGTAATTAACTAAACAATGGCAGAAAAATTATTAATATCACAATTCTATTAACCAAGGCATTATAAAGAGACGACGTTAGTTTTATTTTAAGTAAAAAAACAAGATAAATATTTTTTTATCACAAAATTGCTGCTTTAAATTTATGAAGGATTTTTCCATGGCGTGAAGTAAGCCTACCGGACTTTAGTGCGTTATATCTTCATGTAAAATATAGTAAAAGAGAAAACAGAAGATAGTTTTTTTCTAGTTTTATTTTAGCAGCTAGAAATTGTTAATAGCACATGAGTATAAGTTTATTGTATAAACAAAAACATGAATAATTTTCAAACAAGTGTCTTGTTGCGTAATATCGGTATACTAAAATAAATATACTAATAGCATTACACGAAGTTTTAAGAATGATACACTTTTACGCTGTAGCATTTCAAGATCATATATATATTCAAGATCAGATATATAGCATAGCAAGATCTCTATAAGTATTCGGTGGTGCTCGTAGCGCAGTGGTGGCAGCGCTTTGGTAGTAATACCGAAGTTAAGCAACTTACAGCGCGGTCGGTGTTTGGATGGGTGACCATTCCGACCATATAAGTGACGCATATCACGAGCATCTCCGTGCTTCGGAAGGCACGTTAAGCCGTTGGTCCCGGATAATATCGATTGGTATTAGTCGTTAAGCCTAGTCAGAGGCCCTATGGGCGGCTTGATAAAATCTGACAGCAACCCCTCCGCCAATCCGCACTGAGCCCGCGTGGTGGAGTATGGCTCATACTACCTCACATTTGAGGTAAGGCCTTTGCCCAGCAGTGGGATGCTTACAGGCTAACTTTACTTTTTTTTTATAAGTATTCGAATAATAGGTAACTACTGTTGCGTTTGAAGTACTGTACGACTGTAATAAGGAAGGTACAATCGTTGGTCTCGGCCGGCTAATATCGGTTGATATTAGTCGTAAATAAAGCCTAGTCTCAGGCTTGATAACATCTGACAGCAAGGTTGGTCGCTTGCCTTGCAAACACTCCTCTACGAGAGTATGGCTCTACCTCATATTTGAGGTAAAGCCTTTGCCCAGCAGTGGTATGCTTACAGGCTTACTTTACTTATACTTTACGCACTGTTCAAGTAGTTTTATATGCCGGCGGTCGAGAGTTTAAATCCCGCAATTCGCAAATGTTTATATAATAAGCACGAACTTTTGTACTTAAGTCATGGATTTATAATATTATGTATTTTGTCACAAAGGTTGTCTGGTATTCGTAACACAAGAAAGAAATAGTTTATTTTTGTTTTTATAATGTTTTGTCACTAAACAAACTTAATAATATAAATTGCACTTGTAAAAAGCAACTGTGAACCTGTGACAGACGAGGAATCGAACCCCGTGTCTTACGCTATCCGGGCGTATGCTTATACCACTCGGCCACCGTCACATTAACAAGCCTGTTGAATTTTGCAAGCGCTTTTTAACGCGTAGGCTGCACGGGTTCAGTTGCTTTTTACAAGTGCAATTTATACAAGAAAGAAAGTTCTTCTTCGAAACCAAGACAATATTGTGTTGTCTAGCGCATATTTATTACTTTTTTTTATTCTGTTTTTTTTTCACAGCCGCAAATGAGGCGAATAAGAAGAGGAAACTATCCAAGAGCCAAAAAGCGAAAATCCAAGCAAAACAGCGGACCGCCTTAGCTGTTAAAAAGAAGGCAGCTGCGGCCGCCGCCGCTGCCGCCGCTAAAATGGCATCTTAGATCACATAAGTTCCTGACTTGAAGTACCTATGAGAATAGGTTATATTATTAGACACACAAATAATTATGTAGAATTATTTGGGATAAAAAACCTACATTAAGCAATATTTTCCCACATTAATCCCAAAAATAAGTATAATGAAGTTTCATTATACTTAGTTTTCTAATTTATTTATTTAAGTATACTTTTTGTACAACCTAAATTTCATTTAACGCCATATGACATTCTCTACCATTTGGGTCGAGCAGAAATGAATGCAAACAGCTTGGACTGAATCATTAGATGTTTTCTAAAACATTATTCTAAAGAAAAAATCAGTAGGTATGATTTTCATGTTCACCTTAAGTTTGCGTAGATTGTTTTTAGCATGTGAGTGATATTAAGTCCACTTTCGTGCAATAACTTTGTCTATTTTCAAACTGTATGATACCTGAGACTTAATAAAGGGTGTAATATTATTTGATGTTTACAATAGAATGCTAGATGTTTCTACTTTGACTGCGAAAGAATGTATAAACATAATATTACTAAAAAAGGTACTTATCTAATAAAAGACGGCATAAATATTTGTTGTCTTAAGTGTTGTTATGTTTAAGATCTTGAACGGCATTTTCATGATATTAAATATTTTTTTATTAGTAACTTATTTATAAGCTCTTCTTAATCAGTCAGGTATCAAACGAATGCCGAGAGTCGCATAACAATGGAATTTTTTATGTGTCTCGTTTACACATACTTGACGAGTTAACACATTTATCAAAAAATATATTTAAATGCATCTTATTACACATTGAGCAAATGTCAAAATTAATTGAAGATCACGTTTTATTTTAGTAATAAAGACATAGTTAATTTATTTACTCGTTTCATTTTGTTACCTTCAGTCACAGATAATATAATACTACCTTCAGTCAAAAATACCTTCAGTATTCCACGCTAGATAAATATACAGGATGTAACAAAATGAGAGAAAATTTAAGATTTTACATCTCTAAGCCATTTGTTACACCCTGTATTATTCATCTGAGCTGTTGTGAATGTGATTATTATTTTTCCACGTTTTCATGCTTCCATGTAGGTAATTAATCTACTGTTAGTAGATATTTATTTTCACTTGCAACACCGATCGTGACTATTAATTTCACGTCTGTCTGTCATCGGTACAGACATGGACGTTAGAATAAATTGACGTCTAGGAAAAGTGACATTGACATTTTGTCGTCTCGTAAATCATCAATTTTTTCTTTCATTGTTTGTTTATTTTAAGTACCAATTTTTTGGATAAAATTATCGAAGAAGCATCAAAACAACGATGTCTGTGGTTCTAGAAGACGCCGAAGCTTCAGAGGACCCTCACAGCTACGTCGAAATCGTTGACGATACAAGCCATATCATTTTACTGCCCAACCCAGCGGACCCAACTGATGCAAATAATTATTATATTTTGTAAGTTTTTAAAGTACCACATCTCATATTATGGTTATTTTGTTTGTTTGTTTATTTATTTATAGGAAAACACTTGCATGGTTGCAGCTCAATTTCCAACACAGTGGTTTGCCATTGCCAGTGTATGTATTGTTTGCGATGCGCAAAGCTGCCGAGCTAATTGAAATGATAATGTTAAAATATACGCTAAGCACAGAACACTAGATACCTTGTGACTTCTTCAGGAGCACTTGGAGGGGACGCCCCGTAATTGTTCCAGCACTTCTTGCAGTTTCAAGTCTGCCTTTCATACAGTGAAAATTAGTCCTACGGCAATGTCCTCTTTTATGCACTGATAAATTGTAGATACTTCTACAAAAAAGCACCGAGCTCAGCTCCAAATCGAAAACGAATTTTGTGACAATTCAACTGACATTTTATTACAATACCCTACAAAAGTTTTTATTTTCTACCCTCTAACTTAGCAATAGTTTTGGCAAGTAAATCTGGCTATCTAAACAAAAACAGTGTACAGAATCTTAAGTTCAGGTGCAACCCACAACTGCACAGATGTTTTACAAGTTTTCTCTTCACGCGCACCCATGTCATGTTCATGTCTATACTGTTAAAATATAGAATTTTTTTTGTTTCCAATGTTAATTATGTTTTCAGACCAACAGCTGTCAATATACAGGCCGTCCCAGTGGCGCTTATAACAACGCCAGAAGGCATTAAATATCAGAAAAATAATAAAATTGAACTACCACCATTGTACTCCTGTGAAACATGTGACTACAGAACTTCTCGGCTTCCTGACTTTGAGAAACATCAATTGTCACACTGGGTTGTTAAGAAAAACACTAAAAAGCAAACAAAATTGAAGAATGAAGTTCAAATTAAAAAGGAAAATTCTGTCCTTAAATGCCCAGATTGTAATTACTTCACACAAAATTACCGTAGTTTACGAATCCACATGTATGTTCATACAAAAGGTAACGCTTACAAATGCTGCGACTGCGATTACAAAGGCAAAAACTTGGCAGATTTGATTGCTCATCATAAACGTTTCAAGAAAATGTTTTGCAAGTATTGCACGTACTCAACCCATAGTAAAGAATTGTTTAAATCGCATAAGGAAACTAATCATACGTCAAAGTGGTTCGGGTGCATGAAATGTAAGTTTGCAGCATCGGACAGGAGCTACCTTGCTATACATATGAGAGATCGACATCGTAAGACATTGGAATTCGATCCGGTACAGCTAGAACCTGAACCAAACAAGCCCATGTAAATTGAAAAAAATTATCTATGAAACGATTTTAGCAAATATTTATCATCTTATAATGTGGCATATTGTCACATTTGAGATTTGTTTGTCATTCCCAATACCTGAAGTTATTTATTGTAAAGTTTAAAATATCTCAGTGTGTTTATGAGTAAATATAATATACATATTATGAAATTTTAACTATGTTATTGATTTTTTGTGTATTACTTTTTTACAAGGTCTTCTGTCCATCTTGTCAGTGGACGTCCTACACTGCGTCTTTAGTCAAAAATTCTCCAATCTAGAACTTTTCTGCCCCAATAGCCACCAGTTCTTCGCGCCATGTGCCCTGCCCACTGCCACTTGAGCTTACTGATTCTCAGGGCTATGTCCGTTAGCCTAATTCTTCAACATATCTCATTTCTGATCCGATCTCGTAGGACGACCTTGTCTTCTTCTTCTTCTTCTTTCGTGTCGGCAGGAATACGGGCTAAATCTTACTTGCCCAGAAAGCGGCTACAGTGGTAGCCCTCTGGTTACTGACAAGTAAGTCCTCACGCGAGCAGGTGGTCGGGCACGCGGGGCAGTTCGTGAGGTGGGCCATGGTTTGCAGGGGTTCTCCACATTCACAGCTAGCGTCTGCGCTACTTGAGTACCCCCACCGACACAGGTTATCTTTGCTCCGACCAACCTGGGTCCTCAGCCTATTAAGGCTTCTCCAGATTGGCCAAGGCTCCTATAGCCTGGAGGCAGATTTTCATCGGGGGGGTACAGTGAGTGTGGGTACTCGCTTGCCCAAAGCCTGCACCTCATGTCATTGGGGGTTTCGTCGGTAGGCTGCGTAGATCGCAGGAAGCTTTTGCGACTTCGCAACCGACCTTTGGCGGGGGAGAGCCCGTAGAGTGGATGTCTCGGGTCGCTTTCCTGTTTTCGTTTTTCAAGCGAACATGTCACTTCTCTGCGGACTCTGGGTGGAGCTATTCCCGCAAGGGGAAACAACATACCGACCGGGGTTGGCTTAAGACAGCCAGTCACTATACGGCAGGTGTCGTTCAGCTCTGCGTCCACGTCTCTGGTATGAGCTGACCTAGCCCACACTGGACACGCGTATTCTCCTGCTGAGAAGATCACACTGGGTGCAGACCGTTTGTGATCGGTCGATGTGGAAAACCGTGGGGGAGGCATTGCTCAGACCGTCCTTTGTCTGATATTGTTAATGCTTATGACTTTTTTACCCAATCTTTAGGTGCTGAGTATATTTTAGCTGTAATGGCCCATTTACACGAGGCCAGTAGCACTTGCGCCAGCAAATTAGAAACCGTTCTATTCTATTGGACTGGCTTCATCCACTGGCTTGGGCCAGTCCAATGCACTGGCCTGGCTCTATTTTCACGAAGCCAATACTGGCCTGGCCTATTGGACTCGTCTACTGGCCTCGTGTAAATGGGCCATTACATACAAGGTATTAGTGTTGCCTACTTTCTCATTTATAACATAAATTAGGAAAAGTTTTGTCACTATTTAACAATTTGAAAAATAAAACAGAAATATACAAAAATGCAGTATATTTACATTTAAAGTACTTGTACAAAATCTCACACTTAAATACGGTTGGTACGGTTACCTAGAGTATTTGATTCATAAGTAGTTTCGGGCACATTTGTTACTACAGGAAGATTTTAAATATACTTACTTTTATGAATTACGATTTTCATTTTAATTACAACAAGCTATAATACTTTATAAACATTAAATTACCTTTCATACAGGGTGTCATTTTTAGTTCCCTTATTTAAACTGTCAAAAATCAAGTCAGATAAAGAATTATAAGAGCTATTATTAATGTTAAAGGTCTGGGCCCACTACGCTACATACATACATACTATGACCGTGCTAGGAGCGTATCAGATACGAAAAGCAACACGACAAGCTCTACTATGCCCACTGAACGGATCTACAGCGTTCTGTCTCACCGTTATATGGAGCGAGAGCGTATTTTGCCGGTTCTGAATCGCGACGATGGTCGGTGACGGAACGTTCTTGTGGGACGGCGTCATAGTTTTCAATACAAATTATATTTTTTTGCCTCACGTTCTTAGCACGGTCATAATAAGCTAAGGTCTAGTGGGCAGAACTTCAATGTTTAATGGCTTCTGTCATACATAGCCTACAGTGTGGCCTTTTTTAAATACTTACCTCAATTGAGGATACACTTATATCTACCAACCAAAACTTCTACGTAATATTTTTCTGTATTATTTAATTATATTTTTCTTGCAATCTTTTATAATGATAAAAATCATACATACATACGTTCTGTTACAAAATATGCCTTCATGAAAAATATTGTTTTGAATGAGTTAAATATGTTATTAATACTATTTTATTGTGAATAAAAGAGGTATTATCGACCCTTTGATACAATTACAAACTGCTTACAGTCTTAATACTAGAACTAGGCACAATTTTACGAACATCTTAATGAACACAGATTTAAACAGCATGTTTGGAATTACAGCATTCGAAACGCAACTTTTAGCATCTTTTTTTTAATTTATTTACGTAGTAACTTTAAAATATCTGAATAAGCCTTAAATTATGATCAAATGTACAGGATGTTGATTATTAATTAATGGAAATAACAATCTGATAAACGGAAATCTTTAATAAGTTTAGTTGGACGTGGCCGTTGAATGAAGTGTCGTAGCCAGCAATGGCACATATTCTGAAGTCAACCTGTATATTTCTACAATTCTCAAATTAAATGAAGGCCAATATAATTAAAAATTACATATATATTTGTTTTATTATGCTGAATTTCCTTGTTCTATAGATGCTTTCTTTATCGTCATTTACTACGTTTTTAAAACCTCATGATTTTTCTATAGCTAAGTACAAGCAGCTGCCTAAAAAAATATTTACAATTATTAACTTAAAGGTGAACGCACACTTATCCGTGCCGAACGCGCCGAACGAATCGAAGTCAAGGAGGCCTCGCACACATACCCAAAGGTTGTATGGAAGTGATAAGACCGCCTAAATTGTACATTTCCTTTAAACAAACTTGTAAATTCACTACTTAAATGTTGTGTGCAATAAAGAGTTATCTATCTATATCCGAACCGGACGAATCGACCGCGAATGTTGTCTCATGAGATAGCGCTATGAGTGACAGCTAAAGGTGGGAGTGAGAAGGAAGATGTCCCGGCGATTCGTCCTAGTCGTCGCATTATCCGCGCTGAATCTGATGACGTCCTCGAATTTGTCTAGGATTTCTAGGGTTCCTCCAGATTCGGATGATTCGGCGCGGAGAAGTTTTTTTTTTTAATTTATTTTGGCACAAACAGTCATTATAACTAATTACATAATAATATTAAAAATAAAACAGACAACGAGTGCCGAAAGAGTACAATAATTTGGTTTACATTTTCTTTGTGAAATGAGCTGTTAAATTGAAAATCGGTCGATTTTTAGAGAAAAAAAAATTACAATTCATGGATGCAAGTTGGGGAACACCTCTGTGACTGTTAAAACAAAACTATTGAAGTTCAGAAGTTACACGCAAGTGTGCGAGGTTTCATGAGATTTTATTATAAAGAATTCAAAAATTCGGTTAGTTCGGCTCGGATAAGTGAGCGTTCAACTTAAACCTACCCGCATATTTATGATCACGTTTAACTGGGCACGGCTCAGTTACACCTCATTAACTAATAACTATAAAACCCGATCCAATGAATATAGCCATCCCTGTCACACGCATACATGGCCTGGTATGAGTGACAAGGATGGCTATAACCATTGGATCGGATTTTGTGTCCAGAGTACGGCCTCAGATAATGGTATTTAGTATGTTTCAATTTTGACAGAAAATGTATGAGGAAACTTGTAAAAAAAGGAAATTGGAAATTCTTTCCACATATTTTGTGTCAGAATTAATAACGTCAAAATATCATTTTCTGAATGGACAAAGTATAGTTAGAGTTAGTGCCACTAAGCCTTAAAAAAATCCGTAAAACCCTTTTCACTTTTTGATTATTTTCGGAGATATTAAATTAAAATTCGCGTTAATTAAAAATAAATTAATTGTGAAAATTAACTAAATTACCGATCAAACGTAAAAATGTTTTGTGTTAAAAAATAAGACTCCACTGGAAGAACAGTGATTTTGTTCCAAAGAAACAAAATGCTTGTAAGGCTCGACATGCTATTTAAATACAGGGTGTCCCAAAAATAGTATTAAGCCGAAGTCCAGAGTTAGAGCATCACTAGAGGCTATCCGAATCCTAAGTATGTTCCGCGATTTTTGATTGTTATAGAGTCATGTTTTTTTTAAATATGTTTTTATCTATACTAATATTATAAAGCTGAAGAGTTTGTTTGTTTGTTTGTTTGTTTGTTTGAACGCGCTAATCTCCGAAACTACTGGTTCGAATTGAATAATTCTTTTTGTGTTGGATAGTCCAGTTATCGAGAAAGGCTTTAGGCTATATAACATCACGCTACGACCAATAGGAGCATTTATATAGTGGTAAATGTGTAAAAAACGGGAGAAAGAAGTCACTATTCCACGCGGACAAAGTCGCGGGCAAAAGCTAGTCTTTTTATAAAAGGTTAAATAAGAGCTATGGATGGAAATACATCCCAATCAGGCTAGTCCTAGTATTCATCTAATGCGCCACTGTGACCAAAAAAGTGCCTTAACGCGGAAATTTAAAAAATCGTAACACCAAAACTAACAAAAATCGCGGAACATACATAAGGGTTGATTCGGATAACACTAGTAATGCTCCACCTCTGGACTTCGGCTTGACACTATATTTGGGACACCCTGTATACTTAATAAAAACACGTAATATAAATCAGCCAAAGATGAGTCTCAAAAATAAGAAAATTGGAGTCTTAAAAAGTAAAATGTAAAAACTAAACATAAAAAATAATTGTAATACTGTTCCGATTTGGTTTTTATTGAACGGGCTAAAAATGCTAAAATATTAGGAAATGGAGAGATCACTTGTGATTTTTAACAGGTAGTTCAAATATTTGATGTGATTTTTATACCAGTGACTTTTGGTAGGTACCACATTGTTAAGTTTTGAAATTACATATTTGGATTAATGAAAAAATATGAAAAGAATGCACAGATCTTTAAAAGACACAAAGTATGGCAGAATACAAAAAAACTCAGTGCACAAACGTTTGTTTACGTTTGAATAGTACCAGGATTACGTTTACAGTGTGTGGCCAATAGGAGCAAACATTTTAAGCAATGATTCTACAGAGTAAACGTTGTTACGTTGACCTAGTCGTAGAGCTATAAAATGCTTTCACTCAGAGATATAGTAATCCAAAGTTATAACCTCCATTCAATTTATATCAAAATCGCCAACTCATTGTTATTCTACGACTGAACATATTTGCAAGCAATGCATTGCTGGTTCGATTTTTTTTGTTTGTAAATAACAATGCAATAGTTTATTCCCTCAAGTGTGTGTTTACACCCAGCACCTAGCAAGGGCTCCCGCTGAAAATCAGTGTCGTGGCATGCTTACCATCTGCTGTCACGACTTATACTGAGCGGGGTCCTTTTTGGCACACCTTCAGGCTTTGTGCTTTTGTTCCGTCCAATTTTATTTAATTTTTTATTTTGATATTTTTGTTTTTTATTTTTATGTGTGTGTCAAATAAATAATAATTCTATTCCATTCTAATTCTAATACATTGATTGTTTATTACAATAAATTAAAACCACTTAGCATTGATTTACATAAAGGGTCTATATTATTATTTTTTGCTCCTATTACAGGCCACATCATATATTATGTTGATTGTTATTGCTACTATATGTTGCCCAGTTCTCATTCGGCGTGCTGTACAGCGGTAGACTGGTGTCAAATACTTTTAAGTTATTAAAAAGTTGAAGAAAACATAATACACAAACGAAAAGCTACTTTAGTGAAACAGGAAACTTTAACTTATGTAGGAACGATCGACGACATAGAGGTCAAGAAAAAATAATTAGTACTTAGCAGAAACTAATATTCTTTAGTCTTTTTTTATTTATTTATTTAGTATGGGTTTGCTCTTGACTCCAGACCAAGCCAGGTGCGACTAAGACGGAGTCGAAGATGGAACGAGCTCGCCCAGAAGAAGCCTGTTCACTCTAACTTTGAATAGATTCGGATTATAGTCAACTTAAATGTCTTATATTGAACATATTTTGAGAGCAATCTCGCAACATTGATGGGGTGACGCAGCCTACGCGTCAAAGAAAGCACTTGCTAAATTCAACAGGGGCCGTACTCTTGAGACTGCCAAGATTTTTGAATATCGCCATCTCTTTCCCTCGCAAGGCCATCCTTGTATGAGCGACAAGGACGGATAGATTGGGAAACGCAATCTTGTATTGCAGAGTAAGGCCTCAGGTTTGCCAATGTGACGGTGGCCGAGTGGTAAGATACAGGCACCCTGTATTACGGGGTGCGATTCCTTGTCTCAGTTGCTTTTTTTTCAAGTGAAATAATGTCACTGGTATCAAAATCACTGTTAAACACACGTACACTGCTCCCTAAAGTACAAGTATGCTGATCCGATTTTGATTGGATTAAAACTTTTGATTTTTATAAAACGAGAACCGAGATAAATTGGACATATATTTAAAAACTGCTCAAACACAGCATACTTATATTAAAGAACAGAGAATTATAATCACATCTCTAAAAGCGTAAAAAATATTGTCTAATAAATGCATTGAAATTCTTATAAAAATAATGGTATACATCATTTTGTACATGCGTTAAAAATTATTTAAAAAAAGTTATTATTAATTACTGAGTTGTGATTGTCATGCATTGTGAACATTATTATTATTATTAAGTAATTATTTACTAACTTAAAAAGTGAATCTTCTTTAAAGTTGCAACTCACTGTCCTTATTTTTAGAACAAGATTTTATTTTATACAATTCTTTGTTCAATGCATTACATGTTTCAGATGCCATTTAATAGTAACTTGGTATTTATATTTTATCAATATTTCTTAGATTTATCAATCACTTTATTAAAAGTTGACCTTATTTTTTATATTTAATAAATACCCAAAAAATACTCAGCAATTTAAAAGATAAAATTAATTAATCTGGAAAGTATTCAGAAGGAATGTATTATTCATTAAAATATTGAACCAAATATTACACATATTAAATAAGTAATAGCAAATTTATATTTTACTGATTACATTTTTTTTGTACATATTTCGATCTAGATTATATTATGGTTCAGGTATATTTTTTTGTTTTACAGGCTGCCAATCATTTAATTTTTTTGCTCCTATTACGAATACACCCTGTATTTGTATTATGGAGTTTGTCATTCCCTATTTTTTTTTATTGAAATGTTTGTAGCCTAGGAATGCAGTCTGTATCATTTTCTCAAGTTAAAATAATGTTGCCTTCGAGTTTTTGATATTACGACATTTTAGGCAACATTTTATTAGACTGATAAGTCATGCATCAACTATTTTACAAAAAAAAACACAGAAATGTTCCTCATTTATTAAGAAATCTTTTGACCTAGTTTACTTAATAAAATTAAGTTCTCTGACTTGTAATATTAATTATAGGTATGAAAAATACTTCTATTGGCTAAAACTTCTATTTGTTCATAATTTTCTATGCTAGCAACATCGAAGTTAATGCGAGTATTTAACGATAGTGCGCTCATAAAAGAAAAAAATAAAACTGTTTTATAATTAATTGCAGAAATTAAATCTGAGTCAGTACAGAAAAACACAAAAGCAAGAATGAGTTTATAATTTATTGCATTGTCCATAAAATTCTTTGCAATAATCAATTTAAATGGTTTTGTCTTTTAAAACACGTTAAAATCGAATACAATTAAAAACTTTACTCCATGCACTCACATCAGTAATAATTTAATTTCATCATTTATCAAAGAAATCATCAAAAATTACATCACATCAAAAATAATCCCATCAAAATCTTACATTAACTTACCATATAAAAGGCAATTCTAAAACCTACTATACAAAGTTGCCAGTGCAAAAATACTACAATGTTGCCAGTTTTTACTGGGTAATACTACTAAAAGCTACTATTTTACCTGGTTTTTAGCTGTTTGGCATGGAGTCTCCCCAGGTACCAAACCAGTTGTAATTATACATGGCGGCATATGGGTGTTTTCTTTTCTTGTGAAGGCGCAAAGATTCTTCGGACGCGTACCAATATTGTGGGAACTTGTCAAATGGGTATTTCACTGATTCCTTCACGTATGGCTCCGAAGGATCCGCTGGAAAGATGATATAATAATAATTATAATAAAGAAGTATTTATTTCTTCACAAAAAGTATTACATAATTTATACAGTCAGCACAGGTCACATTAATGGTGGTTACAGTAATACTTTTGTGAAGACTGGTGCTTGTTGTGGATTGTGACAATCTGTAATACAAGACACCAGGTCTCCACCTCCTAAAATAAGGATCTATTCAAACAGTAATATAATATATAATATTAATGTTTAGCTACAGGTGTATATTTAACCATAACTAGGGTGTTACTGTTTTTTTATACATAACAGATTACATACAAAAAACATGTGTGTGTGTGTGTGTGTGTGTGTGTGTGTGTGTGTTTGTGTGAGGATAAGATTGAGAGTCTATGGAAGCGAGTGTTTGAGTCAGTATGTGTGTGCGTGATTGAGTGGATTTGACGTGTGAGTTAATTGTGGCCGTAATTTTTGGATTCGTAAGTGTCTATAAATGGGTGGCTGAGTATGTGTAAGTGGATGAGTTGTGTGATAGAGACTGAGTGAGTAATTTTATGTGTGTGTGTGTGTTTTTTTGTGTCCGTGGATTGGTAAATGATGTAATGCTAAATATGAATGGGTTGGTTTGTAAGTGTGATTGTGTTGATTTTTATTTTTACATTGTGTGTGTGTGTGTGTGTGTGTGTGTGTGTGTGTGTGTTCTATAATAATTCTTACCAGGTGGTAGACAATAAAGGCAGAATATCCTCCTGCGTCTACCCTCATGTGTCTCCAGATGCTTCTTATGCTGCTTTCTGCGGGTGGACACATGCGGGCAGCAAGGACAGGGGATCGCCATGTCTTTAGGCACGCAGCCGTGGCGCTCCGCGGCGTGGGTTAGGAGCGTTGAGATTACGCGGTAACCCTGGAGAATAAAGGTATTGAAATGAGAAAAAAATCCAAGAAAAATATACATGGTTTTTGACGTTGAGGTTGACGATTCTCAGCATCATCATTATCAGCCTCCTGTCCACTGCTGAACATAGGCCTCCCCCACGGTTTTTCACAACGACTGCATCCAGTGTGATCCAGCGATCTTTACAAGGTTTTCTGTCCATCTTGTCGGTAGACGTCCTACGCTGCGCTTTGTTCGAAGGGTCTCCAATCTAGAACTTTTCTGCCCCAACGGCCATCAGTTCTTCGCGCTATGTGCCCTGCCCACTGCCACTTGAGCATACTGATTCGCAGGGCTATGTCCGTTACCTTAGTTCTTCTACGTATCTCCTCGTTTCTAATTCGACTCGTAGAGAAACACCGAGCATAGCCCTCTCCATCGATCGTGTGATTTTGAGTTTCTTTATGAAGATTTTCAGTTGTAAGACAAAAGATAACTCACCCTGTATGTTTTTATACAACTAACCTTAAAACAGTGTTCGCATCGGTACGGAAAGTTCTTCCACTTCGGATTCTTCTTTCTACTGAAAACCATCTTGTACGGTTCAGCCGGAAACCAGTCTTCTGGGTCTAGGTTCATTTCTACTAGCTCGTGACCTGGAGGTAAACATAACAGTAAAAGTCTCATGAATCATGAATAATATGAAGCAATATGATTATAATTTTACAAGCGCTTTCTTTTAACGCGTAGGCTGCGTGACCTCATCACTGTTGCTGTTGTTCAACAGGCTTGTTAATGTGACGGTGACGGAGTGGTATAGGCATACGCCCGGATAACCTAAGACACAGGGTTCGATTCCTCGTCTGTCAGAGTCACGGTTGCTTTTTACAAGTGCAATTTATATTATTAAGTTTGTGTAGTGATAAAACACTATAAACTATCTACTATATAAAAATAAGTCGGGTTTTCCTTCCTGACGCTATAACTCCAGAACGCACAAACCTATTTCTACGGTTTTGCATTCGTTGGAAAGGTCTCTGGCTCCGTGAGGTTTATAGCAAAGAATTATCCATAAAACGGTTACTCCATTTTGGCCATACCTTCAGGTACTTTAATCTGTGGTACGGGTATCTGCACAGGCATCGGTACAGTCAACGGTACGGAGGGGCCGGACAGATTCAGACTTGTGTTGGATGCAGCCAGCAGGCTTGTCAATATTTTGTTGTGTGCCTGGAAAAGATAAAAGTTTACATTAAATAAATAATTATTGACACACATTGCTTTGGTCCTGAAGTAAGTAGCTAGTGCACTTATATTATGGAAATCAGAAACTATTGCAGAGACAATGTAGATAATTATGATTTCTATATTGACTCGACTGGGAATCGAGCTCAGGACCAAGAAGCGGCGATGCCTAAAAACCCAACGCGCTAAGTCACTACGCTACAGAGGTCGTCGTTAGTTCATTTGTCTAGAATTTGGTCGGGTTTTGTCTAGAAGCCAATAATTGATTGCGTTGTTTTCAGTATTTAACAGTACAAGACTTAATTGTCGTCATAATACGAATTTCAATTCGTTTGTGGTGAGAGTTCTGACCGAACAGCTGTCGACCTTTATGAAAGCAGAGTTTTGGCCGAAGGGTGTTTACTGTTTTGTATCACCGATTTCGCGGACGGTTACCGGACACCAAGTTGCGCAACACTACGCCGGCAAAATAGTGTCATTTATTTTGATATTTTTAATGTTATTATTGTATGTATGTTAACCTTTAAGGTATTTATTGTATGGGCCTTAGTTGCCTGAAATAAATGATTAAATAAAATTAAAAATTAATTATAAAAACTCAGAAAACCAACCTGAAGTAAGGCAGTATGTTGTACCAGTGAATTTGCATCGAACAGCGTTGCTTTGGGCTTCCTTTTATATCCTTTCGGAGGTCCTCGCTTCTTGGCAACCTCACCGTTCTTCTTATACCGAATAATCTCACCCGTCTCATTCTTAGGAGCTTGTACCGGTGTGATTGTCAATTTAGCTGGCAGAGAATACCTGCTATGAAGGTTTTTGACAATACTGTTTGTATTTTTTACTATAGTTGTGTTCGTTAAAGATAATGGATTGGCTAGGTTTAACGGGTTATTGACAAACTTGGGTAAAGTTGATGTCGGAGTAGAAGGAAAGATGGATAGTGATTTTGGTGTGTTGAACGCTGGGATCTGATAGACTTGTAAGTCAAATGATGAGTTGTTGAAAGATTTGTGTCTTTTAGCTGCCGGCTCATCGTCACTTGATTCGGACTGTGTTGTGTTGCTAAGCGGATCATTTTCGGTGTTTGCGAACGGGTCTGAGTGGGGCTCGGCTTCTTGTACGCAAAACATCTGAAATTAAACCAATACATGTGATTTAGTCACAAATATTAAAATAAATGATATATTTCCCTATTCACCAAAATAAGTTTTCAATATCATTCAAATATGTACCTTTTTATTTATGAGCTACCAATATTTTGGAACCGTTGCAGTCCCGTATCTAACTACATTAATGTTAGTGACCATGAAAGTTAAAAACAATATGTTCATATAAAGGTAGGTAGGTATATAAAATTTATATTTCAATCTCTTACTCTAAAAAATGCAGGTATGATATTATTTTTAAACCAAAAATGTAGCACCCTGTATCAGGTTCACATGGGGAAGATATACTGTGTGAAAGAGAGAGCAATAGAGTGAGAGAGACAGGAACAAAAATAAAGCACTATTTATTTACCTACTAACACCTATGTACAGGAAATTGTTTACAATAGCTTTTAACAAAAATGCCACATGGTGAAAATCAATTCTTTTACGAACAATGGAGTAATAATATTCAATGTAAATTTTTACAAACGAAACATGAAATACATCGAAATGAGCCCTCTTACTTACATTAAAATGATTCATAGCTTTTAAAACAGTGAATTGAATGAATAAAACCTTCTTACTTTTCTACGGAAATACAGGCCGTTGGCCTCACGCCGTGAAAAAACCAACAGTACTTACGATTCGATATTCAAATTTTTATAACCCACCAACAAAATCGTAAGATGCGATTAAAAATTATAACACAAACATAAGAATACCGACAAAATGGCGATTTAAATACGTGAGTCAGTGAAACAATAAGAGAGATCTCATGAAATAACTGCACATGCCACTATACATCGCTTACAATGAAATTGATCTAATTATGACACGGAATTAACCATAGTTTATGAATGAATAACCAACCTTTAGCACTTTTTAAACACAGATTTTCATTTAAAACACTCGATTTTAGATCACTGGATGGTAGAAGATTCTTTTGTTTGGATTTTAAAATAAATCGAATTCGGAATAAAAGGTTATGCTTGGTTAATAATAACAAGTTGTCGTTCTATTCACACAGCCATCGACACTCAAAAGTAAAGCGGTACATTTGCCGCACGCTTTTTAATGACGCCTTATTACACTTCAAAAACCGTAGCATATTCAGTCCTATATCGCTTATCATTAGAGTTCAAAATTATAAATGGTTGTAAGGTGTAATAAATGTATTTTGTGCGGAATATGCGCGTCGGTAGTCGGTGTAGTAGCGTCATCTATTGTTTGACATTTAAGTTCAGTGTTGCAAGTACGTTAAATTATGTTTACCTTGTTTTTTTACATTTTAGTATTAATAAATATTTATATAAACTTAAAAACTAACTAAATAAAAACCGTCCAGTGAATGCTTTTCATGGAGAGGTAAATGACGTGTATTTTTTTCAGTTTTTTTTTCAGTTGGAAACTGTTATTAAAATGTAGTACCGGTACACTGTATGTGTAGTACCTAGTACCTAGCCTAGTTGTTACTACTACCTAGACTACCTACTAGGTACTATATATTCTGTGATTAAATATCAATTATTTAGTTTAATTAACAATAATGTGCATACAAGTAAACACTTGTAGTAAGAATTATGGCGAATTTTCAGCGCTGTACTGTAGTAAGTTTTGTGTAAATTTTGCATATTTTATAATGTAAAGAAATTAGTATGTTTTTTTTGGCAATTAAGTATTAATAATAAATTAATGTTACGGTCTGTATTTTAGCATTCATCATTTACTTATTTAGGTATGTTTTCAATAAGCGTAATTCATTCGTTTCTGTTGAGTCAGCAGCACTGAAATTTCGGTAATATTGGTTGGTGTGGTGAGGTGATAGATATTTCTTGTTTTAATAAAAATACCCTGTTTAACGGGTAAGGACTGTTTCAACTAAGCTGGTAACATGAGAAATGTTGCTAGCACTGAAAATTTATTTATTTATAAAAAACTTTTTGTAGTAAAAACTAGGTGTCGCTGTACTCATGTATTGCTATGTTCCTTAAGTCCCCCCCCCTGTATGTTTCTTAATTTTATGGTTCTATACGTTTCGCTAACAAACAAAAGCTTATATATGAATAATCTCATATTTTAGTATTTTATAATGTAATGATGAACCGCTGCACTTTTGGATATATTTTTGTTAACGAACAACTTTATTTAGACAAAGAACACAACACTGAGAAGGACTGGTCAGTTTATTGATATTAATTAAGGTATTATGAGGATTGTAAATGCACCCTGGCTCCCCGCAGGCGAGGTCTCAATTTCGCGGTCTTCCTATACATTGTAGAACTTTTTGTTTGTTTAAATAATTTTTAATTTACTGCCAGTGGTGTGCATTAACACGTTCCGGAACACTACTCCAGACACAAAAGATGTTTTATTGTTTTCTCGCCTGTAGGCGTTCACTGTCCCGGAACGTGTTAAAGAGATTTTGTGTATCTTTTGGGCCCTAATAAAAATTGGGTAGTACCACAAACATGCATTGGTAACGTAGGTTCGAAATACAAAACAAAAAGTTCGTTTGATAACCATTTTTTATTCGAAAACTTAATCTAAAAATCCAACATCGTTTACAAAGGTTTTTTTTTTTAAAAAGGGGAAAATAAATTACTAACGACTAGATTACAACGCTGTACACGGACCAAGCACAGAAATGATGGGTCTTAAAATAAAAAGAAAATCATTATCACAAACGACTTGGTCTCCGAAGTTCTGACGTATGTTCAGACTTTTAAATTTCCTACTATTTTGGTAGAAAAAACTCTTTCTCTAGTACTTTTTATAGCAGAAAGAGTAACGTCATTCATTTTCCGAAACTACGTCAGCACTTCGATCTTACACGATATTATTTACAAATCTAACTTATTTAAGATTTGGCTTGAAACATAGTTGTGGTATTGCTTTATAAACTGGTCACACTGTTTTGGTATAAAAATGTGGGTACTGCTAGTGCGAGAGAGATAGCCGTCGTTCTCTGGTTCTTTCTATCTAACACACTCTCATTCTATCTCACTCTTGCATTGGCGAAACATCAGCTATCTCAGTCGCGCTTTAGGGATTGCCGTCTTAAAAATACAAAATAAATTATGTTACTAAATAATATGTAAATATATCCTAAACCGTTTATCTCTACTATTAATGATATATCGGTCTTGTATACTTATTTTTTACAGTTTTTGTATTTTGAACGATACAATAAAATGTAAAAAAAAAAACAATCTTAATTTAAACGTTATTCGCATAAATTATCAATTAAACTGGCTGCAAAGGTTTGGTATAATAAACATAATTATTGGTAATCAAATGTCAAAAGGTATCAGAAATATTCAATCAGTAATAATCACGATGCTACCTCCATACCCACAAAAGAAATTAAATCAATGGAAATTTACAAAAAAAAAAACATGTAAGCAAGAAAACAGGTCAGAAAATTACAAAGGATAACCTTCTAGAGAAATTATATTTTTGGCCGCCATTATTGATATGCTTTAGTGTTGCCATAAGAAAGAAAGTTGAGCAAGGCAGGAATGGTCAAATAAGGTTAAATATAGATTAAAAATAATGTTTTTTTTCTATAAACATTACTTTTGAATCTGTCTACAAGTAGAAATAATCCAATAAAGCCTTGATTTTAAAGCTATTGAATATGATATTGTCTTAGATCGTAAAATGGTTTTGGTCGATATTCCGGGCTATGATACTGATATTTTAACATAGCATAGTAGCGTTGATCTACGAGCACATTTCGCTAAATATCTTATCAATTTAAATTCGGAGTATCGAAGAAAATCATTTTTAGGAACTCCCTTCAAATATAAAAGCTTATGGAGTGATAGATACAATGTTAGAGCTTTAAAATTAATTATTTTGTGCTATGGATGTTGGTTTTAGATTTGCAGAGATATTTCACGAATGTATTTAGAATTGAGATATTTGGACTATCACTCCATAGCCTACAAATCCCTTATAGTAACGATAGAAAAGTAATAATTATGTATATGATATGAATTTAAATTATTAAATGCATTAACACTATCACCGATTCGTTTATGGACGTAAAGATATCGTTTGCAGCCTAAACCTAAATTCTGATCTAGACAGAACAATATATATTTAACCGTCAAGATTTTGAACGAGTATTTAGACATTTAAGGTTATTTTATTAAATTCGAGACCGAAAGATGGCGGGTCGCGTAAATATTTCGCGACAAAAAAGTTAGTGTTGCCAATGTCAAAATAACCAAAAATGCCTAATAATGTTTTTTTTTAATAAAGAGGAATCCTATTGCTTAACACTACACCTAGCATAACTACCGGATATATACATTCGTAAATAACATAGCCTCGTCTCAAAAAACCTTCATCTAAATACAAGGAACAAATTCGACAAATATAAACTTGTGGCGCCACTGTCTATGGTATCTGTCAAAATGTTACGTGAAAAACGTAGTTCCAATTTCCGCCACCGATATTTGTCGAATTTATTTATTTACACAAATAAACATGGCGGTTTAAATATCACCGCCAAACCGTTACTAGATAGAATCATATACGAGAAATAAATACAGTTTTAAATGTCAATAATGCTTTAGTAATCCCGCTAACTAATATAAGTTAGTGATTTAGTTACGTAAATAATCCATTTTTGGCGTCGAGTTTTTATCATAATAACACTAACGAAAATCGTTTTCACAACGATGTCCAAATCTAATAATATTATTAACTTTTTTAGGCACCTCTGTGAAAACAAAATCTCCCGGCCCCGGGCCGTGAGTCAGTCATGCCACTGAATCCCGAAAAATCTTAACAATCCTCATATCTAATCATATATTAAATTATTAAATATATTACGCATTTTCAATATGATATTTTTGTCATAATATTTCGTGTCAAGTATTTATAATTTTAATACCGTCATGACATAAACAAAAAGAGTCAGTGTCAGTGTTTGGCAATCAAGATTTGTATGTGCGGATGACATCTTTGATTTGGGCTCGGCACAGCGGACATTGGCCGCCTCCCTTGCCCCTCCATTGCTGTACTGCGCATCTATAGCACATGCACATGTGTCCACACATATACAGCACACTATCGATTGGGTTTTCGTAGCATATAGTGCATTCCGTGCCGGTTAGATTACCGTCCCCGATCATGGAATATATTGGTTGATGCATTTGTCTGCTGGTGGATGGGCCGTTGGGTATTCTGTCCGCCAATCTGAGTGGTTCCGCATGTCCGTTTGGTATTTGGACTTGTTCGTTGCTAGAGTTTTGGCTGGAGCACTGAGCGTCGGTTCTTGGCCGAGGTTGCTGGTACGATGGTTGCGGGCACGGCGCGCAGGTAGACGGCTGGGTTGAGATAGGCTGGAGTCCAGCTAGGCAGAGCTGTGACGATGACTGGATGGGCTGCAAAGATGGAAATAAAAGGTTAGACTCACCACCAAATAGAACAAGTTGCAATCGAAATTGGATAACTAACGAGGACATAATATCTTTATTAAGTAGTTTCTCCATAAATAGGTAGGTAGTATCTCGTGATTCCGCATAGAAGGACCAATTTATTTTGTCTCTAATTTGGTTATAAACTCAAACAAGAACCACTACTCAATCGTACACATAGCTTATTGCCAGATTTCAAATAGTTCTATAAGGTTAAATTGTTTTTTCAATAAGAAGAACATAATGAAGATACTCACCTCAATATAATGTGCGCTGGCGAGCGTCAGTCCCTGCTGATGGTTGGCCATGTTTTGAGCCCCGTTCTGAGGAGGCAGGCTAACCACGAGCACAGTCCCACCAGCTCCCGTTGATATCGGGGCCGCAGACCCCGTCAGTACCCTCAACTGCTGCGGTGGGGTCTGAGCCTGGACGACCTGAGAGCTCAGCATCCTCACTTTCTGCGTCGCCCCATAAATGTCCACGAACGCCCACAGTCTCAATGTATGGTCCACATGCATCACAGTAATCGGAGTGGACCCGTTTCTGCTGACCCTGACTTCTCCATCCACTGTCAACGTCACAGCTAACTCATCACCTCTGCGGAGGCCGTTGGCCGCGTCCCTTCGCACCACCCAATACTCGGGCCGATCTAGCAGCAGCTCAGCGTCATCTGGCAAGTCGCAAGGCCTGAGCGTAGCTGGATCACATGACGTCAAACCGATAGCTAGACTCCCGGCGTACGCAACCTCAGTTGATAGAATCTGAACGACAATCGTCTGTCCCGGACGCATCGGTCGCGCTGTGAACACGTATCCTTGACAGAACTCCGCCTCAGTCCTGGCTGCTACTCCTCTATCGTTCACAAACTGTACATTCCTTCCCTTCGTCCTGTGCAGGCTTAGAGGCACCAAAGGATTGGCGTATCTAGGCGCCGGTAAAGACTCTTCAACGGATAACGATCTCATACTGCCAACCAGTCTATCTTCTTCCAACGGGCTCTGATTAGGTCGTCTAACCTGACTCGGGGCTCTAGGATCAGCGAATTGCACAGCCGTGCAGTTTCCGTATACATCGACGAGTGCCCAGAGAGGGCTTCGCGTGTCTACACCAGAGAAGAAGAGACCTTTGTCTTCCCCGTTGATGCCGAAGTGGACGTCGCCAGCGGAGTTGACGTAGTAGTGTAAGATGTTGTCTTTCTCGCAGAACCTTTCGCCGAGGGCTTTGGCCCAGTTGCCCGGTTTGTTAGTGAGGTCAGGGCAGGCGTATTTGGGTAGCGAATGCGAGAGGGTGGCTGGGTCGTGGCTGGTGAAACCAAATCGGATGACGCCGCTCCAGCTGTTCGATATTTCGACGAAACGGATGCACACCTGGAAAGATAGAGAATGGGAGATTAGATAAGATTAAAAATATCAATAAAGGGGGCAATGATGTACTTGGTTGGTACAGTCCTTTTTTCTTTGCTTTATTCGACTAATAATGTAAACAATCAATTCATAACTTTTAAAATAAAATCAGTTAATAAAATTAATTTTAAAGATCTCGTGTTCAACGATGACTGGCCTATGTACGAGTAGGTTGTGAGATTCGTGTTTATCTTTATTTTAAAATGAATTATTTCGTTAAAAAGGAATATCAAGATTGTTTACAATATTGGTCAAGCAAAGAAAAATAGACTTTAGGTAATATTATGTTTTGGGCTAGTACATCTACTTACAAACATTACATCAGTTTTATAGCTGTCTTAATATAAAGCAGTCAGAAAAAAAAAGATAAGGTCAATCACTGTTTGACTTCGATTAACCACTTAACGTTATATTATGAGCAATAGCTATTTTTAAAAGTCTCTATTAGGAGATTCAATCTAGGATTCTAAGCAAACATAAGGTTTATACATCATTAGTATGTGTATTTTTTAACTCGTCAAGTATGGGTAAACGAGACACAATAAAAATTCCATTGTTATGCGGCACCCGGCAGTCGTTTGATACCTGACTGATTAAATTAGAATTTGACCTAGGTGCAGCTAAGTCAAAGCTAAAAAAAGTTGAAACTAACATTCTTTCAACAGATATTTTGTTAAGTAAATCATGTCCCTTAAAAAGGAACTTAATGGCAACACTGTATTTAAATTTCGATTTCTGAATCCTCATAAATGTAAATGCTTCTCACGTGACTATATGTACAGACCATCATCTACATAGACGAAACTTGTTGTTAATACTACGTATAGAGAAGCTATGCCAAGCATAAAATGTGCCGCAAATACGACGACGACATTGTGACGTATTCTTTGGAATTTGAATTTCGAATATGGGCCTCTATTTTTGAATCACTCGCTTGGATATAGCGTGTGATTTTCGTTCGAAAACACATTAAAAACCAACGGAAATCACTCAAAATCTAGACGCGTGAGTACCTACTCACAAAATTGAGCAATGATTTTTCAAATCATTTTTGTGTAGATTACAACTGGTTTTCATTTCAAAATTCGACTTTAATCATTGGATATCACTCGCCATCTTGACGCGAGTGATTCAAAAATAGGGCTCATGGAACCGCTTGTACGAGTTGATGACGTGTCAGTTCCATGCGCTAATAATAGTAGTTTAATGCTTGTCACCTATAAAATAAAATAAAACTAAAAAAACTACTACAAAGAGAAAAAAAAACAACCTACCTTCTCATTTACCCTGACAGGTCTAGCGCTGAACGCCACTCCCTTGCAGAAAGATTCCACTCTCCTCGCGATGGAACCATCTCTTGATATCCTGACGTTATCCCCATGGACGCTGTGGAAACCCAGCGGCGGTAGGTTGTTAGGAGTTCCGCCAGTGCAAGAAGTGCGGGGCGCTGTAACAACAGAAAAAAATATTTAGTACACACATTGAAATAAACTACCACACTTTTTTTTAGTTAGCTGTTACTGTCCCACAGCTGGGCAAATGCCTCCCCCAAACTTCTCCAGTGGTCGCGGTTACTGGTCAGAGCTGGCCAGTCTTCGCAGAAGTGATCCAGATCATCTCGCCATCGTTTTCTGTCTGCCTTTCGGACGACGTCCATCAGTAGGCAACCAGTGGGTGACGATGTTAGTCCATTTTATGGGGCACATTCTGTTCACGTGGCCTGCCCATAAAGCCTAGCCACCACACTCTCGTCGCTAATTTTTCGAGTGCCTTTTCGACTCAAGTACCTACCTAACACACTCTTAGTAAATTTGTTAAAAAAAATTGAATTGAATTTAATAATTTGGGTTAAGGTCAAATCAGAGAGTTGTTACTACTACTTATAGAGAAGCTATGCCAAGTAAAAAATGTGTCGCAAATACGGCGAAAGATTGTGACGTTTTCTTTGTAAATTTGAATTTCGAATTATGATTTGTAATACGAGTTGATTTGACTTACAGACCAACAAACCAACAAACCAACCTGAATTACAGACCAACACATAAAATAGACGACCAAAAACTAGGTCTCTAAATAGCATTACTACAACTATTTGACAGCCTACATACAAAACGGTTGAAATCTAATACGTTCAAAAGATTCTTTTAGAAAAGCCCACAGAATTTTAAAGCCCAAAGCTTTATAATTCTGTGGGATTTATCTTAAACAATTAAAAAAGCTTAGTGACTTCATGTTATAGAGAATATTATTTCGCGGATAAACAACCTTGTCAGTTAAATTAAAATTTTCCAATATGATTTCGCTATAAAATTGATGAGCCATTCATTCAATCATCAATAAATAAAGCTTTTAATTTTGTCTCCAAATCACCACTATAAGAGGAACAAAAATATATTTTAGTCCATTTAAAATTCACCCTAAACCATATATTTGAGCTATATTCGAGAACAGACCGACTATTGTGGTCTCCCCTCGTACAACCCCTAAGATGGCTGCCACCTGCGCGGCAGATGCTTCATACAAACGCAGCTTGCGCGCGCGCATGGTATTTGAATTTCACCCTTATCGCTCACAAAATACGGTCTATTTTTGCATCACCATAAACGCTTAAGTAAGAACGCTTGGTCAAAATTACGTGCAAGTTACAGCTGTGAAACTCAATTACAAGTTATGTGTTTAAGTTTGAGACATGTACGGCGAAATGTCAATTGTTAAAGAATTTGCTATAAATTAAATAGACAAAGGAAATTTAAGAGAAAGTTCAGACCTTTTGTGGGTTCGATGGTATTTTATTTATAGAACTAGTGAACTGTAAAAAGAAAACAGCAATTTTGTTTTTTTTTATCGGACTAGTACAGTTAGTTTGCTGCATGTATTATCTTCCATATTTGGTAAGCTTTCATTCGCAAATGATAGGCGATTATTTTTTAAATTTATTGATGTTTTAAACGCGCTATTTTCTGTAATAACATACTTGGACATAAGACAGGTCTATTCCTATTTTTATTTGTAAATATCGCAGGATTAAATAGGATGCAGATCGCTCACGACCGGCCGCTGTTGAAATTCATGGCGGAAGCTTATGTTCAACAGTGGACGTCCTATGGCTGATAATGATGATTCCTATTTCACAAGCTAAGTTCTGTTCTGTTGTTAATATGTAAAAAAATAACATCATTATGTAAAAAAATGAATAACTTGTGGGTATAACATAGATAACAAATATTTATGAGTACCTTTCACCAAATCATGAACTATAGCACAGTCATTTACATCACGGCCATTTATAGTCCCTTAATGAGGCCAAAAGAGCTGCGTTAGGACTCCTTACTAAGGAGTTCCAACCCTCGTTTTAAATTTGAACTGTCACCCTTGACACTAGCACGTGCTTCCGGCACAGACTATAAAACGCGGAAGTGACGGTGACGCCATTATGGTCCTGGCGGTAAATTGCTTTTGAGCGCTGTTGAGTCTGAATAATTAAATCTTTTGTGGGGAAAACAATAAGGTTATAGCGTTTCAGCAGTTGAATACAATACTTATACTGTGTTAGGTCTTTGCCAAATAAATGGAACTTAATTAGAATATTTAAAAATAGACATCAAATTTTCAGTCAAGAGTTCAGTCTAGTGGTTTAGTTTATCTAGTAATCTCTTGTAGAAAACACCTATGCCAAATAAAAAAAGAATCACACATGCTATTTATTATGATATTCTTTAAAAAAAGGTTTAGCAACTAAACGATGCAAAGAAAAAAAAGAGGTTTTCTAATAAGAAATTAGCTGTAGGCATGTTGTTGTAACTGATTTAATCAATAAATGTATACTTTTTATCAGGTAAAATAGAAAGATTATAAATAAATAATTCAACATTGGATCTGCAATCTTATCTTTACGTTATATAAATTACAATATTAAGCATAGGGGCATACTCAGAGCCAGGTGGTCCAATGTAGAGAAAAAAAATATGAGGGTGGACGCCATTTTTGGTTTTAAGAGGGGGATGTTGTATCCGCCGGAAGAAGAGATCGATTGATCAACTTTTTCTTTGGATTTCAACATTTTGGGGTGTAGAATCGGAAATTTAATATTTATCGGAAGCTATAACAAAAAGGTTTAAATGGTTTTTGCGAGTTAGCAATGGGTTGCGAATCGAAATTGTGTAAATGTGGAATGGAGAATGAGAAATCTATTTTTATTTTTATTTTTTATGGGTTTTTAACATGTTTGTAAATAACTGCCAGATCTTTTGTGGTCTTTAAGCCTCGTGACTACAGTCGATACTTTTTTTTGGAGAATATGTTTACTTTAAATGGCATGTGGTGAGATAGTCGAAATATTTATAGATAACACTGAGAAATTGCGCTTATCTTTTTTAGAGCAAGCGTGATATAACGATAAGATTCGCCAAATTCGTTACATTTAAACATATTTTAACAAACATCGTTCAGATTTTGTCTGGCCTTTTTTATAGCTATGGAAACGAAATTTTTACTTTCATTGCTAAAGAAGCTTAGATAGACATAATATTTTTCATAAGTGTTTAGTATAATACTGGCTTTACATAACCACAGTTAAATATCTAGCCAAGAACTTCCTGAAAAGAGACAGTTACATTGATTTGAAACAAGCCAGGATATTCCACATTCAATTCCTTGATCGTCGTAACAAAAGACAATACCTGTCCCCGATTGGTCGCTCGCCAGCCAATCGTGTCGTCCATCGGAGATCCGGATCGGTGCGCATACACATCCGTTCTTTCGAAGGAAATTTGATAATGACTGGGGAGTCCAGTGGTTTGTGTAAACGTAAGTATAGTGTTATTTTTCCGGTCTTGTACGAGGGGTGCGGTTTGACGACCTCAGGATGACTTGGTATATGAGTATTTTAATTGTTATCTACCATCCTAGGTGATTAAGATGGGAAGTTTTGTATTTAGACGATTAACTATAGCTTATGACGTCGGTAGTCAATTGAGGAACCATTTTTTGCACGCACAAAAAAAAGGAATGCATAATTTCAGTCAAATGAGTTACTTTCGAAAGCATTCAGATTTGGATGTAATTTTTTTGTTGTAAACAAGTAAACAGGATACATTCCAGAGACACAATCACACTTTAAGTAACTCATCAAAACGGATTGAATTAGGCACTGCAATCATCAGCCCATCAAACGAAGCAGAGAGTAAATAAAAAAAAAACACACAGCCTACCGTTGTCCACCTACGTTCGTGCGCGCTCGCATCCTAAATGTCACTCTTTGCGTCACAGCATCTTCCTGGTGCAACACCTAGTCTAACTTTAGAGATTGACGTCAAATCTGATCTAGATACTACGCGGGTTCTTTTATTGTAATTATTTGTACACCACAGCCAACTTTATGATTACCAAGTCTATTTAAGACTAGCCAAAGTGTACTGAGACCAATTTGAAACAATTTAATTACAGATCACAAAGTAAAGAGTATCTCAAGTGACTGACGTTGTAGCAAAGACAAAAATACTTTATAATTAAAAATTCGATGAAACCGACAAACTTTTGTTTAATGACGATGAAGAATTACAAGAAGTACAAGAGGAATGCATTGTTGATGTTTGATCATCAAACAAAGCGTTTGCATTGACGCAAGGTATTGCGAAGTCATGACGCCGTTTTATCTTACCAGAGTCAATTGACATACTTTTTTGTTACACTTAACACACAAGTAACTTCCATTACTGTCTTTAGTAGCGGTATATTTAAGTATTTCTGGTTACGGCAAGAAAAAGGTCCCAATCTAAATAGTTAAATACTATGGCAATAATAATTTTCTCTTTCAAAAGAAACAAGTAGGTGCTTACTTGACTCCTACAATTGCCATTAAATAATGTCAAGCATCTTTTATTTATGGTGTCAAGTGGCCAGTGATTGCCGCTTCTAATAAAATTGAAAAAGTTTGTGTTACTTTTTTAACGAAAGGAGTTCCAACGCCAAGTGTTGTCATTATACCATTTCTTGCGTACGTGCAAAAAGGGAGGGTTTCCACCCTCTTTGGAGTACAATGGGCATTTCATTACACTTATCCCCTTGAGATATTAGGGACATTATAGCAGCTGCGCGAAACGGGGGAGTATGTGGGTATGTCGAGAAATTGGATTAGCCTACTAAACTGAGCTGTCAGCGACGGTTGTATGGCTTTCTTGTGAATTTTAAGTATAAAATAACAGGCTAAAAGCGTATTTGGGTTATGTAATACACTTTTCATGTCTAGTATCTCTAAAGAGGTATATATTTAGCCTCATTTTCTTTTTCTTGAGCCTTAGGTGATAATAACTTTATCAATGTAGTATTCGTTTTAGATTTTCAATGAAATTAAGCTTAGTATTAATCTATATTCGATCAATGCATGGTTCAACCAATAATAGGCGATCAGAGTGCATCGAACCTATGTTATAAATAGGAAAGTAGAGCTGTATTAATAGGTTTATTATAAGCTGCTTAACATCATCATAATATTTGTTTACAATTACCTAATAATAATAATAACACGAGCTGGACCAAAGAAGTACCTAAAATTTCATTTTTACGACGACCAATCTTTCAATTGTAACAATTGCGGTCATTTTTTGTAACAGAAAAGAAAATTGAAAAGGTAAACCTGAAAAAGGTGAGCTACATTTACATATAAATTAAATTATTAAAAAAAAATTCAACCCAAGTCAAATAAGCCCAATTTTCTTTATAATTCGATTTTCGTTAATCTTATAGACTGCTAACCGTGTCGAAGCGACATCTGGCGACGCGAATTGAATACCCAAGGGGTACATCATAGACAACTAAGTCGTTAATACACAGATTAAAAATTCGCCATATTAGGTATTATATTTTGTAAAGGTAGACAGGAATGGTTGAATAGACATACGGATTGTAAAAACTAACCCTTTTGGACTCCACATAAGTTTTTAGGTAGTTCAATTATTATTAGGTATACAAAAAAAAAATTAAGGTGGAAAATCATGAAAAAATAACACGCAACATAGTATATTTTTGAAATATATTTTTCTATAGGTGCATTTACTTTTAGCCTACATGTTAATGCTAGATATTGTTGGATCTACGCTTTGCATTAAATCTAGCCCTCCATAAAGCAAAAATAATTATTTGTGGTTTTCGCATAATTATTTTTGCTATGTTGCTTTGCTTACATTATTTATTATGCGCACATTTTTTTACCTGACTAATGATTTAAAAATAAATTATTATTTCAGCACTGTTTGGAATTATTAAAAACTAGCTTTTGCCCGCGACTTTGTCCGCGTCTAATAGTGACTTCTTTCTCCCGTTTTTTACACATTTACCACTATATCTTTGCTCCTATTGGTCGTAGCGTGATGTTATATAGCCTATAGCCTTCCTCGATAACTGGACTATCCAACACAAAAAGAATTATTCAAATCGAACCAGTAGTTTCGGAGATTAGCGCGTTCAAACAAACAAACAAACTCTTCAGCTTTATAATATTAGTATAGATACCAGATACCCAGTATAATGAAGACTCTATTGAGTAAGTTGTCTGCATGGTACACCCTCACACCCCCCTTTTAAGCTTGTGCCCTATATTACTTTGAGAGAACGTCCCTGACCTTAGCAAGATTGAAGTATTTATTATGGATTTCAGATGAAAAGGACATCTGAAAGATTTTGGAGACTTGAAAAGAAATGAATTTTTAAGCTGCCAGGTATTGTGAGATGTATATATTAAAGAAAACTTAGGGCCGATTTTTAAAGGTCAGATAAAACATAACAGACTGATAGATAAATTATAAAGCGACAGATTAAAAAAAACTCAGTTACGTAAGTAAGCTGCCAATGAGGTGACGTTTTCAAATTAGCCATATTGTATTATGTTTGACGAATATTTCTTATCTGACTATTGAAAAATCAGCCTTTTGAGAGATATATGGCAGATGAAGCTATAGCTATTCGCTAATATTAAATATGAATTCCAGTAAAAAGCGCCTTGCATTTTAATAATTTCACCGAGACCGTTTTTGTGCTACTTATGAATTGAGGCGTTAAAAATGGCAGCTATTTTTTTATTCGCGCCGAAAATTCATTGCTTTTTTTATTAAAGCGCATGCTACAGTACACAAAATTATCAATAACGTTGGCATTTAAATCAGACGAGCGAATGCTCATTCTATCCCCACTTTATTAAATTCTTCTACTCAGAGCATTCGTTCGTTGTTCTATTGCGTTCTATAGAATATTATAAGAACGCTCGCTCGATATTTTGGTGTAAAACGCTGAAATCGAGCTTCCGTTTAGAACAAAAGAACAAGAAAGAATGTTCTTGTTCTGTGTTCTAGCTCTAGTTCTTAATCTTACTACTTTCAGTTAAAAATAAAAAAAAAACTTTTTTTAATCTGTGCCAGCAATTTCCCGCTATAATTTCGACCAATCACGGGGCATCGTTCAGAAACGGCCGCGGTCGTGGACCTCGTCTGCAAACCGTGACCGACCCGTGATGCAATGGTTGGTAAACTCGTAGTTTTTGCGAAAAAATATATATTCATGACTGGGAATAAATATAGTAGTAAAAGAAACTTTGATGGACCTAGTGAGGCATTGTTAAGAGGTAAGAGAAATTTACTACTAGGTACGCATTATTGTTTTTAAATTTTAATAAGTAAAGTTCAACTACATTTATCCTTAGTGGAACATAGGGTAGTGCCCTACATCTACAAATTAGTGAAATTGTTTTTTTTTTCAATATACCTAGATACAGAACATAAATGGTTTAAGAAAAACGTAAAAAATAAATAGTTGTTATAAGTATAAGACATGAATAGAAGAAAAAATCAGACAAGCAGATTTTTTGGTTATGTTAAAATAAATAAGAGACAAAGTGGCAACCCTAGGCAATAGAAATAAAACTATTGCGTTAATGATACGATCCACCGTGGAAGCTTTTTGTTACGATTCAATTATTAAGTTAGAATCGCTTTGAAGATAAAAGAAATCATTAATCGATTTCTATTGCTAACATTTCTACTTGGTACTCACACTAGATATTATTTTACTATTTTTTTAAGTATTATAAGAGTCTTTATTTTAATCCCATATTTTTTGACTTGTGAGATATAGTAGTTTTTATTGAAAAAAAAATTATGAAAAATATTTGAAACGTATTTAAAATAATAACATTCTGATTAAAAAAATACTTATATGACGCATGGTAAACATAGAGACATATTCGCAGAAGGGGGTATTTTTGTTCTTATTATAAGAAATACGTACGGATGCTAAATATACCTAGTCGCTGAGACAAAGACCACAAAGGAATCTAATTTAAGATCGTGTTAACATTAAGAGAAACACAAGATTTGTGTTGTATGTTGTTTTAGGTCTGAAATAATACTGTGAAAAAAACTTTGACAGATAGAAGTGGTTAAAAGCATTTCCGTTTTATAAAAAAAAAAAAAAAAGAACTCAATGTTCAAAAATATTTACAGACAAAGCGGTGCGTTGCCATTTACTTAAACTACATAGGCGTAAAAATACTTAAAATAAAAAAAAGTTTGACAGATTGTTTTTGCTTATCATTACGAAGCAGTGCCTAGTCAGGGGGAAGTAGTATTTTTTTTAACCTATCAAATCGACATGATCTAGAATGATCGAAATTTCAAATACGATTCCGTGCAAGCATAGGTATTGTATTCTTGTTACAGAAATTGCTTTTTTACATCCGTTAGCGAGCGTAATTTCTTACGGCGAGTTAGATCGCCTTCGTTATTATCATTTAGCCTGCATCACTCTCATTTTTTTAGTCTTTATCTTTAGGATAATAAAACTCAAAACCGTATAGCAGGAGCATTAGAAAAAGCGTATTACCATGCGGGCCCACACTCTCGTTTATTTGAACCCTATATCCTAGTAATAGGGACTATTTTGGAGTAAAAATAGATGTGCATATGGCATGACGATCTAAAAAATCATGGCCCGTGACAGAACACGCGTCACGCACCTGTGGAGTGAGGGAGAGAGTTGAATGCAGTGTGAGGGAGATAGAGGTTAGTTCAAGTGCAATTAGGTGAAAACAAAAGGTTGATATACAGAGATCACTTTTTATTGCGCTATAAAACGAAGGTTGTAGCGTTAATGACATTCATTTCAAACTAGCGAAACGCCCCGGCTTCGCACGGGTCTATTCAATATATGCTATAGCAAACAGGAATAATTAAGTTAGTTATTGGTAAAAAAATATTCAAAATCAACTCTGTAGTTGTTGAAGAGATTTTGCCCTTAATAACGACACTACCTTCATCTCTTTATAACTTTTTTTTTACTGTAAATAAATATGTGTTAGTAAAATATAGATACATTTATTACACCCGGTATTTCAAACTACTGAAAAAGCACACCCTGTATTGTTAATGATCGAAATATTGCAAGTAAACCTCCGATGAAAAGCGACCTACTTTTACGATCCCCATTCCAAAACATAAACATAAATTCTAAAACCATAGACCGAAGACCCCCGGCCAAATCCCCGTGGGCCGACGCCATGTGCGACAGATGTGTCTGTAATTGTCTATGGTCGTCCCCCGCATATAGACTGTCTTTATTTTTAAGTGCGCGGCTTTGGAAATGACTACTTGGGGATTGTTTCGATCTAATAATATTATAGATAGGTAGTTATTTAACCGACTGCGACGAAGTTAAAAGAAAGGTTATGTTTTAACCCGTAAGTCCGTTTCTTTCTTTATTCCATTGTGTATAAACAAAAAAAAGATTATAATGGTCTTAATGGCCAGTGTCACTTTATTGTTTAGTGGCCAGTGTCACTTCTTAGTTTTTTTTAAATTGATGAGCAAAATATAAAAGAATAAGCGAAATTTCAGCGCGGTCATAATTAAATAAACACTCATGTACTTATTTCGAATTAAAAGAGTTATCATAGATTTTTGCTTTCTACATCAACGAAATCGCAGTATCCGCTTCTAAACTCATCATTTTCACTTTTCCAATCCCGCGCCGGCTATCTCATCCGGTAAGCCCATCCTGCGGTTACGACCGAGTGTTTTTATTGATAAATAAGAGTAGCCAACTACATACAACGGAAGGGGCAATAAAATTACACACTGGCCCCGCACCAGTGAACGCCTTGAGCGGTTTTAAAAAATAAACACTGTCTTGTCTTTGGTTGCTCTCTTATTTTCTGGAGACCATCAGCTTTTGCAACTGGCCAGTTTTCTTTTAAATTGACATCTTTAAAAAAAGTCAATCTTTAAAAAAGTTGATAGATTAAAATGCTGGCCAGCAACAAATTTTACTGCTGATATTAAAAAAAGAACAAATCAATTATACCGATGCTGGCATGCTACAAAAAAAGTATGGTGTTAGAAGTTTTACTTTTTAATGTGGAGTAATCTATTCTAATTTAGGTCTTCCATAATGATCTCATATTATAAAGATATCAAACCTATCTAACGAACAAAACCACGTAGAAACACAATAGCTCTTTTCCTCGAGCCTCATTGTTGCGTTTCCCGCGCTTCGCCCGCCACATAATCTGTGTTCGTGATGCAGTCATTATAGGTAAACCGCGAAATTGAGACCTCGCCTGCGGGGTACAGGGGCGCGGGGGGAGGCGAGAGCGGGGTTTGTAAGAGGTGCGGGCGGCAGGCACATTCTTTTCAAAATTCAGTACGCTCGCTACACAGGTAGCGATAGCATCTGTTGACAGTTGCGGACGCTTTGACAGAAGTACACAAGAGAATACTGTCTGACTGAAGTCTGAAGATGAGTCGCAGTATATTCGGACACAAAATCTATATTATTGTATTTTTTGTCGTGTTTTTTTTAATTTCTATTTTACATAATTCTCCAGCACCTGTTACAATCTTTGTACATGACCTAAAGTTGTAGTACTTTTATATATTCTATGCTAAAGTATAACTGGGGAAGAGAATGCACTTAGCATTAAGTTCACCGCTTCAACACTGTAAAATAACAGTGTTTGAATAAAGGCTTTAAATATATACGAATATTTTAGAATGAAATATAGATCTAAATTCAGTGGAATATGAACTAGATATGAATATGAACTAGATATACACTCAAACAAAACAGTCGCATAAGTTACCAGGGAATTTTATTTAAAATTTTTAATTTTGCCTAAAAATCAATCTTTTTTAAGATTCCATTTTATTTATTGATCAAAATCCACGGCTCTGGATAAAAATATTTAGAATTAATTCACTCTCATTGGTGTAATTGTATCGAATCGAATATTTTTTTCCAATATGTTATGTAATGTTATGAAGTGTCGACACTGACGACTACCATTGTGACCACTGACGTCACATATCTTAAGAAATGTCGCGGCAAATTTCATTTCATGTGTATCCTCGCCGCCCGCACCCCTTACAGTCCCCGCTCTCGTCTTTCCGCCCGCACCCCTGTACCCCGCAGGCGAAGTCTCAACGAAGCGGTTTACCTATAGAGAAAATGACGTAAGTACAATTTGGACGAAATTTATTAATCAGTCTCCATCGAGAGTTCAACGCTATGGTTTACCGTGGGAACGGACCGTAAGCGTGTAAACACTAACACTGTTTTATAATAAGCTCCGATTTTAAGCCAATTCCGTCTTTAACAGCTAAGTTTCAAAGCTTGAAGTTTGATGTTATCGACGCCATGAGATTAACATAACTTATATCTATGCGGTGGTCGAATAAAAGTGTCAAACTGTGACAGTACGTTAATTAAATCTCTAAAACATGAGACATACAAAAAATGCAGGGTATCTTTGTTGAATTGCATCAGATTTTAAAATCAAGAAACAGGTTGCAGTCTTGAATGAATCATACAAAAAGTTTGTATCAAAACATACTCGTTTCATCATAATTTCAAAGCTGCTATTTTTTTCTGTTTTCCGTTAGCTAGAACTGCCTTTTTTACTTTAAAACTGGTCTCAATGATACACTTGATCATACGTTTTTATAAGCTTCATTCATTCATAAGGGCGTCGCTTTTATTGTTTTGTTTTAGTCTTTATCGCTCAAGAATACAGGCCATATTAATTATGGGACAACAAGATCTATTCTCACGGTTGTTGAATCATTTACGATGTATCAGAAACAGGTTTCTTGGTGTAATTGTAACCTAGTGTCTTCGATCCGTAGAGCTTAATAAGAACAGCGAAAATACCATTTAAGTACCAAGGGCTAGCAAATTAAATGTGTGCGACATTTCATTGAAGTGCAATTTGCTACGAACAAAATAACTATGATACAGAATTACAGACTACTGAATTTATTCATAATTTATGTGTGTATTTTCAAAATTGAGTTTATAACCGTTCAGAATCGATCAATCCCAAAGTCAGGCAAATCCAAATTCTCCTATCCAAAAATATGCGGCCTCGTACGAATGAAATGCTACACGGTAGAGTCATCAACATAATCGTTAGAACTTCCTTTCGAGTTCAACCGCCAAATCTTTGCCGAAGTTACGCATAACCACAGATTATACAGATAACCGTTAATTACCAAGAGTTATCTCTTACAATAGCAGTAAATCTATTTCGCAATGGGTCCCCGAGTTGAGCGGATAGATCTACACTTAAAATAACGGTATCGCATCCCGTTTCCCACGTAATATCGTTTCTTTTTACCGAGCAATATACCGATATTGCTCGGCATGTTCCTTTTTTGAAATTCGCGGCTACTGTTTATTTTTTAATCATCCTACTCAATGGCGTTCTCGTACGGCGAAACCTTTTTGTTCTTTTTAAAAATCGAACGCGCGTAGTTTAACAATCTTGCACTTACAGTTTCATGTCGCAGGATGTGTGTTTTTTTTTCATCGACAGGCGTGGGAAGTCGCCAGACTTTTTTACTTTTCGCTATAATCATAGAGTTTATTAAAAACTTTTTTTATGGCTCGATGGCAAGAGCAAAATGATGTCGTGGGAAGTTGAAGAGGGATTAATTGTGATCACGAAATGCCTATCTATTCTGTATGAAATATGTAATTAAAATCTCATTTTCTGTACAAACATAATTCATTTTATTAACCAATACCTATAGAAAGTATTTTATAGAAAAATCTACCATAAATCCATAGAGTATCGGTATGTTTTGTAACGGAAGCGAGATTGTAAACAACATTTCGGAATTTAGCGGGCAACTATGACATATCTTTAAAAGTTGTTGAAGCTTGCGGTACAGAAAATGACTTTCATTCTTGGGCTGTTGTTAAGATTTGATGCGGTTTTAATGGTGGATTAGAAGTTGGAATCATCTGCAATAAAGATATTCTATTTGGATCTTTTCCCTTTATGGAAAAAGTTTAGATACAATTTCTCCCTAATCCAAAAACTTTGTACCAGACTAACCGACCAATTTAGATTGTCTCAAGGACCGCATTCAATGATGGAGGTTACTTTTCTAATTGGTCGGATTTTAGTCTTGGTTTAAAACATGGTACTATCTTTTTTGTTATAAAGGGAAGTTCAATATCAGTTCTGGCGAAGTTTTCTCGACATTATACTTTGTAGATATTGTTAAAATATCAAAAGTAGACCAATATCAATAAGTTTTCGATTTCAAAATCGATACCATCAAGATTGGACGTACCAGGCGCTCATACCTCTTGAAGAGATAACTAAAACACTCGAGTACCGTTGCACTCGTAACGCACATTTCGACACTAGCCATCTCACTCGCCCCGGTGTCGCAACCCGCCCGTGTTCCATCCTTGTCGCACGCCAGTCCATTCTCACGGTGAGCGTGGGAACCTCACCTTTCCGATACCAATGTATCGATTTGTCATTCGATACTAAGATAGTTCTAAGGGATCGATTGGTTTATTGGTAAGCACTCATTACGGAGAAAGTTATTTACAACTTTTTTTAAGTAGCACTTGGATATGGCAAAGGCGTACGACATGAGATGCCTAGTTGCACAATCACGCTTCGACTATGTTTCTTTCATAAACAAAGGCAATAATGCAAGAATGTGAAATGTAAATTAAAATTCGAACGTAACACCCAAAAAAAGAGTTGACGAAACGTCGTCATCTTTTCGAATACAAATTGTAAACAAACATCACACATAGGTCATCATAGACAAGGTAAACATTGACACTGACAGCTGTCAACAAATATGCAAATGGCGGCAAAATAATATAATTGGTTCATATCACATTTTGTGTGATCATAAATAATAAGCATCTAGCTTAACTCGTCAAGTATGTGTGAACGAGACACAATAGAAATTCCATTGTTATGCGACTCTCGAGAGTCGTTTGATCCCTGACTGATTACTTGCATATAAATCCAGTTAAGCTTTAGTGATGTCTAGTCGGTATTTGAAAGGGAACCAGCAATTATGGGATGTAGATAACTTTGAATACGCACTGTTTAGAATACCAAATTGGTCGTTGTTCGAATTTATAAGTAGGTCGAAACAATAATATGTAGTGGACACAGTATTACACTTGACTTGATTCTAATTAATACAGTAATTTATTGTTTCTATATTAATTAAGCTGAAGAATTCATTTGTTTGTTTTAAACGCGCTTATCTCAGGAACTACTATTTTATTATTTTTTTTTATTATCTTAAAGAAATCTTTCTTAAAATCATGCTGCAAGGAGGAAAAAACGCGCGTACATAAACAATTTATTATTTCGTAGAAAAAATACAAGGTGTAAACTGGCCAATTTGTTTTCTCAGGATGAAAAAAATACTACACTCAAGATGCGTCAAAATTGAACATAATACAAAACCTCTCCAGGTGTGATGTGATGGTACTAGGAAGTAACAGGTGAAAATATCTAATTATTTATTCTAAAAGCAATAATTGTATCCCGGAAGGCCGGCCATTTAGCGAATTTAACAATTGTCAATTCACCGCCTGTATTCATGACGTTGTAACTGTCGTTTGTTGGAAATTAGACTTTAATACTTTTGAAATTGAGTTTAAAATGTTGTGTTTTGGCAAAAATCAACACGTTTTTCCAACAAAATGCGAGAATCCCAAAATTTTGGGAACGAAAGGGTTGCACATCTGGTATGCAGATGGTTTGAAGGAACTTGGAGCCTTTTGTTTGAGGGCATGAGAAAACAGATACTATTATTGTATTTTTGAAGAATAACAAAATTTGAGCTTTCGCACGATACGATCTATGAGATGAAAAAGGCGTTCTTTTTTGGAGGAAGTGGTACAGGTGAAATATGAGGCTGGGTGTGAGAACCGTGTAAGTCGAAAATTTTATTTTTAAAGGAGGTTCCTTTTTTTTTCGTTTTTTTTACAGTTTACGGATATAGTACTAAGAAAATTAAAAAAAATATGTAAAAATGCAATAAGTACTCGGTATAATATTTTAAGCTCAAAAAAAATTTCTTAAAGTTACGAAAAGAGTCACATTCAGTAACCTCTAGACGTCACGTAGCCGTACCTCAGCTATGGAGGTCTTACTCCATATTTTTGCTTCTTGCTATCTTTTTCTCTCACAACTAATACTAGAATGAGCGACAAGGACGGCTGTAGTCGAAAATATAGACGTTTTATAACATAGTACGGTGTCTGGTAAGACGCTCGTGATCCGAATAAATAGGATAAGATAAGACGGCTGCGCGGACGCAGCTTCTCCGATTGTGTTAGTCACAGTAAGGGTGGCAAAGGAATGGAGCGTGTACGGACAAAAAAAAATAGCGCAATGGTTGAACTGACAATTTTTTTTTTTTTGTATTTTGTATTTTAGACGTTTAGTATTTATCGCACTGGGCTAAACCTAAATGGTCTTCACAGAATACCAGTAGTCGTGACGTGCTTCTGCCGTCACTGACACATACTGAGCGAAGGCCATTTCAGTGCCAATAATTGTTATCATAGAAGTAAGAGCAAAATAAAGTCATTCATTCATTCAAAATGTTTAGTTTAGTTTTAAGTGTTAACTAAAAGCAAAATATTTTAAAAATATTTTTGTATTTGATGTAGGTGCTGAATAAACGTTTTTTCTTTCTTTCTTTATTTAAACACGGTAGTAGACATGGTAAAGACATTTTTAAACTGCGAAAAAAGTAGAAATAGGTTACGGTGAGGTGTCTTATTTGTCGTTCACAATAAACTACACATAATGTAGTTAAGATTTAATTTATCCTAAGGAAGTCGGATAGTAATTGATAGAGATTTATTGTTGATAACATAATCCAACAAACTAATACTAATCATAAAGCTAAGTGCTTAACATCGGATTATGTTCAGTTTCAAGGCTTATTACGACACTTCCTTTATAACTCGAAGTTACGACACGAATTTGGCAACAACTTTTGAGTTCGATTCATATTATACATAATAATATTACGACAGGTAGAAAGAAATATTTAATTTTTTACTTACATTAAGACTTTTTTTATTGGATTACCTATGATTTCATTAATTTTTTTTTAAAAGTGTCATGCATATTGTTACATATTGTATTTTTTTTACATACTTTGTGTTTTTTTTATTGACCTAACCCATCTATCATGTTTGACGTAACCCAGACAGGAATAATTATTTAATAAAAAAATTTTTTTATTAAATAATTATATATCTGGTCATTTGTCAACGATCCAGACTGTAGTCATAAAAAAAATTGAAAGCTTTATTTAATATTTATTTTTAATTCCTGGCTTGTCCTTTCTTCTTAAAAATGTCGAGACACCCTTCTAACGGCCTCTGTAGTGGTCCGAGCGTACATAATTAGTTATTAGGGTTTTTGCTCGTGGGAAAGATTTGGACACCGTCTCGGCTCTTTGTCGTGGAAAATTAAATTAGATGATCAGTAAAAAAAATTTTTTGGTGACTTGACCGGCAATATTAAATTAAGAATACATTTGAATTTAACAATTACTGCTCAACAATAGTAGATAAAAATAAAATACTTCGAAAAGAGTTTCTATTTTTGTTTTGAGTATGTTTTTGGAAATGTATTTTTCATCTCTCCTGTTCGGAAAATAGCACTTTCCTGTGTAGATAGCCTGGTGGAAAATAGCTCTTCCATCCCTAGGGTGGAAAGTAATTTAGTTTTAATTGGCATGGTATAGAGTCAAGGCATACAGTCAAAGCTTGGGTTAAAGATAATTGAGTCACATTATATTATAAAAATAATAATCATTTTTGCTTAGCTGTACACCGAAAAACATGTTTATTATGATCAGTGCTATAAAAATATACAATTGATTCAATCTATAATTAAAATAGACAATCCTATCCTACTTCCTACTACTATTATAAAGGCGAAAGTTTGTAAGTATGGATGTATGGATGTATGGATGTTTGTTACTCTTTCACGTAAAAACTACTGAATGGATTTGAATGAAACTTTACCACAATATAGCTTATACATCAGAATAACATATAGGCTACAATTTTTGAGGTTTCTAATGTGAGGTCGTAAAAAAACACATTTTTTGCGCTACTAGACGGGACGAACCTGAAGTCCACGCGAACGAAGTCGCGGGCAAAAGCTAGTAATTACTAATCTTTTAAGAATTTTACTAATCTGTGATTAAAATATTTGGCTTCCCGCCATAATACCAAGATGACACTTTTTTTTATTTTACATAGTCAATGTCATTATTTTCTTTTTGGACTCTATGCCTAATTTTTAAAGGAGGCGGACGGCGCGCCATACATTGCTTGCCCCAAAAGTAAAAATCCATGCGTCACGACCAAAACTAATTTTATGGGTTCGTTTCTTCGCCTTTTAAAATAATATAAAGTAATATAAGCCGTAAATAGCGGGGTTTTCACATAAAACGAAATAAATTGTGTGGGTTCAATCTCTTGCACAGGTCTTTCTAGATCATAGCGCCATCTGTGTCGAAAACCCGCAATCTAGGCCACCAAAACTCAAACATAGAAAACTGCCCCGCTAGGGTGCGTGACGCGTGAAAATTACGATGACGCAAACAATAGCCAACGAAAAGAAGTTCCTTGTCACAGTTTTTTTTCAAGTTTTAGGAAGAGGTTGGTAGGTTTAAAGGTTAGTACCCATGGGAGGCAAACGTCATCTTCCTTCTTAAAATAGCGATTGCGAGCGCTTACTTATTTAACTAACTGCCACATGACACAGTATGACACAATATGCCATTTCGTTAAGCGGTCGTCAATTTGCTTATAAGTGCTCGAAACCGCTATTTTCTGCCAAACAACAATTGTTGGGGACAGGAAATTGTATTCAATAGTTGTCCTATTTTTTTTGTAGATTTATATGCCGCTAGATAAAAGCAAAGTAAATTAACAATATTGTATTAAAAATTCAATATATTTTTTGCAAAATGATATAGTCAAGTCTCTTAATGCTTTTCTTTAATCAAACATTAAACGACTCTGGGGCAATTTACGAACGTGTCCTTTGACAATTATTATCTGTGTGGAAAATTCGATCGATATTTTTTACAAGGATTTTAATTATTTCGTATCGTTTGCTTTTTCGTACTGTTTTCATGTATTCGTGTCGTTATTCTTTCTTATGTTTGGAGAACTGTAAATTAACTGTCTTTTTGTGCAAAAACTTGAGTTTTCCTTTCTCGCTGTACTACATAATACCTCACCATGACATCTACAACCAAATGAAATGAAATAAAATGAAATGAAATGAAATGAAATATTTATTTGCTCAAAACATGGTTGCAATAGGTGGTGGAACCACTATTGTAAATTTAATGTTTTTCCTCACAGTCGAAATGAAAAATAGTATGTTTAACTCGGGTGAAAGCACCATTTCACTCTCGAATTATTGGCGCTCTCACTTCGTTCGAGCGCCAGAAACATCTCGAGTGAAATGGATCGCTTTCTCCCCTTGTATAACAATCTACTATTTTTATCCATGATAGACATATTTTCAAAACGATTTTTTTGATTGCTAGATATTTTTGAGTCGAATGTTATTTATTAATAGCCCGCGACTGCGTTCACGCGTTATGTGTTTGCTCCCTTGTTGTTTTATAGCTTGAAGCCTTCCCGGATAAAATAGCAACACATTTTTTTTATCGGTCCAGTAGTTCCTGAGATAAGCGCGTTCAGACAAACTCTTCAGCTTTATCCTAGATTTAAGATGACACGCTTAAATCATTCCTCTGATACAAGACAGTGGTCGCATTTTTCTTGGTTTTAGAATCAAGAGGAAATATAACCCAAAGATTTACGATATCACTTACGTTTTAAACCGAGCTCCATTAAAGTTTAGTTAGAGAGTAATGCGCTTGCGCAACAGCCCATCCTTCTCTAGCCCTCTGACCTCTCGCTCGGGCTTGCTCTTTAAATGAACTAAGCTATAGACTATAGTTCCTTGTTTGGTGTGAACTGTGAACTGACGGTTCCATACTAATGTTTATGTGCAAAAGTTTGTCTGTCTAATACCTCTTCACGCTTTAACCCCCTTATTCATAACTAGCGGTCCCAGCGAACTTTGTTTCGCCCCGGCCCCGTCGCGCCCCAGCCCCGGCCCCGTTGAACGGGATAAAAAGGATCCTATGTCCTTCTCCTGAAACGGTGGGGAGGTAGCTTAGAACCAGGAGAAGGACATAGGATCCTTTTTATACCGTTCAACGGGGCCGGGGCTGGGGCGGGACGGGGCCGGGGCGAACCAAAGTTCGCTGGGACCGCTAGTTTAGTATAAAAACGAATTTGTAATTAACCTATTTGATGTGCAATAAAGAGTTATCTTATCTTAGTATGGGTAATCTGATATTTGAGCGGGCAGCGTCGTAAGGGACCGCTAGTTGAATATATTTTCATAATTTCTTATGTAGGTAACATAGTTTTAATTGCCTTTTAAAAAAATAAAAAAACAAACAACTAGAGCGAGGCTGGTTTGTCTATGAATTATCTTGTAGGTCAAGATAATTCATAGACAAACCAGCCTCGCTCTCTCGCTCGCTCATATGGACAAGTAGGTCATGTTTATGAGAAAGAAAAGTTAAAAACGATTATGTTTTTCACACTTAACATTTGATTTTGTACTTGTATATTCTATTATTATTGCCCATTTACAATACAATTTAATCTACGCAAAAATATTTTATGTGGCAAAGTGAAAAAAGTACATAAGTCACAAAAGTTTATTTTTCGGGATAATGTAATAATCAAAATGGCAGGTGGACACACAGATTATAATTTTACTTGAAGTCTTTTTTTCTATAAAAAAATTGCCCGTGCGCAATTTTTTGGTTTCATATTTCATCTTTTAAGAATAAAAAAATTGATTCAGAATTTTATTCACATGCCTAAAACATTTTTTTTCTCTAATAAAAAAACTCTTTTGTTTTTTATTTAATTTTAAAAAGCTCAAAACTAAAGTACCTATTTCACGATACGCGTCCAGTTATACGGAGCTAATGGTCGTGAGAAAAGCGTTCGGAATGCTTGCAGGCATGTTGTGATGTTTCAAACGCTTCTAATAAGGTGGATGTTTGGTTCTTGATTCGGGTGTCGACATTCCTGGAAGTTAAGATTATCATTTTGGAAGATTTACCGGCAAATTATGCTAAACATTGGTATAACTCACACCTTGTAACTTATGTTAATAAACTATAGATTAGCTCATGCTTAGTAATTTCTATTTTTATAATCGTTTAACTCATGACAACGGTCGTGATCATTATATGGAATGAAACACATGACTTTTATGTAATTTTTGCCTTAATTGAAACTAACTTAACGGAAATTGTATTTTATTAGTTTGCGGAAATTACCGTGTATTTTTTTTTCAATGTATCTGGACCCTGGTGAATGAATTGTAGTGCAACTTTGAATAGTTTTTTTTTTCATTTTTGAGTTAGTTTCATATTTTTTTGCTATGATCAAAAAGTGTCATATCTCTAACTTCACACTGTGTGGCCTAAACTCATTCCTGTTGACTACAAGCACCGCAGTGGGACCAACCAATAAACATCTCCGAAGTTGCGCCGGCGCAGCCGCAAAGGTGCTGTCGGCGGGTCGTAGGTCGTGGGAGTGCGGTGAGCTCATCACGTGGTAAGAACTAGTGTATGGGCTTTCTATGGCCCTTTTTTAGGAAGTTTTTGCTCATTTTATATAGTAATTTCGAGTGTTATGGACATCAGAAACAATACAACACGCAAAAATTAGTTTTTTTATGGATGCGACGGGGTTAAATTTGATACATCATGGTGAAATGCCAAAAACGCGCAAGCCACTTAATCGCAGAGGTCGTCACATGCACAATAATGCACATCAAACATCATCAAGCATTTTGTCAATTTTCATGTACGGATTTTCCGTTATCACAATAGCCTATTTTCGGAGATATTTTGTTAGATATAATAAAACTTGCGACCAGTAAGAAAAAAACACTGTTTTTTTCATCCGACAGACACATACATATTAACGAGTTTTTTTTCAACTCTGTAACGGAAAACTTAGGCATACAATAGAAATTTTTCGGTTACAAAACTTGCATTGCTTGCGTCATCTTATTGAAATTTGCACAAAAGAGTATGGCGTCCTTTTTTGCATCAACCGTCGTCTTGCAAGAACTTATATAAATTATCAGCTGAGCACCAATAGTATGGTCCATTGAAAAAAAAAAGGCCCGCATCCAATAGGTTTTTACATGGACATCTTTAAAGGTATCAGCTGTGCTGTGCGTGCCACAGAGAAAAAATACTTTATGTACAATCACCAGCAGATCTGACTTTTTTGTTGAAAAATGACTCTTAAAGTAACTACATAAGATACCAGAGTACATCTTTACGTGCTGTTATCTGTACCTGAAATATCAGCTGGCGATCCAAACACCTTTATATGGCTATCCTTATTCAACACTACCTGTTTATTTTACTTCTCGTTTCCTCTGATACGTGGTTTTAAGTTGAAATTATTGAAGACAGCTGTATGAAAGGACTGTGCCATTATAGGCAGATGTTTTCTATTTTATAGCTGAAACTAGCATCTATAGGGTCTTTCCGTTTATCGAATTCTCAAATACTTTTCTTCGATATTCATATAATTTCGAATTATTAAGAATGGGCCAAGAGACTAGAATAGCCGTTATAAAAAGAAGAAAAAAGTTTTTTCAAGTAAATGACTCTAATGTAATAATGACTAGGAACCTTTTACTTACTTATCTTAGAAATTTTTCATAAGTTAGCTAAGCTTATCATTCACAAACAGATGCCCCTGTTGCATCTCGCTCTAACTCAAGTAAAGTGTAGCATCTATCTCTTTCATCTTATCATGAGCAACAGCTGTTTCGCAACGGGATCGGGGGAGTGTGCATACGCATGCTTTCTTAGTTTTCAGGGTTGTCGCTTTTATTTAAGTTATTTTGTTTGATAAAAAATCGAAAACGTTGTTTAATTTTAAACTATGTCTGTACTAGCTTTTGCCCGCGACTTCGTTCGCGTGGACTTCAGGTTCGTCCCGTCTAGTAGCGCAAAAAATGTGTTTTTTTACGACCTCACATTAGAAACCTCAAAAATTGTAGCCTATATGTTATTCTGATGTATAAGCTATATTGTGGTAAAGTTTCATTCAAATCCATTCAGTAGTTTTTACGTGAAAGAGTAACAAACATCCATACATCCATACATCCATACTTACAAACTTTCGCCTTTATAATAGTAGTAGGATTTATTATCAAAATAAGAGACGGAAATTAAAAATAAAAAGTAAAAAAAACCAAGAGGGATACTGAATTAAAAGATTGTCTAACAAAGTAATCGAAAATCGAATCATAAGCCTGATAATTATAATCCACTGTTTCAGATACATAACTCAGATAAGCAAGGATTAATTTCAAAACGGATAATAATTAAACTTAATCGCACGGCTAATTTTCTAAATCAAAGACTTCAAAAATTTTTAACTATGAGTAAAATATTTAATCCTGTGGATTACAGATAGATTAGTACTGATTGCATTTAATATAATTAGTGATTATGACATTATTTTTGTACTTTAATCTACTTAAAAAGTTTTTAGTTCCGTATCCAAAATGAAAAAAATAATTAAATATTTGTAAAAAAACGCAATTGTTATATAAAATGTTATCAAATTAGGTCTAGGTCTTATACAATAATCAATACTGTGCATGTCTACCTTCAAAAGATAAGTCTCGCTAGAATTATTAAGATTATTTTCAGCTTTCACAAGTTTTGACCGAAATACAACGTAGTAATTTTATTAAATATTTTTTACTCTTTTTAGCCGACTTCAAAAAGGAAGAGGTTCGATTTGAATCCAAAAAGAAGTGGTTTGTCTAAAATGGAGTCCTTTTAAGAGTTTATTTAAGACTTTTTACTGTATTTTGTTTTTGAAGTCGGTTTTTACATTTTTACGACAAAAAAAATATATAAATAAAATAATTAATTGACTTGGTAATAAATAAATATAATCTAAGATCTCGTTGCCATCCCTAGCCTCTGTCAGCTGCTTAAAGACCGCTCCGATATCATTCCGAGTCCTTAACAGCTGGTCCTTTGTGACCCGTTTTTATGAGCCCCAAACACACCCGACCAGTATGCGCAAAAAAAAGCAATTGTTTGTGAAAAAATTCAAAATTTCGAACTTACACGGTTTTCAGTAGCGCGCGTTGCGAATTCTATGCGGATTTTGAAGAAAAAATAGATTGATGAAATGTGTGTGATGTTATTTACTCGAAAGAATAATGATAATAAACCAAAGATGTTGTTTCTATTCGTAAATCACAAGCTCCGGTTTATTTTGAAGTGTGATTATTGCAATTCATACATTTAGTTCAAAGATAGGTCAAATGCCAAAAGCGTGCAACCCAACAAAATGATTTTTTCAGATCAAAAACCGGCCGACAGTTCAAATAAAAAAAAAAACAAAAAGGCCGCGTTCTCGTGTAAAGTAGCAGCACGATTTCGTTACAAACAAAACAATGAACATTTAATAAATACAGTTCACGACTTCCTTGCAGGATCACGCGAGGCGTGTTTGTAACAAAAAAATATAACTACATGTACATATGTAATAGGCGTACTTAACTATTTACGGCCTTACCACAAATAAATAAACAAGGTTTGAACAACTGTTTAAATGTTATGCGGCTAAAATAAAATGTATGTCACCCTTATGTCATTTGACTTGATTGACGTTGATTTTATACTAGCCATATTATATTATATTTAAACAGTGTTCGAAACCTTGTTTAATTATTTGTGGTAAGGCAGTTATTTTTTAAGCTAGTTTTTTTTCAAACCGAAACCAAAACTAAGTATACCTACATAGGGAAGATCTCGGTCAAGACAAGACATGTTACTTCGAACATAAATGACTCATTTAAAAGCAATCCTCGGTCGCAATCACAAAGCGCAAAGACAATGATTTGAGAACAATTAAAAACAAAAGATTGCCTAATACAAAAGCCACCATCTGGCCACCCCGAGTCAACATCTGGTACTTAGTTCCGGTGCCAAATCGCTTACTTCCCATTATTTAAAATTTCAACATCTGTGCGAACAAGAACTAAGCTTTGGTTTAAGTTTTTTTTTCTGAGAACCGAGACTGGCTACTACGAAAAAAAACGTAGTTTAACTCGTCTGTTCAAGTGTACAAAGATAAATAAGAAAAAAAAATGCTTATAAAAAAATACGTAGACAAAGTATGCGTTGATTAAACAAAAAAAAACACAAAATATTTTTTTCATTACCAATAACGCTACGTAACTTCATGACTTCAGCAGCAAAAAGAAATAAACAAATCAGTAACAAAAAAAAAAAGTATTTTTGCCGGTGTAAATCCCAATGATAAATTTATTATCTTGACAGAGAGACAAATCGATGGATTATCAATATTATCCTTTCCTTATCTTCATAGTTCATACAATGAGGAACCCGTTATGATATTTTCTATGTATGACATTGACGAACAAAAAACAATTGTATTTAATCAGTTTCATGTACAATTTTATTATGTAAAACGATAATTCAGACAATAACGGAAATGCTGATAAAAACGGAGTTAGTTCCCATACTATGGTTGTAATGCTAGTTACTAGTTAATATAACCTACAAACGAAAAAAAGGGGACCGCATCGAAAAATGACACAAGTCAAAAATTCGCATTTTCCAGCTCAAGTGTCAAAGACGTTTACAATTTTTCAGGCTAACAATTTGATGCAAGGTGCAGGACAGCTGCCGTGTAGATACTTGATTAACATTAAATTAACGAGCAGATGGCACGAGCTGTCGTTACGGTATTATTAAATTGGAAAGGACAATGGACATTTAGCATTTCGAGACTGGTTTTGATGCAGTTTTTAAGGATATTATTGCGGAAATTGGCTCCATTACCCGAAATTAATCTAGATACTCCTAAATGTTTTTAATAGGCGTTGGTTTAAGAAAAATAAGTAAAATAACAAGTTTACGATGAGCATGTTGATCGAAGGAAGTAGGTTTCACTAATTATAGTTCTCGAAAGGAAGTTCTAACTCTTGTTAATTAAATATGTTAATGAAACGGCAAACACATCCAAATGTGTTGTTTGCAGTGGTCAAACAGATATTATGGTACAAAAAAAGAAACGGTTGTGAAAAAGATAAGATTTAAATACAACTTAAGTAAAAAAAAAACATAATAAATGCTGAGTCAAAGTCACTTCAAACCTTTCATAATTACGCAATAGGTTTAATGTCTCAATCAATACAGCGAAACAATACAATACGAGGTTATTCCATAAAATTACCATAACCTAAAGAAATTCTGTAATGCGCTTGAAATACAACACAAAATATCGATTACGAGATATTGAAAACACTTACCAATTATTTGGTGTTTTGTTGAAGTCATGGTAAACAATCGATACCATTAAATATTAAACACACATGCCGTGTCAGACCTTTTGATCGTGAATGCTCGTTACACGCGATTTCTAATAGTCAATTTTTAACTACCCTCAACAATAAAAAACAAAAAAAAATTTTTTTTATTTATGTAGTGTAAAAATATCACAGTCAATAATTTACTTAGACCGTACGAAGGTCAATGTTCATGTTAACATGCAATGAATAAAAAAAAGTCGTTACAAAAACCGTTACGTCTAATCGTAATATCAAACTACCCTTACCTAATCCGATTTTTTTCTTAATTTTCTTCAACACCTTCATCTTGGATCCTTTCTTGTCTTTCACCGGGGTGGTTTCCGGTTCTAAAGCCATCGGGGGTAGAACCAGGGTTTGGGGGGGCATTTGAGCATGACCCGAAGACCTAGGGCACGCCGGGCAGTGGCAGGGCCCCCTCGCCTGCCTCACACTAACGCAACTGCTTACTCCCATCATTTGAGCAATTTTTTTAACGACACGAAAACTTAGAGTACCGCAAACTTTTATATCATTATCGTCACACACGGTTGAGTTGATTTATACACGAACGTACGTACACTATTGACGCGACGCGAAAGACGTCCGCTCGCTACGGAGCCTGGCGGCGGAGTGACTATCCAACCGAGCGATGCAAGCACCGAGGCTCACGCAAAGCTGCGCGCGCATTGTGGCCCTTTACTTATTCATCTCTTTCCCTCACCACCTATAATGCGGAGACAGCGAATTTGTTATTGGTATTACGCTACAGTGGGGGAATGTCAACAAGGGGTAGCATTTTATTTTCAGCGAGGCAGATGGGACAAAGGGATGTTGGCTAATTTTAACTTTTATCGCCTCTTAGGCTGGCTAATTTGTTTTAGTGTAATTGTGGGATGTTCACTTCAGAGGGTATTTTATTTTCATGTCAGTGGAAAGAAACTTTTGGGCAAATAAGGTAATCCAAAATTTAACTAGAGTCTCAACGATGTGTCATGATCTTGAATGATTAAACCAAAATCGATCAGCACCTAGCGTTAGTGAAAGAAAGCTTTTTGATTAATGTAATGTAGATTCATTTTATTACAAAGCTGTGAGGAGCAGTATCTATGTTTAGAATCCTTTTATAGCTCCAACCAGAGAATAAGAGAAATAAAGGGAACGTGCAAATGAGTACACAGCGTATCTACCAACCCAAATTTGTCCACAAAATATTTGACGGGATAAAACTACGATCAAAACAAAGCGGATTGAAAACATTTTAATAAATTATTCTTAAAAAAATCAACGTAAACCAACCAAAAAGGCTAAAATTACTTTTTACAAAAAAAAAAAATGGAACAAGAATGATTCAAACTTTGCCATCATAGATCTGTAGATTTATACATAAAAAAGTTTGGAGTACGAAGAAATTTCATTGAAGAAGTTATCTTGATAAGTTCAAACGGGTCAGACAGATAAATCCTTATCAGTATCACCGACTTTGATATAATTTTAATTTTGCAATGTCTAAATTCAATGACATTACCTCTTTCTTTAAAAAAAAAAAAGATTCTGTCGAATCTTTATCAGTGCTCCCAAATTTAATTTCTGGAAAACGAATGAAACCGTCTATACAGCGATAAGGATACTTTTAACATGGGTATTTTTGTTTTTGGGTATTCCAATAACATTTTGGAGATAGGTTTTCCCATTACACAATTTAAGTTGTTATGTTTTGACCCGTATTTTTTTAGTTTTAATTTGAAGCTTTTGAAAATTTTGAGTCATATTATTTTTAATATAATTAATCAGTTAAGTGACATGTGGTAAATTTGAAACTCTTTAATCAGCTATACTTAATGACTATAAATGTAATATGATTAAGGACAAAAGGCAATCTCTGGAATCGTTTCAATCGTAATTGTGCAGTCATCTACTTTCGCCAAGTCACACGAAGAAAGCAATTAATGTGATCTTTGCGCTTAATGAACTAATTATAATGTCATAAGGTCAACTAGGGACTGCAAGCGTGAGCAATTTCTACCATGTCTGCGAGATATATTTGTAAAGCTATGGATATTATAGCGCGTTGGGGGTGTTGGGTACCAGCAACATCATTACTGGCTGAAGGCTGAAAATATAGTATATTAGGAAAGGCTTTTGACTGGGCATTAAGAGGCGGAAAACTCCCGGTTCTTAAACTGCTGTGTTGAAGGCAATAGGTAAACCACCACGCTATCTATTGTATTTTATTTATTTTTTTGTTTTGTATTTTAAATCAACGTCTTCAGATATGGTTTTACTTTTGTTATTTTAATTATGTTTGTAATTTGATGTGTACCAAATAAAAATGTTTTCTTCTTTCTTCTTTCTTCCCTAATATGGAGTTTTGGAAGAGCCTAGCAGCATATAATGTTGCTATGCCCTGTGCAGGGCGTCACATGTACCTTTAAAACTTTATACCATCTCAATATGTAATGTGACATGCAATAAATGATTTGATTTGATTAGCTCTTAAATTTTATCAGATATTGTATTGCAAAGATAATTCTTCTAGCCGATTATTTAAACGATTGAAACAGAAGTTATGGCTGTAAAAGACTTCTTTCTGACAACCTTTACATAAAAATTCAATAAATTCTGGAAGGAGTGTTTTTTGCCGTGTGCGTGTTCTGGAAGGAAGTTATTTCAATGTTGGCTAACCAAATACACAATTCATTTAACAAATAAATAAGAGAAAATTTTGTCTGTAAGGAATAATAATGTTTGAAACCATCATTATCATTCAGTGTATTTGTAAAATTATGTATTTAGTTAATTCATCCAGTACAGCACAAATGCCCTATTAATGAACTCGCTGCCAAGGGAAATGGAACTCGCTGCCTACTGAAGTTTTCCCTAAGGAATATGACCTGAGTCTCTTTAAGGGAAGAGTGAACAGGCTGCTACTAAGCAGATATGCACCATCCTAGACCTCATCTACACCTGTACAAGGGTAAAAGGGTTCGATCGAGGTCAAATATCTGCTAAGCAGAGAATAAAAAAATAATTTAAAAAAAATAGCTTCTCCAAGCCATAAGAACAAAGCCTGAAACACGAGGTCCTCGAACTCAAAATACTTTAATCCCGACAGATGTCACGAAAATTAAGAGCAAGGCAAAAAAAATCGCCACGCGTGCGCCCAGTCTCCTGCAAGGTGCGCACGCGCATCTGCTGAGATGGTTTGCGCTTAGCTTTCTAGTTGCTAAGTATTATAATAAAGGGTTGTAGGGAAACTTAGGGCAGCTGGATGTTTTAGGAAAATGTGCCGTTATTTCCAGGTGAAGTTAAAAATGTCTAAAGATGAGATAGAGTCTGAGTAATGAAAGCTGACCACAGAAAAGTGCGGCAATTTAAAAAAAAGAAAAGTTAACTTAATTTTACAGTCAAAAATGCTTTAAATACCTTAAATAAAACTGCACAATATTGTTAAAAATGATTTGCAATTCTCTTTTAGGTATATAAAGCATTTTTGTCAAAGAAATACAGAGAAAAAGAATATGACTCAAAATTTTCAAAAGCTTAAGTCCTTTTTGTCACTAACCAATTGTAATTCAGTATAGATATTGGTCTTAGGAACAGAGATTATGTTTCTAAGTTAGTGTGATAGGCCACTTATTTTTTGTCTGTAGTCCAATATGGTCAGACTTTATGAGCAGCCATGGGCTATTAAGCGACGCTCAGGCAACAACTAAGTGGCTCATAAAAACTTTTTAATCGGAGACATATGCTTACGATATTATTTCTATCAATCAAACTTTTTTTCTCAACCTCCGTGGCAACAGCACGCGCCAAAAAAAAATACTTTTCGCAACAACTGCGTTCATCAGCTGTACAGTTAATTCATATTTCTATTAAAAACATAACTACACCAAATTGTATCAAAGGTGCATCTATATTTACACCTTGACCGTTATCTCAATGATATAGAGAGCATTTTGGCATAGCAATTCAAACAAAGAATTTTAGAAAGACATTTACTTACTATTTCCAAAGCATTTCACGCGTTGAAATAAGGTTCATTTTTAGAATAAATACTTTGGTTATAGAACATGTGTCTGTGAAAGGTGAGCAATTTTTTTTTCTGTAATTGATCTAAAGTTCACGAGAAAGGGCGAGGAATACACTCGACTCGGGTACTAGTAGTATTATATTATCTGTGACTCGGGTGAACTTTTGCCATCTGAGTATGCGACCGCTTTTAGATAGAGTTGCTGCGAAAAAAGAAGAAATTATGACCATTAACTGGCCAGTATCTTTTTAACAGGTGCTGGAGGTTTTCATAGTTTCGATAAGCGTGTAATTTCGTTTTCTTGGAATTTATGACTTACAGCATTTTCTATCTTGACCATGGTGAGTCCATTAGTCGATCATTAATCATGAAAAATTAAATGTAAAGATAATATATTTTTACGAAACTGGAGGCTTTCAGAAATTATTTTAAAAACTACTCATTATAAGTATAGTAATGAATATTGGCCTGGTTTTAATTGCTAAAACTGCAGAACCAATTTTGATTTGAACAAATAAGATAATATTAGCACATGAAAACGGACGGATAGTTTTGGTCCCGGAAATCATCCCCTAAGAGGTTGAAAAGTAGATCGAAGTTTGTGAGGAAATTCTGGAATTAGCGCAAGAAAAGTGGCTGTGAACTGTAAACCCTCAACAAGCATTTCTGCTTAGCCCAAAGGTATGACTGGAAGAGAATGCCATATGGCGTTAAGTCCATTTTTTGTAGAGTTTTTGGTTGTGCAATAAAGTATAAATAAATAAACCCAGTATCATGGGGTTTGTATCATGACTCATTCATGATATGAAACTTTTATAATGCGCACGGCAAAGGAGTGGAGCTCGCTGCCCGCGTCGGTGTTTCCTAGTGACTACAATCCGAATCTATTCAAAGTTAGAGTGAACAGGCTTCTTCTGGGCGAGCTCGTTCCATCTTCGACTCCGTCTTAGTCGCACTTAGCTTGGTCTGAAGTCAAGAGGAAACCTATTCTTAATTTCCGTGCCACTTTTAACTGAATTAGTTCGATCTCATTTAAACCAATTTTCGTTGAAATTATTCGTATCTACATTATATATTTTTTCAAAATTAACACTTGCTTTGTTTAAAAGTTAGATGGGGGGAAAGGGGGCACGCCCATTTTACGACTTTGGATGCGCCTATCCCTCAAACGTGACACTTTCAGAGAAAATGATTTTAGAAACCTCCATGACATTTTAAAAGACCTATCCATAGACACCCCACACGCATAGGTTTGACAAAACATTCTTTTTTAGGTTTAAATTTCATGTATAGGACCTCCCCCATAAATATATTTTTGTTCTATGAGAATCGTAAAGCGGTTAACAGGATACATCCACCTACCAAGTTTCAACTGTGTGATGCTAATAGTTTTAGAATAAAGTGGCTGTGTGTGACATACGGACAGACAGTAAGACACAAACAGACTTGACGAAACTATAAGGGTTACGTTTTTTGCCATTCGGCTACGGAACCCTAAAAAAGGTGTTTTACGTAGATTTTTGACCCCAAGTGCTCATAAGTGTATACCAAAAGGTGACACCTTCAGCCCCCAATCCTCACTATCAAAAACCCAAACTAAGCAATCATATTTTTTTCTCTCGGCGCTACACATCCTGGCACATGCCATACATCTGGTTTCCGTTACCTATTGTAATGTCGTATTTGTGAAAAAAAAACTATTGAATGCCTTTTAAAGTTTGGTGAATGAGGGTGGAAGTAATATAAAGTCTTGAAATTTACATGTGAGCTAGAGGTACTGAACAAACTCTATGGTCGCTCCCTTGTGGTGCTACTCCCCAGAGACACAATAAAACTCTTTGCTGAGCTGTGTAATTGGTTTATTGTTACGTCAAAACGATTTATATATACTAGTGCGGAAAAATACAGTTTTACCGCGATGTAAAGCGATACAACGCCATCTGTTGACTTCAGATAAAACTTAACTTATAACTACTTGAACAGGTACCACGCTTCGTTCGGCTGTTTTTGCGATAATTTTTAACGATGCTGCTTTAGTTGGTCGCATAGCATGAAGTTATAATACAAAATATCTATAGTCAATCCATATTGGAGGTTTAACGATGACGATAATACAGGATTTAAAAAAGTACGAGCCAAATTCAAGGGGATGGTTTTGAATTAAGTTTGGAATACAGGAATAAAAAAAAAACAAGCTACTTTTCCTGTATTCTAGTGGTTTAGAATGTTTCTTAACACTCACAGTGTCATATTTGAATTCTTAAAGATGAAATAAGAAACCAAAAATTGCGCACGGGCGGGACTCGAACCAGAATCTTTCTGGCTTACCGGGCCAACCGCTCTTCCAATTGAGCCACCGTGCTGTCGCGTCGGTCCGACCGAGGGAAATTCTTGGTCTCTTAGGGATACGTCATTGCGCAACTGTATTCTAGACTCGAATCTTTACAAAAATACGAGCCATTTTTTTCACCCTCTCCCCCGCGATTGTGTCCGTGTTTTGAGTTTGCCCCCTCCCCTCCCGTCGCAGCGTGATGTTTTATAGCCTAAAGCCTTCCCCGATAAATAGGCTATCCAACACAATCATATTTTTTTAAATCGGCCCAGCAGTTCTTAAGATAAGCGCGTACAAACAAATATTCAGCTTTTTAGTTATCATAAAAAAAGTATAGATACACAGCATTATTGAGAATCACCTAATTGCGACGGACGCGTTTGGTGTATTGGTTAGCGCTTCTGACTATTACGCCGGCCGTCGCGGGTTCGAATCCCGCAAGGGGCAAATGTTTGTGTGATGAGCACGAACATTTGTACCTATGTCATGGATGTTATATGTATATTTAAGTATTTATGGGAGACGCCCCCGTCATAATCGTTGTCTGGTACTTCGTAACACAAGGAAGAAAATTCCTTACCACGTAACCAGACAATTGGTGTGTTGTCTGGCGCATATTTATTTATTTATATTTATTGCATACATACCTATACATACATCTACATTCACCTAGTCTATACTACACCTGTTTTGAAATACTTACCAGGTCGGTCAATAATTATTGAGTTAGGCATCTGTTGTAAGACAAAGAACATTTTGACCTATATGCTTAAATGTCATAGACAGGTTTCCGATACTGCAATTAAAAATGTGATGTGCATCAAATTACGCTGTTACTAAGCGACTGTTACGAAGCCATTGGAGACCCTTTGACCAAAGACGCGGCGTTGGACGTCCACTGACAAGATGGACAGACGACCTTGTAAGGATCGCAGGATCAGGTCGTTGTGGAAAGCCGTGGGGGAGGCCTATGTTCAGCAGTGGACGTCCCTTGGCTGATAATGATGATGATGACTAAGCGAAGTGGTGGATAATGTTGTGTTAAGTCCACCTTTTGTACCTACAATTTGCGCCAGGGTAAATGGATATACATTGAATTCTGGGTTAGGTAGTTCCAGTGAGTTGTTTTATACGTATAGTGAAGCTATGCCAAGAAGAAAATATGTCGTAAAAACAACAACAAGATTGTGACATTTTCTTTGAAAATTTGAATTTCGAATTTTGATATTGTTGTACCTACTACGAGTTTGACCATGTCATCAATTTATGGAGCACAAAATTTGTTTGTGATGTCAGTTGCATACGCTAGTAATAGTAGTTCAATGGTTTTACTGTACCAAGGTTACCCGACTAATTAAAAAAGTATATTGAATGCTGTCATTATGATATTCTTTGTAAATTGATCGGTTAATACCTCAGTACGTTTCTTTCTAAGCCTGTTATTAAGATTTTGGTATGAGGTTCATGCTTTTGACTTTATAGTTAATTTTTGTTTTTATAGTGCTTTGTCACCATACAAACTTAATAATATAAATTGCACTTGTAAAAAGACAACTGTGAACCTGTGACAGACGAGGAATTGAACCCCGTGTCTTACGCAATCCGGGCGTATGCCTATACCACTCGGCCACCGTCACATTAACAACGTCTGTCACAGGTTCACAGTTGTCTTTTTACAAGTGCAATTTATATTATTATGCTTTTGACTTTGTTAGCGACTTTTTTCCCTCTATTTTAAGATTAGTTTTTCTCTATGGTCTTCATAACATCATCATTTTGCGACAACACACGTCGTTTTTTTTTATTCCAATCGCCTGAAAAAAATGCGCATTTCGCCCGAGGCCTCGCAAGGCCGGTCGGTAGCTGGCTGGCGAGAAAAAAAAAGTTGAGCATCTGTCTTCGCCACGCGCGGCGCGTGTCAGCCGGCCAATGGCAGCACACGGGGGTATCATGTAACTACGAACAACAAATTGCCATAGTAATATGAAATTGGCTAACTTCAGATAAAACTTTTTGACTCCGATAACATAATAATACTACTTACTAGGTAATACGCATTAACTGTGGTCGGCAATATGTAGAGTTTATATCTATCTATCTAACTAGCGCTCCTAGATATTTTTTTTTCCCGCCCCGGCCCCGTTTTATAGTTTTTATCATTCCGGACCGGCCAAGACGAATGAAACAAAGAAAAAAAATCATGAAAATCAGTCCACCCGTTCCTCAAGTATAAGAAGTGATAAAAAGTAGGTATCCTATATCCGTCTCCTTGTTTTAATTACCTCTCTATAGATTTGTCTCAATGTTTAGCCAGTCTATTTGCCTACAATTCTTAATAGTCACTCAGTAATTAATGTGCCTCTTTGACTTTCCTCATAATAGACCCTGGTTTCCTTTCAAATCTAATTAGTTATCCTGCACGTCATTTGCTATTGAAACATTATAACTACGAGTTACGTAATAGCCCCGGCGAATTTGAACATTCGAAATTCGTACGCCATATTGCAGACTTTTTTCTTTTAATTTTTCGTCGATTTACATAGATGATAAGTGGTTTCATACAAATGTCCTTTCTTGTGTCGTTAATAAAATATCCAGGTTGTTTTTATTATAACTTGCATTTTTACGGTGCTACTTTATTTTAGTGCGGTCGGAAATAGGCGTTCTGACATTTAATTTTGTTAAAAAAACATTTCCTATGCTTTCATTCCTATAGTTGAGAGTTTTTTATCATTATCATTATCAGCCAAAGGACGTCCACTGCTGTTCAAAGGCCTCCCCAAAGTTTTTCACAGCGACCAGTCGCAAGCGGTCTACATCCAGTGTGATCTTGCGATCTTCACAAGGTCGTCTATCCATCATGGCGGTGGACGACCTACGCTGCGCTTTTAATCTGAAAATATTATTTCTATATCATAAATAGAAGTATGGCTGTTGAGTTTGTTTCTCCTAAATTAATAATTAGGTCAAATTCAAGCAGCGGACAAAACTTTTTATATACAAAGGATCGAATCGATTCTGATAAAGGTTAATCCAAAAATCATCCATAAGCAGAAAAGTTTGGACGGAAATCATATATTTTCAGGAGCAAAGTTACAGGGAAAGTAAAGACAAATATGTAATGTATGTAAATGTATCTTGTAGGACGATGTTATGGTTATATTAACACGTTCCGGGACAGTGAACGCCTACAGGCGTGAAAACAATAAAACATCTATTGTGTCTGGAGTAGTGTCCCGGAACGTGTTAAGGGAAATGGTCAATAAACGAACCCAGTGGCTTTTATGACAAAGTTAAAAATATATGTATCAGAAAAAAACATGAAAATTTTACTTGAAGGTTTAGAATGAGTATGTGACATAAGCATACTCGTATGTATAGTTTTACCCCTTTATTCATTACAACTCAAACGGTCTTTTATTTAAAATCTATTTAAGCTATTACACTGTTTTGTCACTTTCTGCAAATGATGACAGCGCCAAGGAAGAATGAGACAAAACAGTGTTATAGCTAAAATAGGTTTAAAAGACCGTTTCGAGTTAATTATTATTATAAACAAGGGGGTAAAACTATAAAAAGGAATACAAAAATACAACTTGATTGTTTAGTGATAATAATAGTAAGAATTTTTCTAACTAGGTAAGTAAGTAGGGTACGTGAAGATAAGGTAGGGTTAGGTAAGTAAGTATACGTAATTCCTAAAAACATACCTGCCTATATTATATACTAGCGGTCCCAGCGAACTTTGTTTCGCCCCGGCCCCGTCCCGCCCCAGCCCCGCCCCGTTGAACGGGATAAAAAGGATCCTATGTCCTTCTCCTGGCTCTAAACTACCTCCCTGCAAATTTTCAGCTAAATCGGTTCAGCCGTTCTTGAGTTATAAGTGGAGTAACTAACACGACTTTCTATTATATACATATATAGATAGATTCTGTGCTACAGTACTTGTTGATAGATAAGAAAAAACTTTAAAAAGCCAATGCCTGCCACACGTGTTTGTACATAACTGTATCGTAACGTTCACTAGCCGTGAGAAGCGAACGCATTACGAACTAATCCTTGATCTTTTCTATGTAGGCGTTTTAGAAAAAAGCGTTCTTTGTCTTTAGACGAGCTTTGTCTCGCTCTGTTCACGGTTGTTAGAAAAGGATAGATGGTTAAGCGTCTAATTTCTTTTGTAAAAGAATTATACTCACCTTATTACTAGTTGTAAAGGATAAAAAATACCTACCTACTTTTAAAAGATAACATCACTTATATAAAAAACTTTAGCACCTGTGATAAGAAAATCAGAAACAGAACAGATTATTAAGTTTAAAACGTTTATTCTAGCTAGATAGTGCACATAATAAAGAACAATTTATAATTATACCAAAGAAAAAATAAAAATTGGCAGACTTATACCTAAGAAGGATGACTGACATCTTTGGATATGTCATAATTTCACATGATTGAATTTTTGCTGTATAGACCTATGAATGATTGACTGGTAAAAATGCTTTTGGCATTAAGTCCGCCATATGTACCGTTTGTTTGTGTATGAAGTTTTTAAATAAATAAATAAATAACAGTAATTTTAATAAGATTTTTACTAGAAGATACACTATCTGGAGATGCATATACTAATGGTCACAAAACGCATAGCAACAGAATAGGGGCAAAAAATAAGGTTACGACGACAACCATTGCACTGAAAAGTAATATCTAAGGGCAATCACACATTTGCGACTTTCACACATTAAGAATTTTTTAACAGTTTTTTCTACATAAATGTAAAAAGAAACCGTGACTCTGTGACAGACGAGGAATCGAACCCCCTTGTCTTACGCTATACGGGCGTATGCCTATACCACTCGGCCACCGTCACATTACCAATTAATTTTTCCTCGTCTGTCACAGATTTACGGTTGCTTTTTACAAGTGCAATTTATATTATTAAGTTTGTATAGTGACAAAACACTATAAAAACAAAAATCAACTACAGTTTTTTTTTTTGTTAATAAGTTAGCCAGACATTTGGCCACGATCGCACCTGAGGCCTTACTCTGCAATATTGTGTTTCTCAATCTAGCCGTCTATGTCGCTCTTACTAGTATGGCCTTGCGAGGGAAAGAGATTACGGTATTCAAAAATCTTGGATGTTAAGTGACAAATGTGACAATGCGGCTCTTGTCGGTGGAGATTTTTCAAAAACTCAATGTACCTGTACAAATTAAATTAGTATCATTTTAATAGTTTAAATAGTATCAGTGTGATTTATAGAATGTAGCATCGCAGCTTTTGTAACTGCCTGCCTACTGCCAATAACTCGGTATACAAAAAAAGTTTTGATAACATTACTATTATTTATTACTATTACAGAAGGCGCAGCGAAGGACGTCCACCGACAAGATGGACAGACGACCTTGTAAAGATCGCAGGATCGCATTGGATGCAGACCGCTCACAAGCGGTCGTTGTGGAAAGCCATGGGGGAGGCCTATGTTCAGCAGTGGACGTCCTTCGGCTGATAATGATGATTACAGAACAGGTGATCTGTGAGTGCCCTTTCAAAAACAGTTGTAGAACAATTAAAAAATAAACCATTTAATTCTTTTTTATTCGACCATCTTTTTTTACCAATGTGCGTTGGCCCTAAAGACTGGTTCGGCCACAGCTGACTATCAGCTGTCGCATTTATGACAATAGCAAGTCCTTATTTCAATAACCTAGTATAGTTAGCACTTATTTCCTACGCCACAAAGTCCAAATTGCATTTATTTTTGTCATAAATACTGTCGTGCGACCAGAATTTTTTTTAGCACGTATATTCTTCGGGATAGAGTCGAAATTCAACTATTTTCACGTCTTTTATCTCGAATTAGTAAAATAGCTTTGTTTAAAAGAATAAAGCTTACATATCGAGCAACTATACATTTAGGTACTAATAAGTATTTGTGGTTAGGATGTACCAAGAATAAGAAATTACGTTTTGTTCGTGAATAAAGGGCAGGACAAATTAGGTTTTGAAGAAACTTCTTAAGGACCATCTGTTTCTTAAGATAATTAGATGCTCAGTTTAATAATAAGAATGGAAAGTTCAGTTTCAGACGAATTATTTTATTTTCATTTTATTTTATTTTATTTGTCCACAGCTCTTAAAGATGATGACATAAATACAGACATATCGGACTTACAGCCAATGACGGATTACATTATATGTACTATATTTAAGTAACGGTCATCAGATACTATGACGTGTGTGTGTGTGTGTGTGTGTGTGTGTGTGTGTGTGTGTGTGCGTGCGTGCGTGCGTGCGTGTGTGTGTTAGATATTACTTTCACCAATTATTCTTAGTACCTCTTTTCGAAAACCACTTTTTGCAGTGTGAAATATATCTGTCGAGTGAAATTTTTGGTTGTAGTAGCTTCTGTGTAGTCTCGGAACGAGTGAGTTATGTGCGTAATTTGTGAGTGTTTTTGTAACTGAAAATAACTTAGTATGCTTATTGTTAAGAGGTGCCCCTACCGCAGTGATGGCAGCGCTTTGGTAGTAATTCCGAAGTTAAGCCACTTACGGCGTGGTCGGTGTCTGGTTGGGTGACCATTCCGACCATATAAGCGACGTATATCACGAGCATCTCCGTGCTTCGGAAGCCACGTTAAGCCGTTGGTCCCGGCTAATATCGATTGTTATTAGTCGTTAAGCCTAGTCAGAGGCCCTATGGGCGGCTTGATAAAATCTGACAGCAAGGTTGGTCGCTTGCATTGCAAACACCCCTCCGCCAATCCGCACTGAGCCCGCGTGGTGGAGTATGGCTCATACTACCTCACATTTGAGGTAGCCCAGCAGTGGGATGCTTACAGGCTAACTTTACTTTTTTACATTGACATGACACATGAACTTCTTGTGATTCGATCAGGTAGGCTTCAAATATACATTAAACTCAGTGAGTTGCTATAACTACGTAGATAGATGGACAAGCTATGCCAATGTCAAGCAAAAAATGTGTCGCAAGATTGTGACGTAGAGATATTCCTTGAAATTTGAATGTCGAAAATTCAAATTCAAATTCAAAATCTTTATTTCAATTTAGGTCATGAAATGACACTTATGAACGTCAAAATATACAGTGAAAAAAATAAAAATAAATGGGGCCGAAACATGACGTCTCCTTATCTTAAGACCGCTGTATGCGTTGATGCCAAGTGGCGTCAACAAATCATGGGCATGAAATTTGTTCGTAGTACCATTTGATTATACACTAGTAAATTGCATTAGACATGTTTTATAGATCCATGGTAAATAATAAGAGTATTTATTAATAACTAGTGTTAAATTTTAAGAAAAAAAATATTATTATTTATACCATTACCATATTTATATAGTATTTATACCATCCTTACATCCTTGCACGTGCTTCGAACCCATCACAAGCCTGGGAACGATCATATGATTGCAAGAAAAAAATATACATCTATCAGCTGATTTCTCAAAGGATCCCTTTGTCGAATCAGCTGATTCTCTGGCTATTGTTATTTTCCTCTGCGCAAGTACCTTTACAGGTATGAAACCTTCTTCTTTGCATTATAGAAGAAAAAAAAGTTGTGCAACAAATTTTTCAAGCAAAACCTCATTCAATCAGTAAAGATTTAAAGAAGAAATTGCATGGCACAAGCAAAGTCCATTTTGCAATTCAAATATCGGACCTCTTTGCAAGTAAAAAAAGTTTTCAATAAAAAAAAGTACAGGTAGTTGCGTCAGCTGATGGATCAGCTGTTTTTATGTTTTGGTTTATTTTTCTTACGCAAAATTCTGCTTTATTTGTATAGAAATAAATACCACTAAGAATTTTTATATTATTGTTAAGATTTCTTTCAAAAATTTAATTTGAACCGTAACTCACTAATTTTAGAGTATTTATTGGAAAAAATTGTTAAAACAACCTAAGAAACCACAGAATTTAACTCTGAATGAAGAGAAAGGATGTGATTTATTGTTAAAGGACAAAAAAACTTTCTTTCAGTATTTGCTCCTACAATGGTCATACGAAACGCATTTATGATGCAATTATCTATATGTCTTTAGGCCTGTTTCACAATGTTCAAATAAGTTCTGGTTAAAGTTATGTGACCAAAAAGTTATGTGTACCATACGAAATGACGTTCCATATTTGAATTACTCATTGCATTGCTTATAGTGTTTATTTGTTGAAGGTGAAGATTACCACAGCAAAAATATTTAAAAATCTTCCGGAACAATAGTAAATTCCTAAATGCTCAGTAAGATTTGACCTGATTAATCAAAAAATATTACGCCATTCATTTATGTAGGAAGTCAACGATTAACAAAGCATTTCCTGGCGTTATTTAGGGCATTCCCAACACCACAGTTGATATTTAGTTACGAAATTTACGCGAATACTACTAATTAATTAAACACTTTACCTATTTCTTTCGCGCACATTTATTAAAAAAATTAATGGCTGACGTTTCAAATGATTGCATCCGTGGTCACAGGCAGACATATAAGGTGAATTACACAGATATTAAATTTTGACTTTGTAGTCATAGATTTTGTTAAAAATAAAGATGATATGAGGACGCTGCAAAGTGCATATGATTGATTTTTTATCGACTTCCTTAATTGCCCTTTTGTGAGGTAGATTGACACTTTTTAGTCAATTTTATACCGAACTTTCTAATTTACAAAATATATATATATATATAATTATATTTATCTAGGTTAAAGAACAAAATGACTTCGTCCTAAAAGCTTTTAATATTATTCTGTAACAAACTTTTACAGCCCATGAATGTCTAACCGCTGACGAATTGGCGATAAACTAAATTAATGAACGAACACAATGATTGGTGGTAGTTGCACTAGGAATAGTCACTAAATCAGCATTTTCCTGACGCAAAAATAGGAAAACCACTAAAATGCCAATAGTTGATGCTGGATATATCTAGTTTTATTGTTTCGACATCTATTACGACTCGAAAAATCCGAGTTAAACTCCTGATTAAGGTCAATTTAGAAAAATGGTCTAATAATGAGTTTGTTACCAAATAACACAGTTTTTGAATTCCTATATAAGTATCACTTATAATATTTATAATATTTATGTACCTACTAGCGGTCCCAGCGAACTTCGTTTCGCCCCCAGCCCCGTCCCGCTCCGGCCCCGTTTTATGGAAATTTTCTTTGCTATAAACCTCACGGAGCCCGAGACCTTTCCAACGAATGCAACACCGTGGAAATCGGTTCGTGTGTTCTGGAGTTATAGCGTCAGGAAGGAAAACCCGACTTATTTTTATTTACTTATAGTAGATTATGAATGCGAAACTGACTTTGCTATCATTTCATACCTTAACTGTAGCGATTTTGATTAATATACAGATAGCATCAAACTTGAATAAGACATTAGGGTAGTATAAATCAGAGAAATCATCACTTTATGGGGTGAAATTGTAAATGTATCGGTAACGAAATTTTAATAGGACGAGAAGTTGCAGGGAATCGTTCCTAATAAAAAATATGATCATACCTACAGTTGTAAAATACTGTAAAATAAAGTAAAGTTAGTCTATAACGTCCCACTGCTGGGCAAAGGCCATCATACCTCAACTATTTGAGCCATACTACAGTATTCCAGATAAATCAAGAAATATTTAATATGTGCTGGATTTATTTATTTTCTTAGCTTCTGTAGAAACATTGTTTTATTATTTACCAGAATCGGAAATTCACAAAGAGTTCTAGATTAAAATTCCGTTTAAGACTTAAGTCAGGAATCATTAATTATGAATCTTTAGGATGTACTTACCACAGCTAACGTTTTCCTTGCCTGTTAGCTTCTTCAATTCATTATATTTCATTGTATTGGTAATATTACATTTTATCATTAACGAATTATCATATTTTTGCAAGTACGCACCACTTAATTTTAGCTTAGGCATGATTAGTTAAAAATTTACGGTCATTTGCACTACTACACTGAGAATTATAATACTTCATATTATTTAGCACACTTATTGTGCTTATTCCATTATTTTTACAAAAAAATATTTGTTCACCACTTGTTACGGAACGCCCAAAAGCAATAGTTCCCGCCAAAAAATGAACGACATTATCCCTTTAAGTCAAAATACAAACTGAGATTGTTGCACAAATGAAATTAAAGTTAAACATATCATTTGATGGATTACGAGCATTTATCATAAGTTCTGACGTTCGGTTATTTGTTTACTACCAATTTCTTCCTTAGTTGTTGAGGATAATTTGTCAAAATGACTTGTTTGTATCTTTTAGTTAAATGACTGATGTTGTATGAAAATGATTATTTGGTTTTAAAGTTTACGCGTGAATACTACTCATAGATTTAAAACACTTTACGGATATATTTCGCGCACATTTATTTTTAATTTTATAAAGTCCTGAATGCTTTACAGCATAGAACTAATGGCCGTTAGGGCAGAAGAGTTCTAGATTGGGGACCCTTCGAAAAAAGATGCAGCGTAGGACGTCCACATACAAGATGGACGACCTTGTAAGGATCGCAGGATCACACTGGATGCGGACACCGCTTTGCGATCGGTCGCTGTGGAAAAACGTAAGGCCTATGTTCAGCAGTGGACGTCCTTTGGCTGATAATAATGATGATGCGGAGTTGCAGATGTAGTTCAGTGTGTGGGAAAAGTATTAGATTGTGCAACAAATGTTGTCGAATGATAATCAATCACACAATAGCAGCAAAGACGGAAATATTGTTAGAGAATTGATATAAATGTGGAAATTGATTTATTTTTATCATTGACTAGCTTTTGCCCGCGACTTCGTCCGCGTGGAATAGTGACTTCTTTCTCCCGTTTTTTACACATTTACCACTATATCTTTGCTCCTATTGGTCGTAGCGTGATGTTATATAGCCTATAGCCTTCCTCGATAACTGGACTATCCAACACAAAAGAATTATTCAATTCGAACCAGTAGTTTCGGAGATTAGCGCGTTCAAACAAACAAACAAACAAACTCTTCAGCTTTATTATATTAGTATAGATAGATAGATTGAGGAGAGGATGATGGATATAAGTTATCAACATTTTGGTATATTTTTTACTTATAAAATATCAGTATAGTATAGTGGATCGCTGTCAGTTCATGAGGGTAACAAAGTAGGCATGTTTTTGGCCAATCTCCTTTATTCCCAAATCATAATGGTAAGCATTTTTTTTAGCAATCCTAATATAATTAATGAAAGTGTGTATGTATGTAGCCTAGGTTATGGCCAATCTACTTTATTTTTGAACTAGCCTTTTCCCGCGACTTCGTCCGCGTGGAATAGTGACTTCTTTCTCCCGTTTTTTACACATTTACCACTATATCTTTGCTCCTATTGGTCGTAGCGTGATGTTATATAGCCTATAGCCTTCCTCGATAACTGGACTATCCAACACAAAAAGAATTATTCAATTCGAACCAGTAGTTTCGGAGATTAGCGCGTTCAAACAAACAAACAAACAAACAAACAAACAAACAAACAAACAAACTCTTCAGCTTTATAATATTAGTATAGATATATAATGAATTGCAATTTTTATTTACGACAAACTGTCTTGGCACCTAAAAAAGAAGAGGGCCAATCATAAATGAAAAGGAAATAAGCAAAGCAGAAGAATTGAATTCTTTATAGTCCCTGTTTTAACTGTACTGTACAAATTCTTATTCACTAATAAATTTAATTTCATTTAATTTCCTAATATTATTTAAAAAAAGTTAAAGTACACCGCAGCCACACAATTTAAATTTTTCTCTAATAATAATGGAAGCAAGTTTGAAATATTATTTACATAAAAGATTGTATGTATATTCGTTTTCTGACCTGATAGTAAATAAATACATTAAAAAAAACAGCATATGCAGTGACAATGGTACCAGTCATCAAAAATCTGTGTTATCTTCATAAGGAAATAATATAATAGGCACATCAAATTATTGGCCTTAATTGTGTGAAGTGTTATCTAAATCCTAGCTTTTGATAACTGACACACATTATAATATATTTATTGATGGTTTTATAATATAAGAAATACTAATTGTAAAGTCTGGTCTACTTGTCAAATATTGTAAACAATCAATTTATTAGTCTTAAAATTATATCAGTGAATAAAATTTACTATTTTATTAAAAAAAAAAATTAATAAATTAAACTGCCTTCAAAAAACTGACTAAAATGCTTAAAATAACACATTTGTCTTCTATTTAGAAGAAACTATTTAAAAATAATTTAATAAATTAAACCGCATTCAATGACTAAAAAGCTTAAAATAACCCATTGGTCTTCTATTTAGAAGATACAAATTCTTTTGGAGTCGGTGCATGGTGTGTGTAGGTAGACTTTTGGTGTTAGCTTAATCAAATCAAATAAAATCACAACAACTCAATCATTTATTAACTTGATTGCATCATGCACTAAGGTTTGACATCATGCACTAAAGAATTTGTATACACCAAAAGAATTTGTTTTGTTATTTAATGATGTAATGACATTCAATATGCATATTCCTCTATGTTACTTTTTCAAGATTAATACTGCATTATATTCATCTAAGATTCTTTATCTTTGCATCATTTTTGAACCCCAAAAGAAAAATCTGCAAAGTACACAGTCAAGCACAGAAATAAGAAATCAGTTTTCAATATCGCCACTGATTTAACAAGGTTCCAAATAGTAAACAACAGATCAACACTATATTTTAATACGATAAATCAACATAATTACTCTGAATGAATGGGAGCATGAGAGGTATTCGTGCGTAAAGAGGTTAGCTTTACGAAACCTTTTAAACGCAATATTTTCTTATTAGAACCTTATTAGACCTCGTGAACACGAGTTAAAACTACATTAGCATCACTTACCGGGCATAGCACTCCCCGTTTGGCCCATGGTGGCAAAATTCTTCTATACACACTTTAACTTCTAATTGTGATCATTTAGCGTTTTGTAAACACACTTAACCGTAATATTAGTCTGTATACGGTCACATCACACACGGAAACTTGAACTATGATCCCAAGATGTCATGTTTACTGTAATAATTAAACTTAAATGTGGTTAATTAATGTGCAAGTTTTAACGTGAAATTCTTATAAGAATCTTGTAGGTAACGCACGGTGTTAAAACAATATAAAGTCAACGTGGTAATTAATGTTAATGTACGCGTTATTTTTACATTATTTCCGATAATTATTAATGTTTTTGCAACATTTTATTACCACCACGACCGACGACGACGATAAAAACTGGCATCCAGTTTTTATTGCTTGACACTAATGACAGCATCAGATGACGGCACATTTTGACAGACATGTTATAAAAAAGACGAGGTAATATGGTCTTGGACCTTAGTCTATTCCAATCACAACGAAAAAAACTGTCTGTACCTAGTTTTTCTCCATTAAAAATAATAAGAACTATGTTTTTATTATTGAGCCTAGCACTGAGCGTGCCTAGCTTATACCAACAGTCATAGAATAGCTTCTCAAAACAATAACAAAAATAACAGAAATCTATTTGCTATAAATAACTTCCTCCCGATGTCATTGGCTGCTTGTAAAGGAACGCATAGGTTGAAATGTTGCCATATAGAAAAAGATGTTCATTTTATAGTAGAATTGAAACAAGTTTGCGCAATGAGCAGATTTGTTGTCTTTAGAAGTCAAGAGATAGCGCTAGCGTAAGTAAAAAAAAGTAAAGTTAGCCTGTAACGTCCCACTGCTGGGCAAAGGCCTTACCTCAACTATGAGGTAGTTTGAGCCATACTCTACCACGCGGGCTCAGTGCGGCGCTAGCGTAGCTTTAAAAAAATATTTTTAAAATTTATTGAAGTGTTTTAGCAGAGGGTAAATACTTGGCTTGTCGCCACCTTAAATAATAAAAAGTGAATCATATCAATGTGTACCTTTAGTAAATAAATGACTTTATAAATGACCAGAAAGTATTTTTGGGTGTCTATTGTTTTCCCGAAGATTAAGTATATGCCATTATATTCAAATGTCAGAATTTCATTAGCCCGAATTTTATTTGCCCGAATGTTTGTTGACCTTATCCTCCTCAGTCCTGAAGTGTCATTTTTATAGATATTGAAACCATTTTTTGAAAGTATACTCAGAAAGACATTTTAAAGAGGAAAATAAAATAAAATTCTTTTTTATTTATTTATTTATATATTTTATTTGGTGTCCCCTATAAGGGACTTCCGGGTTGGGGGATACAAAAAGGAGTGAAATAAAACTAGCATTGAGTTTAATTTTTTGTTGAAAAATTAAGTGTTTATTGTATATTATTTTGTTTGTGATGCTGCTGGTAACAATGTCGCCCTACATCAAACAAAGAAACATGTTGCATGTTGTACAAAGCACTCTTCTTTTTTACTTTTACAACCAGGCTAAGGGCATCTGTGGTCCCCAGATTCGTCAATCATTGGCAAATGACCTGCCATGGCTGTCCTCAGTTGCAATGCTCAATGGAAGTAAAATATCTGTCCATGTATAGCTTGGAACCTTCAGCTAAACTGTTAGCTAACCTCATAACGACTTTGCCGCCAGTATCCAACCCTTCAGCTTCGCCAGTTGGTAATGTGTCGCCCTTACCTTCATACATGAAGAAATCTAGAGGTTTATCATCTGGGCTGTTGCAAACAAAATGCAAGGGTTTGGTTTTCCCCTGATAAACTGCCGCATTGATACCTGACCCTAAAACGGTATCATTTGTTCATCAACGCTGATTTCCTGAAGTCGGGGATTTTCTAGGCAAGATTTTTGCCCCGTTTCAATCAGGGGTTGTAATTACCAAAATTTATTTGGTTTCGAAGATGTATCGACTTCAAAATCATTCATTAGTTTCAAGTTATTGATTAATCGAAAAAATAAAACGATCTCTAGTCTTACGTCAGTCTTAGGTCAGCTATCATTGGTATCCTAGTCTTACTCATCCAATACATTTTAATTCTTGGCCAACCCAAACAGCTCATGGCAATGCCAAAAAGATTTTCTTTTCATCTTTCGTATTTTTCAGCAAGTACCTAAGTTTGATTCGAAAAAGAACTAAATATTTTGAATATTTCTTCAGGAATATATCTTGAAAAATAATCAAATGGTGATTGTAATACTCCGCGACTGGCTGCTAAAGGATGACAATAAACTCCAGGTGGAGATGGCTCGAAGTTATCCTGGTGTTGACGGGAAATCCGACGATCCACTTGAAAAGGCTGAGGAGAAGCAAATATGAATATTGGTACTTCATCATCACTTGAATACTCACTAGAGTATTCGTCATCACCTTGCTTGCAGAGTTTCATCATGAGCAGTAAGAGAGATCGGGTCTTCGTCATCAGAAACACCTTCGATGATGGTTCATCATCTCTAAACTCTAAAATCGTCTGTATCCCTTGCAAAGATAAGCCTAGAAAAGAATTAAAAATTCTTAAGAATGATATATTTCAGAAATAAAAATTAAAGACTAAAACCGTAAGTCCCCTATACGGGACACTCACGAGTGAAGAGGCACTGTGGTCATATTATTTAACGAAATACTTAGAAAAAGTGTTCAAAGTAAGCCTGTTACCCTCATTATCACAATACATAGCAATCACAAAGGGTTACGGCGTTATTCCAACAAAGAACAATTTAAAACTTACCACGGGTAGCAATTTCACTGGTAGTTTGTTGACGCGCGACTTCAAACTGTCAAAGCAAAAACTTCCCTGCAAATACTTGACCGAAATTAATATTTGTAGAAAAGCGACATCTATTCTAAAGCTATTGCATTAATTATAAGAATGTTTGCGATGTCCGCCGACAGCGGGCGACACATACAAAATTGTCCCCTATAAGGGGCGTCGGAACTGAGGAGGCTAAGGTTATGTTTATGTCTAAACATAATACAGGTGTAAGAAAACAAAACCACGCATTCAGTACATAAAACCAAATAGTATGTAACAAAAATAATCGCTGGAAAACGACTTTTATTATAAGGCATTAAAATAAATCATTGATTTATTAGCCGCAATATTACGCGCGTGGAGTGCTGACTGCTGAGGCGTTAGTGCACTGCTTACTTATGGTCTTAAGCTACCCCAACGCCATCTAGTGAGAGTTATAAATGATGAGAGAAGACTGCTCCTGTCGGTCGTAGTTTTTAATGTACTAGACATTGTTATCCCTAAATTTGAAATTTCATTCAAACAAAATCGTTGGTTGTTGTTGTGTTTTTTAAGTCCTTGGTTGGTTGGTTGAATTTGTGTTGAAACGAATTAATGTGAATTAGAAAAAAATGCCTACAAGTGATGTTATGAGTGCGAAGAAAAGAGAACTCTTAGCTTATAAGGCAAAACTCCTGCAGGAAATAAAGTATAACGAAAAGAGAATAGAGGAAGTTCGGTCTTCATGTGCGAAAAACAGTTTTGTTGATGATTCTGACAGGTTAGTATAGTGTTTCAGTGTTATTGTCAAGGCTTAATATCTCTATTATGTATCTTTTAATTCTAGCTACCATACTTTGGCTCTGGGAGACGGTCAAATGTCTTTACAAGCCCCTCTCGCTTATAGGCTGGAATTGGCCTTTATAAACAATTTTGACTATGAAATGAACATTTTTGCTTATTTTTTGGGAATGCCAAGATTTATCTGCCTAATTCTGCCTACTCTAGTCGTAAATTAAAACTATAAAACAATGAAATGGACTCAGATACCATGATCCAAACCTTTTTTTACAAAAGTGCTTGTGTATGTTGATTTAAAACGTCTCAAATTACAGTTCAGAGTCCGATGAAGAGTTCTCGCTGAGCTTCGACAAGGGTCCGTCAGTGTCTCAGCTCAAACTGCAGCAGTCCATGCTCCGTACGTGCTACCAGGCAACGCAAGAGCTTACTAACTTGCAAGTGTTACAGTCGGAAGTCAATGTGTTGGTTGAAGATCCCGTTATTGAAGGGTGAGGAATAGATTTATTTGAATCTAGAGAACCATTTATTTATGTGAAACTAGAGGTCACATCAAACTTCCTTTCGCCCCTGGCTTGATCCCAATCCAGCCTGGTTTTTATTGTTATTATTATTTACTAGCCGACCCAGCGAACATTTTTTCGCCTTAGCCCTGTCCCTCCCCAACCCCGGCCTCATCAAAGGGATAAAAAAGTATCCTACGTCCTGCACCTGGTTCTAAGCTACCTCCCCACCGATTTGCCCCAGCCCCGGCCCTGTCTAATGGGATAAAAAGTAACCTATATCCTTCTCCTGATTCTAAGCTACCTCCCCACCAATTTTCATCCAAATTGGTTCAGCCGTTCTTGAGTTATAAATAGTGTAACTAACATTTTTTTTTTTTTTAACTATTTACGATCAGCCAGACAGCTTTAATTAAATGTGATGGATTTTTTTATTTTTATTTTTGGAGATAAATCACATCCTATGATGCGACATCTCATATAATAATGTAGCTTCAATCTCAGATTGAACCTAGTCTTGACCTTTTCAGACGGAATACATTTTTGTCCGTATTCATGAGAGACCTTGCCAAGCAATTTCTATGGAGTTCCAATCTTTTACAAGACTTTTCTATCTGTTCTTTGACAGTAGGCATTTCCAGATATTCGTGAACTTCAGTATTTTTTGTGAACCATGGAGCGCAAGCGATGGTTTTCAATGCGTTACTCTGGAAGCATTGGAGGATTTCGATATTGGAGTGGCTTGCCGATCTCCAAAGCTCTATACCATATGCCCAGACTGGCTTGATTATACTTTTGTAGATTAGAATCTTGTTTTCCAATTTAAGTGACGATTGTCTTCCTATCAGCCAGTACATGTCTCTTAGTTTCTTGTTTGCCTGGTCCCTTTTGGCTTTAATATGATCTTTCCACGTAAGTTTTCTGTCAAGATGCATACCCAAATATCTGACTGCCGCCTGGTGGGGCAAGATTAATCCATCCAACTTTACAGGTGGACAGTCTCCTCTTTTTAGAGTAAAAGTGACATGTGTGGATTTAGTCGCACTTCCTTAATTCTCCACTTTTTAAGCCAAGTTCCAATTTTGTTCATATGTTCCTGTAGTTTCATGGAGGCTATATTTGGGTCTTTGTGGCTTGAGAGTAGAGCAGTATCATCAGCATAGGTAGCGATTACCGTTTCATCTGAAGTAGGTAGGTCTGAAGTGTATATTGTATACAAGACTGGGCCCAGCACAGATCCCTGGGGTACTCCAGCTTCTATGTTACATATAGGTGACAGGCTTTCTCCGACTCTGACTTGGAACATGCGATCTTGGAGATAAGATTTTAGAAGCATGTAGCCGGTGTTTGGTAGGCACAACTTTAATTTACATAGGAGACCCTTGTGCCACACCCGATCAAACGCTTGCTGTACATCCAAGAACGCAGCAGAACAAAACTCCTTTCTAAGGGTTTGGCGGATAGTGTGCGCCACTCTGTGGATCTGCTCTATAGTGCCATGGTTCTCGCGGAATCCAAACTGATGACTCGGCACTATGTTTTGTTCCTCCAATATTGGTAGGAGTCTTTGGAGGAGCAGTTTTTCAAACAGTTTTGAGATAGCAGGGAGCAAGCTTATGGGTCGATACGAACTTACTTCTGTTTGAGGCTTTCCAGGTTTGGCGACCATGGTTATAACCGATATTTTCCAGAGTAATGGGTAGTACTGTAGTCTCAGAATTGAATTAAATAGTATCGTAAGGAGTACTATTCCTTTTTTTGGTAGCTGCTTCAATATTTCGGCCGTTATTAGATCGAATCCCGGGGCTTTCTTAGATTTTAATTTCATTATGTGTTTTCTGATCTCTCCCGGTGTTACCAAATTCAATGGGAGCGACATTTGTTGATCAGTCATCAACACTTTATCGATTTCTTCCTCTGGGTACATAGGATCAGGATCATTTGGTTTAAAGGATTCTTTAAGAAACTCCGCAAATAACTCCGCTTTTTCTGCAGGCTTCCTGGACCAATAGCCATTTGGTCGTCTAAGAGGAGGTATATACTCTTTTGGTCTTTTTAGATTCTTTGTTACCTTCCAAAGCGAGTAATCATCAGCTTTATGTGGTGACAATGTTATTAGCTTATCCTGAAGGGTTTTGTCTTCATTGTCTCTAAGCATCTGTTTTAATTCTTTCTGCGCTTTGTTGAGTGCTCTTTTGTCCGAGTGGTTTCTACTTGTATGCCACTGACGTCTTAGCTTTCTCTTTTTAGCTATCATTTTTTTTATTTCTGTAGACACATCTTGTGTTTGTGTTTTGCGATCAAAATGTGATGTAGATAACCATGCTGCCGTTTGGATTAAGTTAGTGACGTACTGTGTGGCGCTCTCAATATCTTCTTCCGTTTTGAGTCTAATTGACAAATTTATGTTTTTGTCTAAATAGTGGCGGAAGGATTCCCAGTCGGTCTTAATGTTGTATAGGGTATCAGGTGGTTGTCTCCAGATGACAGTGGTGCTCAGTGTACAGATTATGGGAGTATGATCAGACGTTCCATCCAGGCAGGACTCTATCTTAGTGTAGAGCTCTGACGTTCCCCTTGAGATGAAGAAGTCAATAAGATCAGGAGTTTTTTTGGGATCAGTAGGCCAGTGGGTTGGTTCTCCAGTAGACAGTACCGTGAGAGAATTTATATCTACTGCTTTCTTCAGTTCTCGACCTCGTGTGGTAGTTAGTCTTGAACCCCAGAAAATATGTTTGGCGTTCCAGTCACCACCGCTGATGAATCTTCGTCCAAGTTTGCAGAAAAAATCAGTAAACATGTGTTCCTGGATGTTATGTGGAGGTGGGCAGTACACAGCAGCAACGTCAAGTGTTCCTTGCCAGTCATCTATTGCGACTGCCACAGCTTGGAGGTATGGGTGTTGGAGATTGAAGAGCAAGTGTTGTTTTATACTTTCCCTTATTATTATTGCAGCTCCGCCGTGCGACGTGCCATCGGGGTGGCTAGCATAGTACACATTATATCCATTTATCGTAATTTTTCTTTCCTTAGTTAGGTGGCTCTCTGAGAATAATAGGATATCAATCTTATTTTGACTTAGGAATACTTCCACTTCCAATTTGTTAGACGCAAGGCCATTGATGTTCCACGTGGCAATTCGTAGAACTTTTATTTTTGCTGCCGGGCTATGAGTGTCGTGAGCAATCCTAGTAGGGTGCCCATTTGCTGTATTAATATATCAATTTTTTCAGATTGTTTAATTATAATTTGTTCGAGTGAACTTGTTGGCTGGGGATGTGCATCCTCTGTTTTTCTTTCCTGGCGTCGAGTAGCTGTAGAGTATGCCTTTTTCTTTTTGGCGTCGTGTGTCGAGCTATCATCTGGTTTGCTTTCATCACACGGGTTTTTTGTGCTTTTGAGTGGTGGAAATTCGTGTTGCTGTGGAATGGGCAACTTTTGAGATGGGCGTAGTGTTTTGCGGTTTGTAAGTTGGTTCATTTTACGTGCTCGTATTTCTTTATATACTTGACATCCCTTATAGTTTGCTGGATGGTTGCCGAAACAGAGTGCACAGGTTGCCGGAGTATTCCTATCCTTTTTAGGACAATCGGTAGTCTTGTGCCCTTCTGCGCATTTAACGCATCGATATGGGCGCATGCAGTTGTTCTTGGTATGTCCGTACTGCTGGCAACGGGCGCACTGGGGTATGTCGTTAGATTTCCGGGGATCCTCGATCCTAACTCTTGTGTGGTAGATGTATTGTATGTTTTTTAGGTCAGAGTTGTTGGGGCTGGGTTCTACATTAACGAAGAACATGTTTAATGGTTTCTTGTTCTTTTTGGATATGGCACATACTATATCTCCTCTGACTTTGTTGCCAGTCCTTTCTATTTCTTCGATAATAGCTGCTGTTGGTGTAGTATGGTGCAGGTTTTTAACTACTATTCTGTAGCACTTCTTCTCTTTCGGTGTAAAGGTGTGACCAATTAGGCCATTATTTCGAATGTGCTCTATAAGGTCTTTGTATATTTCAGTAGACTGTGTGACGATCCTCAGTTGATCCCTGTTAATAATCTTGTATGAGTAAGTTCCACTCGGTACACTTTTGTCTAATAGTTCTGTTAGACTCGAAAGATTATCTATGCCGTAGAGGATTATTGGTGGCGGTTTATGAATTTTTTTAGGTGGAGCAGCCTGGCTTTCTATTGGTTCTTCATCAGTTAGGTCTATTGGGAGACCACTAAATCTGTTTGTGGTACTTGTGCCTTGTGTACTTATGTGTCGTTTTGAGTTTGGTGGGCTGTTTCTTTCTCCTTTTCGTTTGTGGTTGCGTTGTGTTGGTGCTCTTTGCCATGAAGGCTGGCAGTCACTGCTAGTAGAGTTACGCTCTGATGGTGAGTCCGATTCCTCCGTCCGTCTCGAGAGAGGCAGATTTTCCTTTTCACGTGCTGGACTCCCCTGTGAGAAGGATCTAGTTCGTTGCGTAAATAGGCCGGGGTGAAAAGCCTGTTGTATGTATTTTTTACTTTGATTGCTTCCAGTAGCATTACCTGTCACAGAGGCCTGGTCGCTCGCTCCTGCGCAGTCTCCGGTAACATATTTCACAGTTGCAGGCCCGGGTACCTGCAAGCGCCGGGGGTCAGCCGGGGGGCATGACAAAATATCTTCACTTTCTTTCATATTTCATAGAGGTAGGTGGGAACATACTAACGGTGCTTTCCCAAGGCACAGTCGTCACTTTTTTAGAGAGGATTTAGTCTCCCAAGGTTCGTGATAACCTAGATACAGGTTATTTCAACCGCCGCCTGTTGCTCGGCGTTGTCATTGCTCATTTAGCACCACCCGGGGGGCACGTGTAGGGTGGTAAGTCCTACGGACGCGAGCAATTCTACCCCCCGTAACTAACATGACTTACTTTTATTGTAAAGATTTCTGAGCCTAGATAATTTCAACAAACAACCTCTTGACTGAGACTTGAAAACTGTTTTGTATGTGCAGTATCAATTTTATAAAAAACATACCACCAAACTAGGGTTTTTTGGAGTTTATTTTATTTTTATTTATTAAGGAAACAAACTGCTTTACAATAATACATTTGGCTTAACATTAAGAAATCACGCATTAGCATTTAAAGTTTCTAAACATAATATAATTTTGTTAAATTGAATTTGAGTTGTGGAAATAAAGTGTAGTTCCCACAATTTTTCAAAATTAATCACATTAAGGTGATATATCAAGTTTTTTTATTTAAAAAGGTTTAAATACATGAAGTGTCTCTAATATTAGTGACACTTTTGAATTGAATTTTAAATTGAAATACATGAAGTGTAGCGCATATGTGGCCTTTATTTCCAGTGAGCAGCCGGTGGTGGAGCCAGGCACCTGGCGAGAAGTGACTGCGGAATGTCGAGTAGATCTTGTGCCGTTCTCCATCACTTTCTTGGTCCACAAACCGGTGAGTGAACATTAATATTCATAATTTTAAGTTATAAAGATTCATATACTTATTTATTTATTTATACTTTATTGCACAACCAGAGTTTGTACAAAAGGTGGTCTTAACGCCATATGGCATTCTCTACCAGCTATACCTTAAGGCTAAGCAGAAATGATTCATTTGTGGAAAGGCAGAACTATTTATTAATAATCTAGCAGTACCAGCGATCAGTACCTTTACTCTGCAATACAATGTTGTGTTTCCCAATCTAGCTGTCCTTGTCACTCATACTAGTATTGCCTTGCGAGGGAAAGAGATGGCAGTTTTCAAAATTTTTGGCAAAGTCTGAAGAGTACGGCCCCTGTATTTCATTTCACCCCCGGCCTTGTCTCTGTTTTATGGTAGTTAATATCCTATATTCTTATGGCCCTGAGCCAAGAAAGGTAACAAATTAAAAATCATTAAATTATATTTTAAGTAAAGAGTTCTCGATTGAAGACCCTTCGACCAAAAGCACAGAGTAGGATGCCCACCAGCAAGACGGTCAAATGACTAGAATGTAGGATCACACTGGACTCAAGACCCCTTGCAACCATTAATAATAATAATAGTCCCCCTAGCCGATTTCGACTACGGTGGCCAGTCACAACGACTAACCGACTGCGCCAGACATATTATAGTGCACAAGTGTGTGCGCAAACACAGGTGCACTCTCTATTCCTTTCACTCTCATAGCCCGATGGGACAGAAATCTGACACGACCGGAGAGAGATCAGGCGCAGGACCAACGGCTTTACGTGCTTTCCGAGGCACGGGGGTGAAACACCGCCAACTTCCAAACTCCGGGCTACCCTGAGAATTTCTGAACAGAAAAACTCCGGTACATATTTTTGGCCCGACCCGGGAATTGAACCTGGGACCTCCGGCGCAGCCGTCGCTTTAAAATGCGACCCTCTCACCGCTGCGCCACCGAGGCAACCATTAGCTGTGGATAACTGGGGGAGGCTTTTGTTCAGCAGTGGATGTACTTCGCCTAGTTTTATATATTTTTATTCTTATTTATTAGGACAACCAGGGTTAATGATGATGATGAATGACTGACCTAATTGTCTGTGTTCTGTCTCGAAGCGCTGGTAGGGCCCAAAAGATAAGGAGACATGATTCGGCCTTTTCAGGGCACATTTATTTTTATTTTTTTCACTGTATATTTGAGGTAAGTGTCAGTTTACGATACAATTTAATAATTGGTAGAAAATTTAAATAGGAACTCTTCCTTTAGTCTTTCATAAAATAACAAAATACAGGTTAAAGAAAATAATTATTGGTAATAAGTAGGTTCAATTATAACATAAAAAATAGGAACTTTTCCTTTGACATCCCCAACCCAAGTTATTCAATCTCGAAATTAATAAAATAAAACAATACTAGAAGTATCTAAGTATAGTAAGTAAGGTCCGCGTGGGCGGAATTCTATGAGCCGAGAGCGCGCTCACGAACATTTCCGATGTCACCCGGATTTTACCGAAAGTAATGATCGGACTAGCCGACTAGTCGGCCATTTTGCTGCCGACTAGTCGGCTAGTCGGCCAAAGTCATAGTCGGCACATCTCTAATTATTATTTAAAACAGCACCCTGACTATTTAAAAAGTTCACTACGTCATCGGCTTCGCCTCTCTCGATTCAATGCCCAAACCTTCTTTATCTCTAATCGGTTAAGATTAGATTAGGATTAGATTAGATTAAGATTAGGGTTTTAATTAATAAAAAAAAAATTACCTTAGTCTCCAATTTTCACAAAAACTAGCGGATAAAAATCCAAAGTGTTTTCTACAAAAAATGATTAATTTATTGTGCTGAATCAACCCTTTAGATATTATCACTTAAAACGAGGTGACCTTATATGTTTCAGGAGCGTCAATACGGGCAGCTCTCGTACCGTGGTCTCCGAGTGACTCCGGTGAAAGCTGCCCATGAGTGCGAGCTGAACAAGAGCGTTCTACCCACTGTATCCAGGCCTAGCGATGCTGTTGAGGTAAGATTGTGATTGTGTCTGAACGGCCTAGATTTAGAGGCATTCGCTCCGAAAAAATCGAAAAAAGCATTTTTTTATTTTTTTATTTCAGCAACACAAACAGTCACAAAGTTACAATTAATGCATGATTAAAATATTAAGTTAAAACAAAAGGCTGGACTAGGTAGGACTGTAACCTATAAACAGTGTTCACAACTTGATTAATACAATAAAAAATATAATACAGAAATGAGATCTATTACGGAAAATCAATTAACATTAGAATTGAAATTAAAATAACAAATTAATATAGAATTATAAAAACAAAACATGATTTTAACATTGAAATAACGTTAAATCACAATAATTCAAAAATAATTTTACAATAATACAAATATATTTTTTTTTACAATATCTATTAAATAAAATAATAGAAACAACATTCAATTATTTAGACAAATACAATTTGATAGACTTAAGTTTAGTCTAGCAATTGAAGAACATGCTTGAGTGTACCCCATTTAAATGTAAATAAATATTTTCTATTCTTCTTCTATTCAGGGCTCTCTGAATATCGTAACACCCTGTAAATAATAATAAATTGTTCACATTCACAAAAACAATCAAGGTTCTAGTAATAATACTTTAGGAGAAATCATTAAATAAATGCGTCATTTTGGGTACTAAGAAAATTTTTAGAAAAATGCTGTTTTCTCGAAAACTATAAATTTTCGCGGAACATACATGGGGGTCCTTAGAGTAGCCCCTAGACCCCTCTATCGATGGTTTTCGTTTGGACCACATGAAACCCGACACCGTGTATAGTAATATTTTTGTTTATACAGGGTGTAAAAGGCTTAACGAAGCCATAAACCTCGCATTCAGTACATTAAACCAAATCGTATGTAACAAAAACAATCGCTGAGAAACGATTTTTATTTTTAGGCATTAAAATAAATCATTTATTTATTAGCCGCAATGTATACGCGCTCGGAGCGCTCAGGCGTAGCGACGCGCGCGCACACAATGGACGCGCTTAGTCGTGTGCGTGCGCGCGCGCCACACCGCGCGATACATTGCGTAGTGCACGGCTTATAATAAATAAATATCCTATATAAATATCCTTCCTTGGACATTTCACACAGCGCCATCTGGTCCCAAACTAAGCAAAGCTTGTACTATGGTAACCAGACAACGAATATAAACATACTTAAATACTTTTTTTTGTAAATACATACATATTATACATAGAAAACACCCAGACCACTACAAACAGACATGTTCATGCACACAAATGTTTGTAATGTGCGGGGATCGAACCCGCAACCTCTGGCGCAGTAGCCAATTTCTTAACCACTGCGCCAAATCGGTCGCTTATGGTCTGTTTACGAAAAAAGTTATGAAAATTTTGAACATTTTTCTTAGAGAAAAACACTTGTTAGTACTAATAGAAGATTTTTATTTAAAAATCTCAGAAAAAAATGTTCACTTTTACTGACAACATGACGGTAACGTTTTATTTCCCAGGTATAGTTTCTTCGAGAAATATGATCGTATGAATGGGGGGAATACGTGGTTTTCGGCTTCGTTGTTACATCCTGTATAGTGTTCTGTCACTATACAAACTTGATAATATAAATTGCACTTGTAAAAAAGCAGCTGTATCAGACTAGGAATCGAACTCTGTGAAAACAGGCCTATTTATATTATAAATTGCACTTGTAAAAAGACAACTGTGAACCTGTGACAGACGAGGAATTGAACCCCGTGTCTTACGCAATCCGGGCGTATGCCTATACCACTCGGCCACCGTCACATTAACAGGCCTGTTGAATTTTGCAAGCGCTTCTTAACGCGTAGGCTGCGTGACATCATCAATGTTGTGAGATTGCTCTCACAACCTAATTATATTAACCTGTAAATTTGTTCTGCCAGGTGCTTAAAAGCTATGCTGCAGCACAGCGTTCACGGCGAACGACCCTCGCTCGGCTGGCTCACAGATACCCCAACGAGCTGTACATGGAGCCTATGGTGAGCTGAAGACCATTTTTTAGGGTTCCGTAGCCGAATGGCATAAAACGGAACCCTTGTAGTTTCGTCAAGTCTGTCTGTCTGTACTGTCTGTCTGTCCGTCCGTATGTCACAGCCACTTTATTCTGAAACTATTAGCATCACACCGCTGAAACTTGGTAGGTAGGTGTATCCTCTTTACCGCTTTCCGATTCAGGTACAAAAAAATTGAAAAAATGGTATTATAGGGGGGGGGCTGCCATACATGAAAATTAAACAAAAAAAATTTCACTCAAACCTATACGTGTGGGGTGTCTATGGATAGGTGTAAAAACAAAGTTATATTTGCGGTCAACAAAATATTGTGCTATTTTGGCTAAGTGTGAAGTAAGAATCCCTAATTCAGTTAAAGTTGGCACGGAACCCTCAGCGCGCGAGTCCGACTCGCACTTGGCCGGTTTTTTAGGGTTCCGTACCCAAATGATGAAAACGAGAAAATGCGAACGCGCGGGACTCGAAACAGCTGAAAGATGCTGGTTCGAGTCCCGCCCGTGCGCAATTTTTGGTTTCTTATTTCATCTTTTTAAAATACAAATATGACACTGAGTGTGAAGAAACATTCTAAACCATTGAATAGCGGAGCGTTATCATTTCCAAGTTGAATTTATTCTGTAATGAATAACTACTTGGCCCGCTGCTGCATAAACAGAGGTAGATGGCGCTAACGTCACGTAATGACGTATTCCTAAGAGACCAAGAATTTCGCGCGGTTGGACCGACGGCACGGTAGCTCAATTAGAAGAGCAGTTGGCCCGGTAAGCCAGAAAGATGCTGGTTCGAGTCCCGCCCGTGCGCAATTTTTGGTTTCTTATTTCATCTTTTAAGAATACTGTTGTCTACCTAGTCAATGGAACGGAACCCTCCGTGCTCGTGTCTGACTCGCACTTGGCCGGTTTTTATATTAATAATAATAATAAATAAATAAATATTGGACACCAATCACATACATTGCTCTGATCCCAAAGTAAGTAGCTAATGCACTTGTGTTATGGAAATCAGACACAACGGTGGTACCACAACACCCAGACCCGGGACAATATAGAAAATTTTGATTTCTACATTGACCCGACCGGGAATCGAACCCGGCACCTTGGAGCGGCGACGCCTTGAAACCCAGCGTGCTTAGCCACTACACCACGGAGGTCGATATTATTTTAAACCTGGCAACCCAATTATGTTTCCAGTCGGAAGGCGGCTATATCCTCAAGTGCGCCAACCTTCTAGAAGTTTCCTGGACGCTGCAGAACAAATGGTCACCCATCGCACCCTTCCACCACCGCATGAAGTTCGACCTCGAGTATATGGGTAAGTCATATTAGAAACATAATTGCCTCGGTGGCGCAGCGGTTAGAGGGTCGCATTTTTAAAGCGATGGCTGCGCCAGAGGTCCCCGGTTCGATCCCTGGGTCGGGCCAAAATATGTACCTGGGTTTTTCTGTTCAGAAATTCTCAGGGTAGCCCGGAGTGTGGAAGTTGTTTGTGTTTCACCCCCGTGCCTCGGTGCGTTGGTCCTGCGCCTGATCTCTCTCCGGTCGTGTCAGATTGCTGTCCCATCGGGCTATGAGAGTGAAAGGAATAGAGAGCGCACCTGTGTTTGCGCACATACTTGTCCTCTTTTTACATCCTGTATACAAAATTTCATAAAAACCGTTAGAGCCGTTTCCGAGATTCAAGAACCGCTCATTCATTCACTTATATGTTTTCTAACCACACCATGTTCATTTCTTTCAGACGAGTCCTACATAAAGATAATAACGCAAGCGCACAAACAGCTATCAGACCCGTCTCTAGACACAGACGAACGGACTCTCCTCCTAGCGAAGATTATATCCACCTGCCTCGAAGCCCAAGGGCCGACCCAAGAACTATATGAGAGCATGTCATCGGACCCAGAAAATGCACAGACATTAAGAACTAGACGAACAACGTTAGACCAGGAACCAGATGCACCTGGCATGAAGAAGAAAAAAGAAAAAGAACTGATGGCCCCGCCTAAAAGTCTGCCAAAGAAATCTAAAGTTAAAGGGAAAGAGAATATGAGCGATAGTCGAAAGTTGAAGAGGAGTAATACAGATGATAATATGAGTAGCGTTAAGAAAATAAGAACTGATTTAGACGAGGAAAGGATTATAAGCGCTAGTGGTTATAAAACAAGTGAGAACGATCAAAATGTTGGAAATAACGCTAATACAAATAAAGTGGATAAAACAAAAGAAAAAGAAAGAGAAAGTGTGGCCGGTGATAAAAATAATGAAGCGAAGAAACAGAATAAAAATGAAAATCAAGCGACTGATGTAGATAAAGATATAAATGAAGACAACGAGAAAAATACTCAAATTTCGAAGATTAAGTCGATCAAAGATAAAGTAAAAGAAGGTACTAAGTCAAAAAACTTGCAAAAAGCTGAAAATAATGACAAAAATTTGAACAAACCTCAACAGAACAAAGATAAATTACCAAAATCGGGAGAAATTCCAAAAAAAGACAATAAAACTGAAGAGAAAGATAATGATAAAGGTGATGTCAAAAATACTGCAAAAGTTTCCAAAAAAGTACCAAAGTCAGCTGATTCAGTGAAAATTGGCGTCAAAAATAAAGAAAAATCAAATGCTGACAGTGAAAAAGTAAATAATGTTGCTACATCTAAAAATAAACCAGATACGGCTAAAGCTACTGATAATAAAAATATAAAAGAGAAAGCGTCCACTGTAAAAGCAGACAAAGTTAAAAGTGTTGCTGTTCTCAAAAATAAGCAACAAAGCAACGAACAGATTGAAGCGGGAAACAAACAAGACGGTAAAATTGAGACCAAAAATAATGTTGCCAATACACAAAACAAAGAACCTACTAAATTGAAAGCGCCTAAAGTTACAGCCAATGCTGATAATCCGAAAAAAGATAAAAATAAATTGACTGATGGTAAAAAAGATATAGTAAGCAATCAAAATAACGCACAAAGTAATAAAGATCCAAAAAATAAGAATCCATCACCAAAAAACATACAAAGTACCAACAAACTACAGGTTAACTCAAAAAAATCTATAAAAACAGTGCCCACTGATAAATCAGAAAACACAATTGAAAAAGTCGTAGAAAAACGCCAAAGTGCTGTCACCAAACGCAAAAGCAACATGGTCGATAAGTTAGACAATGTTGCCAGCTCGAAGAAAATAAGCAAACCCGTGAATCCTGCAAACAGCGTCGAAAAAAATAAGAAAACTCCCACAGAAAATAAACTGCAAAAATCTACTAAAAGTGTGCCGTCAAAAGTCGATCAAAAATTCAAATCTAAATTGATTCCGGGAGGTATCAAAACTATTGCTGGCAACACCAAAGCTTTGAATAAAATTGAGAAACCGAATAGTGATGTGAAATCTAAGATTCCACAGAAGAAATTGTCGGCTATATCTGAAGCGATTTTGAAGAAGAATCCTCTAAGGATAAGTCCACGTAAGTAAATTTTGAGATAGCACTTAAAAAAAACACCACAACATTCATCAATTTAATAATATTTAAATAACTGCCTCGGTGGCGCAGCGGTGAGAGGGTCGCATTTTAAAGCGACGGCTGCGCCGGAGGTCTCAGGTTCAATTCCCGGGTCGGGCCAAAAATATGTACCTGAGTTTTCTGTTTAGAAATTCTCAGGGTAGCCCGGAGTTTGGAAGTTGGCGGTGTTTCACCCCCGTGCCTCGGAAAGCACGTAAAGCCGTTGGTCCTGCGCCTGATCTCTCTCCGGTCGTGTCAGATTGCTGTCCCATCGGGCTATGAGAGTGAAAGGAATAGAGAGTGCACCTGTGTTTGCGCACACACTTGTGCACTATAATATGTCCCGCGCAGTCGGTTGGTCGTTGTGACTGGCCACCGTAGTCGAAATCGGCTAGGGGGACTATTATTATTAATATTTAGAGTAACAAACGAACACACACACACACACACACACACACACACACATTATCTATACTGCCATACTGTATCAAAATTTCTAGTAATTATTATTTGGGTCAATCAACTTTTCTTTGTCTTTTCGTGTCCCAAGTGTTCAAAAGCAATTTTCAGGAAAAAAGGACTTAATTCAATATATTTTATGAAATAAACTTATACTTAGATCATTAAGAAACATGAAAATATTTTTTTTGTAAACATTTTAATTAAATTTTTCGTTTTTGGCTAGGTGACCCAGGCGACAATTTTGGGCTCCCATACAAAAATCTGCTGTCCCCACGGCAAGTTTCTCTCTAATTTTTTGGTCTGGTGTGAAAAAACTGTATGATAGCAGATAAATATTATATCGCATCCCAATCAACAAAGCCCATAGTTTCACGTGTTTAAAGAGACGTCCGAAAAATTTAAAGATTTTTTAGGTATTTTGACTTTTGAAATTGTGTCCCTCGGAGTGCAGTTATTTTGTTGTCCCCTGACTTACTTATCTTATATTTAGTATTATGTTTTAAAATGGCATAACTAAAGCTTGTACCTATCAGAAAACTGTCTAGGTCTCACGTGACAGTGTCCGTTATCCTCGCGACTGATAATTTACTCGGCAAATTCATCCGCCGTCAGAGGTGACGCGAAGTGTACGTTTACTGATCCACTGGCAACCACGCATTTTCCCAAGTATTTATTTTATTTATCATACTATGAACTAAAATGCAATAAGCAATATGGTCTAAAATTACGTGAGAATATGAATGAAGGTGAATTGGTGGTTAGTGGCGTGTTTATATTTTTTTAAAGGCAAAATGTCTTTGGAGTTACTGGTCCCCTTCCTCACTATTTAGGTGACTCAAGAGACATTAGAGGTAACACCAGAGACAAAACGCGGTTATTGTATCAATAAAGTTTATTTAATCATACAATAATTAGTTTTTGCTGTAATAACTTGTAATTTAATATTGTTTTAACAATATAAAGCCTTATTATAGTGGTTTTTCCTATCCCATCTTGTGTGGAATAAGTGAAGTTCAACTAAGAACTTCCCTAAAAGCTGATGGATTTACAGTGTTTTACTATTATTTCTCGTAATATTGACCAAATAATAAAGTCTGAATACTTAGTAATTTAAATAAGTTTAGCCATTTTTTGATTATACTCATATTTTTGATTATACAATATAAATGTAATCCGTTACTTAGAGACATGATGACATTCCCCGTGCCAAAACACAAAGGCGCTGTAAGAGAAAACTTACAAAAAGATCGAGAGAAACAAAAAATACATAATATAATATTAAATGTGGTACGTAAATTACGTAAAACATAACTCAGGCGAAGAAAGACCATGTCTGACTTCAATTTATTTTATTTGCCTAAAAAGTCCGGGTCCTTAGTAGTAATCAATACCATCGTTAACAGCCGTAGGATGTCCATTGCTAATATTAAAACTTTCCATAGTTTTCTATAGAGACCAGTTGCTAGCAGTTAAGTTGCAAGTCGTCATCCCATCTCACCAGTGGACTCTACTCTTTTGATAAAAGATCTTCAATCTATAACTTTCATTCTCGAAGTTTACCCACTTAGTTGGATCATTCGTCCCAGCTAGACTCGACAAAGCAATTGTCACTCACTTCAAGAGTTGGTTTCCTTAGCTGTACGCATCAGAAATGTATATCGATAACATCTGGTGCTTAAAACTGTTATGACTATGACATTAGGGTGGAAACCGCGTTCACGTCTAGTGTTCAGATACTGAAAAGGAGCCGGATTAACTTCGAAATTCATTAAACTTCTTAAGCAGCTTATGCTGACTAAGTTCAGCATCCCCCAACTCTTGTGGCTCGGTTCCGAATCCACACAGTCAGTTGGTATTTGGGAGATCCAAATTCCTCAAAATAATAATGTAGTCCATGCAATATCAAACCTGAGCTTAAAGAGGTGAGGAAGTTGCTTCGGAATGAAGTATTGCCTGACGTTGGAGATAATTACAAGTTTTTAGCTGATGTTTGGGATATGGATTTGATTAACTGTCTGAAGTTCAGATTGTATTTCAGCCGAAAGGTCATCCAATCTCAACTTCAAAGAAGCAGAACGTATTCAGTCACTGAGACAGATACTCAGGTGATCAGGCACAGGGAAATTTCCTTAAAATCCCTTTTAAGGGATAGAGGTGCTACATTTCAGGCCAGATTCGGGAGGACGAGCTGTTTTAGGGCAATTACAAGACACCAAACCCCAGAAACTTTGTGCCCTACCTGCGTTTTTTGAAATAATTAAGAGCCTCTTAGATATTTGCCAGTTGCATTATATGAATAACTTGAGCGAAAATGATCTTTTGATTCAATAATATTATTCAGGCTTATCCTTTACTGAGGTTAGCCCAAATTGAAGTAGAGAAATGACAAAACGTACTGCTTAACCTTGAAATAAGATGATACGGTTGTGATTTCTGTCTTTTCTTACAAAGAAAGGCATATACATTAGTTATGCGTGTACAACTTTTTCATAAAATTGTTGTTTATTTGCATATTATTGTCTCTTGGGTTACATATTGTCTCCTGACAAACCATATTGTCCCCCAGTTTTTGCGCAGATTTCTGTGTTTAATTTCACTGACAAGTATTGTACCACCAAAAATATTATGGAGAACTTTTAAGGTTTATGAGATAAGTTAGCCCAAGAAGTATTTTTATTATGTGACGGTTTTCTAAAGAATTATAAGAACTTTTAGGATTGGTTTTTGGATTAGTGACTCAAGAGACATAGTTTTCAGGTATAAAAAAAAAGTGTTAATAGTTAATAAATATGTGGTAACTGATTTAGAATGTTATTTAATCGATCTTGCTAAGACAGTTATTTATGTACCGATTTTTTGTTATTTTATTGGTAAAAATAACGGTCACCCAGGGGACCGATTTTTAGGTCCTTAGCTGGACTGAGATAATTTACTCGAAAATCACACATCAAAATTCGTGCCCTTTCTTGGAATATGATTGATTAATAATTGAGGAACACGGATCTTTTGTAAAAATCATGATCCCCTTAACTTTTTTATTTCTCTCAACTTTTCACGTTAGGACAGAGAAAAGTTGATTCACCCATTTATAGGATTCGAAATGCATATGCTTCTGACACCACGAAATAAATTCTTGCGTTATGATTTGACGCCACTTGGCATCAACTCATACAAACGGTTTCAAATTCAACATTAAAATTTCAAGGAATACGTCACAATTTTTCATAGAGTTGCAACACATTTTTTGCTTGGCATAGCTTCTCTTCTCTATACGTAAAAAGTAATGAATTACTGAATTCCAGTTGTAATTTAATTACTTTTCTGTATCAGTACAATATTAAATTTCTTGCATGTTTAGTGAATATAGACACCAATATTTTAAAAACCTTTTCATTTTTCAGGAAAAATACCGTCAAAGTTCAAAACCACATCTGATCTTAACAAGCAGAAAATAATTCAGAAAACTACGAGCATACCAAGTGAGTATTTCAACCATTCTTGTTCTCAACTTATAGTTTTTTTTTAAATAAACCTACTTTATCCCACTGCTGGGCAAAGGTCTCCCCCAACACCTTTCATTTATCCCTGTCAGCTGCTAATGACACCCAATCCAATCCACCCAAAAACAATTATACACCGTGCTTTTTTAACCGTCTTACAGCCGAAGGCCACTTAAAGTATCCAATAACTACATGTCATTCGTTAAATAAAACTTGGTTATTATTAAGATTTCAAAGCATAAGACATTAAAGAAGATAGCACAATTTAGTACGAAACATCCTGTAACGAGCACTACGCGCGGGTCATTCACTCGGCTGTCTAGCACTACTGACTTAGTTTTACGCACGAATAGAAAGGGGCGAGGCGGTGGGCGTCACAAAGGATTGCGCTAGCGCATGATTGGTTAGAGATCCACGTGGACTGTCTTAGATTGGCTACGGTGCGGAACGCGTGGAGGCGGCAAGGTCAAGGAATGCATTGTTGAAAACGTAAACATTATGAACAGGATGATACATTACGTAACATTACTATTAGATATTTTTTACACCAAAATTATGTGGAGTGTAATAAAAAAAATAACATGTCCTAGAGGTTTATTAAGATGGTTACATTACGTGGGCTTCGGGTGTAAGACGGTTAAAAAAGCACGGTGTATTTACTCAAAATCAAAAACACTAAGGGGGACTGTTTTTACAAGCAAGGGTTCACATTTTACAGAGTTATCTAGTTGCCACTCAAAAGTTATTTATTTAATTAATGTACACATCACTTTGATAGATCAATAGACAGTTCTAGGCGTAGCAAATAAGTGTTCTGATTCACAATATCGCTCTTTTTCCGAAAACAGTTTTAAAGGACAAAAACGACCCACTGAGCATATATGGGTTAACCATTACCGACCTGCACCGACTGACAAGTGATGTGACGAGTCATCTATTTTTGATCTTGAAACATTTTGGAAATTCGATACAAAAATTCAAATAAGGACTGACTAACAGCAGAATATTGTTTAAAACAAGATTCAAGTCAGGACTTGAGTCCGAAGAATCTATGCAGTATTTCAATTCCATGAAATAGCCAACTCGGCACATCACTAGTCGGTACATACATGTCGGTACCGGTTACCCGCCTCTTTATGTCTTCACCCTTATACAATATTCATTGAACCAACTTTTGCTACTTTTTTATATTATATAATAAAACTGTAAAGTAGGTGAATTCTGTACATTGCATATTAAAAAAAAATGCATTGAGGGGGCTTCTTACACGTAATAGATACCAAAAATTTTTTTTTTTAATTTTTTGTCTGTCTGTCTTTCTGTCTGTCTTTCTGTCTGTTGTTCGAGCTAATCTCAGAATCTACTGGACCGATTTTGATGGGGCTTTTTTATTTGACTCAGCATCACTTGGAGAGTAAACTAGGATAGAAATAATCACGCCAATAGACTTAGGAGGTAGGCATAAAATTGAATCTCAGCAACTACTGGACCGATTTTGATGGGACTTTTTTCATTTGACTCAGTGTAACCTGGAAAGTAAACTGAGATATAAATAATCACGCTAATTGACTTAGGGGGTAGGCAGAAAACTGGATTTTGTTTGTTTTGCTACTTTTCGTAATGACAGCCAGCAATTTGTCATTTCAACGTCTTCCAATAGTTTGTGATGCTTATAGGTAAACCGCTTCATTGAGACTTCGCCTGCGGGGTGGCGGGGCGCGGGGGGAGGGCCGCTCACTAACCGCGCCCTCTTCTCCCCCCGCACCCCTTTGTACCGCAGGCGAGGTCTCAATGAAGCGGTTTACCTATAATTACTTGTTAATGTTAGAAGAATAATAGCTTTGTCTCTATTTTTCAGGATTATTGAAGAAACCAGTGCCTAAAACTTAGCTGTAGTATTTTTAATTTATGATATTTATAAGTTGATCTTAATAATTATAAAATGTTGACTTTTTACTATGTTAATGTGTGAAAAAATGCATTATTGTGTGAATATTTTTATAATGTGCTGGTGTCATAAAATATCATGAATTGTAAGAATTATGTAAGGTAACAATTTTTGTAATATTTTTAAAAAATAAAACAACAATTTAAAATGTGTGTTTTTATTCTTATTACAAAGTAATCGTATAAAATGTATGTAATATTATAATATAATCTTTTTTATAGTATTTATGTAGAAAGTTTGCTGCAATACAAATCAAGCTTGTTTACAATTTTCGACTTGCAAAGAAAAACTAACTATAAATAATGTAGCTGACTTATGTATATGGCCTACAAATAAGTCCGCTACTATTTTTTTTAATGATGGCTCCATAGTAAAAAATGCAGAATATTGATGATCACAATCAACAAACAAACGCCATGTATAGGCCATTAGTTACGGCAATATCTCAGGCAAACCCCATAGGTCTTACATATCTCTCAAAGTACTCTGCCGGCGTCCGATATTCGGGTGTCACAATAGTGTTTCTATTCAAAGCGTTTTGCAGCTCCAAAAGACATATGGTTGACACAATATATGCGCTAGACATGATAAAAATATACACTCCATGTGTCACTAGCTCACTTTCGAACTTAAAAAGAAAAAATAATGTACACATTTCCGTTGCGGTGTACAAAAGAAACCGGTTGCTCACTCGGGTTGGTGTCGATGGGGCTGGAAAAATAGAAAACGTGTAAGACGCACAATTATTTGGTACCACTACTCACCGCTAGATGGCGTTGGATGTACATTGACTCGCGGCAATTACTGCTGTTGCCGGATCCTTATAAACTCGACTAATACTTCGTGTTGGTGTCTCAAATCAGTCTCTATCCATAGTGGTCTCGCCTAAGGGACCTAGTTAGGAGTGGCCAGGCCGTAGACAGCTCATACTGCCAAATCTCTCCTTATAGAATTCGTGCCCCATCCTATTTTATTGTTTTCAATTACAAATATCGCAAAATTTGTAGGCGTAGAAAACACACTTGTCGAAGGAACCATAAAAAAGAGTGGCATGGGTGAAACCATCTTTCTTGTCTTTGACTGACAGAAGTGTCAGAAATTTTATCGGATTTTTCTTTGAAAAACTTTCAATTTTTCCTCATCGCAACGATCGATCTTTTCCAAGTAAATGAATTCCAAACAGTTTAATTTTTAGTTGAATGTGTTCCCGCCTATATAAGGCTCCGCAAAATTTGACTGACTCAAGTTATTGTACCGAGTAGGAGTGCTTTTGAACGATCATAACGATACTCTTGGAAACGCTTAGAAAATTTGTCTGATTCCACAAGCTCTTCAATTTGTCAGGTGTAACACCAGTACAATTTGTATGTCTTCACTCTTCAAGCAGAAGCCACTTTGTGTTTGAGTTGGCCAGTCTCGATACAAAGGAAGCGTTGGAAGGAAGCATGTTCAGGTTTTGTATACCAGTGAAGAAAGGCTACTGTACTGGCGTTTCTTCTCCCCTGCTGGTTTCAGTTCAGTTAATGGTACGGTTTGTGTTTCTGAAGTGTAATACTTTAACCTTTTACATAATGCTATCGTTTGACATTAGGAGAGGGAAGCCAAAGTTTTTGTTTGTAACAGCATTATAACATTTTGTGTCTGTAAATAATTATTATTATATCCACATGCCTGTAGCTGGCACACTTGCATGCCAGCTCCTGGTACGTGCCATCTACTTCAATGTGTAGGTTTACGTGTACTGGCATACAATGTGAGGAAGGGGAATTAATTACTGATTATTCAAAGTGCTTACATTTTAACTTTTTGCTCCTAGGGAAAGAGAACCTGTGTGGTATTTGAGTGTTGTGTACCTTTTTCTGACATAATTTATTAATTATATCATAGTCACAAGAAAATAAGACTTTATGTCTATATTGATATTGAAGTGTTGCTTTATTGTGATTTAATTACATAAAAATTAATGTCAAGGTTCAAATCCCATGTTTTTTCTCTTATCGCATAAACTCCAGTAGTAAATCCGCCCTATAGTTTGCCTCGTATATGTATAAAGGAGAGGAGTTCAATTGCTTTAATAATTATATTGTCAAAATTGTATAAAGCCAGTTTTTCTTTGCTTTTTGAATATTGTAAACCATATTTTTATGACTAAAATTTAAGTAATATCAGGAAATTTAATTGATTAAAATAAATTATAATTAACTATTTGATTTTAAAAGATCTAGATGTTCAAAGATGAAAAATATATGTTTGTTGTTATTTTGTATTTATTTTATTTTATAATTAATCATTTTGTTAAAACATATTGTCAATATTGTGTACAATACTAGCCAAGCACTGAAAAACTGACTTTAGGTAAATACTAAGTTAGGAAGATATTAAGCTAATATTTATACTACCTACATCAAGATTTCAACAAAATTGTACATGGCATTTATAACTTTAATCTTTATCCATTCCTTTGTTATATTTTTTTATTTCCTTGTAGTAGTCTAAGCAATTGTGATTCATAATACACCTCGACAATTCTCTCTACATATGTAAATATCATTAGGGAATATATTGTTTTAAACTTTCATGGTCACTAACATTAGAATAGTTAGATACAGGATTGCTACCATGTACCTTATTATTTATGAGCTTCCGATATTTCGGCACTGTTGCAAGCGCCATGATCACGGAGTAACTGAAGAGAACTTGCGGGTGGGTTGTTATTGGCAGACATATCGGTCTACCCTCCTTCGAAGTCGTTTATTCGAAATATCGGAAGCTCATAAATAATAAGGTACATGGTAGCAATCCCGTATCTAACTATTCTAATCATTAGGGAAGTATGGAAAAGGGGTTATTTACCAAATTATATTTTTTTTAAAGAGAAAGTTAAGTTTATTATGTAGCAAATAATTTGTTAAGATAGCATGTCTATTTTGTTCATATTATCAAGTAGTTTTTAATATTTGTTATATTTTCTTGTTTGTTCAATAAATTATGTGTAAACTCACAACGTTTTTTAATTGACAAAAATAGGCAACATAAAAGTATTATCATAGACATCAATACGAATCTATCGACTGCGATACATCACTAGTTTATCGACATTGAAGAAATGTGTGAAATCCACTCTGTACAACACTATCAAATGACAGTTGCTTTTTTAAACTGAGGTGGGGCATTTTTTCCTATTGACTACAGGCGCCCTCTTGAGTGTCCGATCTGTATCTAGATACATATATTATTCATCTGTGGGAGTGGCATTCAAGCTATTGGAACACTACAAGGCACTAGTTAGGTGGACATACAATATATATTTCAAGCTGTTGCAACGCTCTATCAACAATAGCTCACCCATCGGTTGTAGTATGTAAAGCATGGAAGTTCTAAAAAAAACCATAACTGCTAACTGCGCTGTCTACAAGTCCCCTTGTTACAAAAGTATAAAGTTGAAAAGGAAACGGTTAAGCCCCCATACATTGTTTGCCCCAAACGAAAAATTATTTGCGGCCGATCAAACTGTAATAAATATGGATGGCTTTTTAATCTTGTTTTGAAATGAATAGAAAATGTATCCGTAGATAGCAGGATTTTACGTTTAAAACAATTAACTATGTATGAGGGCAATCCATCGCTCGCTGTGTGATTTTGAACTTCTGAGGCCCATAGTTCTCTCCGGTCGTGTCAGATTGCTGTCCCATCTATGAGAGTGAAAGGAATGGAGAGTGCACCTGTGTTTGCGCACACACTTGTGCACTATAATGTGTCCCGCGCAGTCGGTTTGTCGTTGTGACTGGCCACCGAAGTCGAAATCGGCTAGGGGGACTATAATTAGTTAGTTAGTTTGTTACAAACTTACCAGCCGGTATGGGTGCACCTGGGTATTGAATGATATATATTATATCCCATAACCAATCAAGGTAATTGTACGTGGAATGTCCATAAACGTTTTTGAACGTTATTAAACGCGCTACCAAGAATATATTAGACATAAAAATACGGTTTAGAATTTTAAGGTAAAGGCCCATTTTAATTGGTTTGTATCTTTGATTGATAAATTTCTAAAAACGTGTTCAGCACCTGAAATCAAAAAGAAATGAATTAAAATCGTGTACTAGGCTGTTTGGGATATTTAGAGTTTTGAGTAATAGGTACCTAGATAAATGTAACGTTTTTATCCACGAACTAAAAATACCACGATATTAAACCATGAATGATTAATACTAACATACATAGACTCACTTTATAGAAAATACTAAGGTAGGTACGAATAAATTGTAAAAGAATTGGATGCTATCTTTAGCATGAATATGTGTGCTATATTTTATGTACGAAGACTTATTCATTTGTAACATAGTGGTGTTTGGCGTTGGTAAATCAAAGTTGATCACCTACTTTTTACAGCCTAACCGTCTTACTTAATATTTAAGCATCATTTATATATTAATATTTTCACATAAATTTAGTATGAATCATGCACAAACTAAAAAAACATACTTCAACTTTAAATCACTCCATGAATTTTACTCACGATCACGAAGTATTGAATATTAATAAAATATATACTTACCCTATATTTCTCATGATCGAACAATCCACATTTCTTTTACGAATCAATTTTTAAAACTTAAAATAAATACTTATTAGTCAATAAATTTAAAATGCAATGCATACAGCTGTTTTACTGATCTATCATTTAACGATACTAGACACAGCAAGCAAATGACTACAATAATATTTCCCCATCTGGTTTTGGGTTTACAAACGAGGTCTTTTACCTCGCTCTAACGCATTGTTGCATTCCTTTCTTTAAAAGCCTGTGAGATGGCTCGGTGCAAGTCAGAAATCATAGAAAGAAGTCAGGGTTGACAAAATTTAGGTTTCTTTAACCTCTCGAACTTTAAAAAAATAACTTGCTTAGTTGCAATTTGCTATAAGTATTTTTTATTTTGTGTGGTAATGGTGTCATATCAATGATAATAACTACAGCGCTAAATCAAATCCAAGTTCATATATAAAAAAAAATACTACCCACTACATTTACTGCCTACTTTCTAGTTTAAATACGTTGCTTTATTTTTACAATCAAAAATATTTTTGTGTGGCGTTGATTTATGATCACACACTATGTTTTCATATTAAACTACCCAAATTATACCTTGCGCATGGTGGTTATAATCTATACTTTATTTTATTATTATACTTCAGTATTCGTCCTCGATATTAGTATTATACACATGTAGTATCGCTTGTACTCATCACCACTTAGCACAATTTTAGAGCTAGAAAATAATATAAAGTGAATAAAAAATTCACTTCCGGCAGAACACAAAATTAATATAATTCGATTGACATCCGTTTCCGCTAAGAATTTAATTTATTTTAATTTTAGCCGATTTCCTTTCCCGCCCATTTTTCCCGCTTCGAAGTCGTTGATTTGTAGGTCCCCATTCGCTAATTGTGCTTTGCCACGAAAGCACGTCTTCTTTCATTCCGTCCAGAATAAAATAAAGTAATAATGCCTAAACGCAAGAGTGATGAACAGTTAGACTTTATCGTAAAAAAGTTAAAGTATTTAGAAAATGAAGTGAAGAAAAATAAGCGTTCGCGTTCACGCTTTCGCCGACATATTCATATCTCCTCATCGTCAAGTGAATCGTCGGGATCGGATTCTTCGAGTTCAACATCTTCAGGAGATAGTGAACAAAAAGGTAAGCTGGCCATTTCTACTTGGAATTATCAATTTGATAAATCTATCGCCCCATGTTCAAACACGCATTCGATTCAGTAACACCGGACTGATTCACGCGTAAAATACAAGGTTATAAGCACTCTAAATAGTATCCTGGACTATTTTATCGCTTAAACCATTACAGCTTCGTGTTCTAATTACAGACCGAGCTTTGACTGAACACGGCGAACGGCCACGGCAGCTGACCTGCAACGAAGAAGAAAAATCTACCCAACCGCAGACTGCAAGTACAGCGGCAGCGGCACCCATGCAGTCTACATCCAGTGCCGATGTACACGTGCCACCGTCGACATTGCCGCAGCCTGCCACGCCGCGTGATGCCTCTGCGACGGTGCCGCAAGAATTGCCGACGCCGACGGGACCCGAGACACAACCACAAGAAGGTCAGTCTATCGAAACTTCCGAAGATTCCGGTCTGAACCCGAACATATTAGATATCTTTGGGACCGATCCAACTGCTATTGTAGAACAGGGTCCCTCTATAAATCCTGAGTTAGCTAACAGGTTGAGCTATATAGCAACATCGGGGCTTAAAAAGGAAGAGCGAAAAGAGATTTCTAGTAAATATCTTGTCCCCGAGAATTGCCAAGCCATAAAAGCGCCAGAATTGAATCCAGAGATAAAAGCAGCACTAGTGGAAGGGCTACTCAAACGTGACAAAGCGCTAGAAACTCGACAAAAAAGCGTAGCAACTGTTATATCTTGTCTGAGTATGGTAATCACTACACAAATCAACTCTACCGAACCAGACCATGAAATGATAAAACATTTATTTGACGCTACCCGCTTACTGTGCGATATACAATACAATGACTCGGAGTCACGAAAGACCTTTGCTGTCAGTAAACTTAACAAAGAACTAAAAGAGCATTTAGCTAACACAAAAATCGACAAGAAGTTGTTCGGGGAAAGCCTCGGAGAAACCATAAAAACTGCCAAAGCAGTTTCCAAATCAGGCGCAGATTTAAAGGAACCAGTAAAGAAACCACATAATCAATCAAAGCATTTAAACTGGAAGACGACGGGTGGAACGCGCAGGCAGGCAGCAGCAGCTCCATCATCGTTCCGTCGTCAGCCGCTGCCAACGCCGCCGACCGCGACCAACACCTACCAGCATCAGCATCAGCGCCATCGACCGCCGCCGCCGAGGACATCATCGAGTGCGTCATCGCATCGGGGGCGACACAACAACAGACGTTAGCTGCAGAAAATAAGGTACGTTATGCGGGTCGACTGAGTCATTTTGAAAAACAGTGGCATAAGATCACTAATGACCGCAAGCTCCTATCGTGGGTGAAAGGTTACAAGATATTCTTTAATAAACCAGTGACTCAGTCGAATCCCCATATTACCATAATTAAGTCAAGCGCCGAGCAGGCACAGTTTGATTTAGCTATAAACAAACTGTTGTCTATTGGCGCTGTAACCGAGTGTGACCCTTGCCCAGAGCAATTTGTTTCTCGCGTTTTTCTTGTACCCAAACCAAACGGTACAATGAGATTTATTTTAAATCTAAAAGAATTAAATAAATTCATCCCTACAAACCATTTTAAAATGGAAGATATTCGTACTGTGCTAAAATTGATATCAAAAGATTGTTTCATGGCCACCATCGACTTAAAAGACGCTTACATGCTAGTTAAAATTGACCCAGGATCCTGTAAATATTTGAGGTTCTGCATAGCAAAAGAAGGCGATCCTGATTCGCAAAATCTATATGAATTTAAAGTATTACCGTTTGGTTTGTGTACTGCTCCATATATTTTTACCAAACTTTTGAAACCCGTACTTAAATTACTAAGAAGCCGTGGTTTTGTTTCCTCATGTTATTTAGATGACATATATTTACAAGGTTACACATATGACCTCTGCCAAGATAATATTGCTATTACTAAACGCTTATTAGAATCCCTAGGGTTCATGCTTAATAACGAAAAGAGCTGTTTAAATCCCTTACAAAATTGTAAATATTTAGGTTTTTTGTTAAATTCAAAACAATGGCATGTAAGCCTGCCACAAGAAAAAAGGACTCGCATAAAAGCAGAACTAGAAGTTCTCTTGAGTCAAAAAAGATGTAAAATCAGGAAATTTGCACAGCTTGTCGGGTTATTAATATCTGCATGTCCAGCCATCGACTATGGCTGGATGTACACAAAAGAAATAGAAAGATGTAAATACATAAATTTAAAAAACCATGGCGATTACGATCGTCATATGAACATTCCAAATTCCATTTTACCTGATATTCATTGGTGGCTAGATGTCATTGATAATTCGGTCCACAAAATTAAAGATAACATTTTTTGTTGTGAGATTTATTCTGACGCCTCAACAACGGGATGGGGCGCGGCCTGTGGAGACGAATCCGCTAGCGGTCAATGGACACAGCTCGAAATACATTACCACATCAATTATTTGGAGTTGTTAGCTGCATATTTTGCTTTAAAAATATTCACAAAAGATTGTCATCATTGCCAAATACTTTTGAGGGTAGATAACACAACAGCAGTTAGCTACATAAACCGTATGGGAGGTATACAATACCCACACCTTAACGATATTACTAAAAGTATTTGGAAATGGTGTGAAGAACGAAGCTTGTATATTACCGCGTCGTATATTAAATCTGTGGATAATGTGGTGGCAGATAGGGAATCAAGGCGCTGTCACCCTGACACGGAGTGGCAATTGTTAGATACAGGGTTTCAATCTGTGATTGCTAAATTCGGTACACCTGAAATAGATTTATTTGCTAACCGCATAAATAAAAAATGTACTAAATACGCATCGTGGCGATTGGACCCCGATGCATTTGCTATTGATGCATTCACAATTAATTGGAAAAAATTAATCTTTTACGCATTCCCTCCAGTTTCTTGCATACTCAAAAGTTTAAGAAAAATTATTAATGATAAGGCAGAAGGAATAATGGTTGTACCGAATTGGCCATCACAGCCCTGGTATCCTCTTTTTACTAGTCTTGTGACATCAGATATGCTAGAGTTAAACTCATTAGATTTTTTTATTCCCGGTTCCAGCGAGCGGAACCTCCAGCCCACGACTTCCCTGGTTGCCGCCAAATTATCCGGACGGCGTTGTTAAATAAGGGCGTTCCAGTATCGGCAATTGACGTAACAATGGCTTCGTTGTCTACCAACACATTGAAACAATATGATGTTTGTATTAAAAGATGGCACAAGTATTGCCAAATCAACAACATTGATTTGTATCAACCTAATATTTCATCAATATTAGATTTCCTAACTAGCATATTTAATAAGGGTAGTCAGTATGGCACTATCAATAGTCATAGATCGGCCTTGTCATTAATATTAGGAAATATTATGGAAAGTGAAATGATTTCAAGATTTTGTAAAGGTGTTTATAGGTTACGACCAAATATACCAAAATATAATGTAACTTGGGATGTCTGTATTGTCTTAGATTATCTGGGTACATTATTTCCTCATGATCAAATTTCATTAGAACAAATGACTAAAAAATGCTCAACTCTTATCGCCCTAGTTACAGCTCACAGAGTACAAACAATTTCAAAGATCCATTTAAAAAACGTAACCATTTCTGACACACAAATTCTCATTAAAATTACTGATTTAATAAAATCCTCCCGTCCAGGAACTTTACAGCCTATGCTGAGTTTACCTTTTTTCTTAGAAAAACCACAAATATGCCCAGCCAAAGCTTTAATGTCATATATAGAAAAAACTGAGCATCTTCGCAAATCTGACAACTTATTCATATCTATTAGAAAACCATACAATTCTGTAACAACTCAGACCATCAGCAGATGGATCAAAGAAACTTTGCGAGCTAGTGGAGTTGACGTATCCATTTTCACCGCGCACAGCACTCGTCATGCCTCGACGTCCACAGCTTATAGTCGAGGTATTAACGTTGATTTAATTCGAAATACGGCAGGATGGTCAGGCAACTCCACTACCTTCGCACGGTTTTATAACAGAGTCATTGTAGATAGTACTAGTGTTGATTTTGCTAGATCTGTTTGTATCTCTAATAAATAATAATACTAATTATTTCATTAGCAAGAATTATGTTGATTAATCAATTATGTATGGTGCTTTATAATAAATTTCTTACAAGTAAATGATATTTCCTCTTGTTTTCATGCTCTAAACATCTACATGTGTATAATACTAATATCGAGGACGAATACTGAAGTATAATTAATGATTAAACGAACTTACCTGTACGTGAAGTTCTATCATAATTATACGAAGTATTCGTCCGAAGATATTAGTAGTGAGTCCCACCCACCCTGTGCATTTTTCTGTCAAAAAATCCCTTCTATAGGAAATATCATTTTAGCTCTAAACTAAATGAGGACCTACAAATCAACGACTTCGAAGCGGGAAAAATGGGCGGGAAAGGAAATCGGCTAAAATTAAAATAAATTAAATTCTTAGCGGAAACGGATGTCAATCGAATTATATTAATTTTGTGTTCTGCCGGAAGTGAATTTTTTATTCACTTTATATTATTTTCTAGCTCTAAAATTGTGCTAAGTGGTGATGAGTACAAGCGATACTACATGTGTATAATACTAATATCTTCGGACGAATACTTCGTATAATTATGATAGAACTTCACGTACAGGTAAGTTCGTTTAATCATTAATTAAACTGAAGAATTTATGTAATTAATGTAGGTATCTATGCGTCGAGTTCGATGTGGTTCGTTGTGCGCGCTCGCTCAATCACATTCACGCATTTGTTTTTATATTTGTAATAGTAATATTTATTAGTAATAGTTATAAAAGTATATAATATTTTTGTGTATTGTTTTAAGGATGCTCAACTAACCAATATTGAGAACATCATAGTATCTAGAGTCTAGATCTTAAAGCCTATTGCAGGTTTGTCTAGATTCTAGACAAACCTGCAATAGGCTTTAAGATACTATTATTTAAGGCAATATTTGTATATTTTTGAAATAATAATAAATAAAATAATAAATTTGATTGTTTGAACGCGCTAATCTCAGGAACTACGAGACCGATTTAAATAATATTTATGTTTTGAATAGCTTAATTTTATTATCAAGGAAGGTTTAAGGCTATGAAACATCACGCTGCGACGGGAGGGGAGGGAGCAAACTCAAAATGCGCGGACGCATTCGAGAGGGACCTCTAATCACCTCATAATAAGAGGTGAGACCTTTGCCCAGGCAAGATTAGGTAAGATAAGATAAGATCATGCCCAACGCACCTTCTTTTGTATACGTTTGTACTTTTTTATGATTTTATATTTTTATGTCTTTTTGAGTTATACGTTTTGTTTTGATACTTTGATTTATCAATTGTCAATAGACATTAAAAGATCGCTAATATAAAATAAAAATGGTTTTAATTATATACCAGTTATAAACAGTCCTAATATAATCGAAGGCACGACTAATTAATATGTGGTAAGATAACTCTTTATTGCACATTACATAGAATATACAAATTCGTTAAAAAAAGAAATGTACGAGTACAATGTAGATGGTCTAATGAGAAATTATGAGTTTTATTTTGTGCATCGAAAAACCAATAACCAAAAGGTAATATTTTTATTTAATAAAATTATTTTAAATAAAAAAAAAAACCGACTTCAAAACTGTTTACAATACAGATTTAAACTAAAAATTACAATTTCAAAATAAACTACTTCAAAACTACCTACACTACTAATTTAAACTAAAAAGTACAAAATAATGTTTAAATTACCTCCTATTCTACGAAATTATTGATATAAGGAACCTATTTTCAATTTATTATCTGTTATTTTTTGGAGTCGGTGCCAGCCAAGAGATGGTTTCTTCCTGTCATTGTTTGCAAAAAAAAACAGAATTATCAGACGATTTGGAGCGGCGCGGCGGGCGCGGTGCGCGCGTAGGTGGAAGACGGAGCGGCGCAACAACGCGCGGCGCGGGGCGGGGCGCGCGTGTTTGAGTGAACGACCCGAACGCGGGCAGACGCGTGAGGGCAGACGTCGTTGATGGTTGTGTCTAAATGCATAAAAATTTTGATGCGCTTCTTTGCATTTATCAACTTTCGTTCGATATTTGATTAATCGGGTTGTTAATATTAAGGTTGCTTGGCTTTGGCTGGCACCGACTCCAAAAAATAACAGATAATAAATTGAAAATAGGTTCCTTATATCAATAATTTCGTAGAATAGGAGGTAATTTAAACATTATTTTGTACTTTTTAGTTTAAATTAGTAGTGTAGGTAGTTTTGAAGTAGTTTATTTTGAAATTGTAATTTTTAGTTTAAATCTGTATTGTAAACAGTTTTGAAGTCGGTTTTTTTTTTTATTTAAAATAATTTTATTTTTCTATTTTTAGTTCAAAGTTAGTGTTGAGTGCAACATGGCTAGACCTACTAAACGCGCTGCTAAAATGCGACGGCGTCGTTTGGGAGAAAGTAGTAACGAGAAGGAAGATCGTTTAAAGAAGAACAGGGAAAGACTTGCGAATAGCATTTTGAATGAAAGTGATGAGCAGCGGGCCTGTAGACTTTCTCAGATCAAGGCATACATGAAAAAATCAAGGATTAATGAAAGTACAGAAAGTCGTTCTCAACGACTAACTTTGATTCACGAACGTTTATCAAACGAGACCGAAGAGCAACGTTCTCGTCGTCTTGGTTTGATTCACGAACGTTTATCAAACGAGACCGAAGAGCAACGTTCTCGTCGTCTTGGTTTGATTCACGAACGTTTATCAAACGAGACCGAAGAGCAACGTTCTCGTCGTCTTGGTTTGATTCACGAACGTTTATCAAACGAGACCGAAAAGCAACGTTCTCGTCGTCTTGGTTTGATTCACGAACGTTTATCAAACGAGACCGAGGAGCAACGATCTCGTCGTCTTAATTTGATACACGAACGTTTGTCAAGCGAGACTGAGGAGCAACGATCCCATCGTATTAGCTTAATAAACGAGCGTTTGTCAAACGAGAGCGAGGAACAACGTTCTCGTCGTCTTAGCTTAATTCATGAACGCTTGTCAAGTGAGTTGAGGCGCAACATCTCCGTCTCCGACGGGCTTGTGAATGGTGCCATGGGTATTGTAAAGCAAATTAAATGGCCGGCTTTACGAAGAGGTCAATTGGAGGAAGGAGAGCTGCCTGAATGTGTTCTCGTACAATTTGATGACCCGACAATTGGCCTCAGAATAAAAGATGGCAACGGCTGTGTGGCAATTTCACCCGTTTGCACTACATTCCAAGCTCAAAGAGGTTATGGAGATGTAGAACGTAGAATGTTACCTCTGATTCTGAGCTGGGCCGTAACTGTCCACAAACTCCAAGGTACAACCCTTGATAGGGCAGTTATCGATTTAGGTAAGAAAAACTTCGCAAAAGGACAGATTTACGTCGCCCTCAGCCGAGTCAAAACATTAGAAGGCATTTCTATTTCTGATTTAGATGCCAATAAGCTTTTAAATCGACCGCACGATGAGAAAGCTTTATCAGAAATGGTACGGTTGCGTAATCTTTCCAAAAGCTAATATTTTTTAAATATATTTTTTTGTTGTATATCGTATCGTATCATTTGATTACCTATACAAATGATTTTGGGGATAAAAACTGTTCTTTGTCCTTTCTCGGAACTAAAACTATGTTATCTATCGTTTCAGCGGTAAGAGAGAATTGATTTCTGGCAGTATTTTTTTATAAATGTGGGGGGGGGGAGGGAGAGGGAGGAGGGAGTTGCGCCTTTAGACTTTGTTTTTTAGAATGCTCCAAAAATAAATTGTTCACCTAATATGGACTCCTTTCCTAAAAATTAATTTTATTTGTTATTTTTTAGTGATTATAGAAGGGGGAGGGGGAAGGGGTTGTATCTTTTGACTCTGTTCTTTTAGAAGCTACTAATTACCTTTCATAAGTTCTGTCCTTATAATCACTGAACTCCTCAGCGTTAAGGAGTTCCACCATCAGCTCAGCTCTACACAGTGTTGACGTAATAACATGTCAACATTAAGATTTTAGTACAAAAACACTATACGTGCCTTCAAAATTTGAGGGTTTCCCTCGATTGCACCCAGATCCCATCATCAGACCTCGACTTGGGGACAATGGGACCAACTAGAAGGTATAACCTCTAGGTAGGCGAAAAAAAATTTCGAATCGGTCCATAAACGACTGCGATATGAGGTAACATATAAACAAAAAAAAAAAAAAAAAAAAAAACATACAGTCGAATTGATAACCTCCTCTTTTTTTGAAGTCGGTTAAAAAATAAGTACAATTACCTTCCGCATAGTTGTCAAATGAATAAAATACAATATTATTGAAAAGGAATTATAATTACGTAAAAATATTTTTTACCATTTCGGCAGCCCTATTTCATCGTAGGGTCTTTCTTGCCCTTTGTGAGTTCTATCTCTCTCTAATTTATTAACGGTACAGTATGAATGACAGAGAACATGAATTATTGAAGAGCGTTGGTAAAAAAAACAAGCTTTTTAAAACTCCACGTAGTTTGTGAGACCAATACCAACAGCTAATGCGAACTTTTTTTACCGACTTCAAAAAGAGGAGGTAATTAATTCGACCAATTTTTAATTTTGAGATCCCGTTACACTTAATGGCAATAAAAAAAAATTTGAATTTGTACTTTGACCTATATGTATGTGATACTAATTAGAATTGGATAAAATGTATGTATGTTGATCTGTTAAGGTTTCCAAACACGTGTGAAAAATTTCGTAAGTGTACGTCTATGTTTGTCCACGGATTTCTCGAAAACGAGAAGGCATAACGAGATGATAGTTTTTTCGTTAAATCAAGTATATTTTATCTAAGGGTACAGTGTGAGTTTCATCAAAATCGGTCCAGTAGTTTTTGAGATATGGTTTAATAACTAAAAATCATAAAATATTGCTTAATATGATTAAAATCTATTGATCTACTTTTGTAACAGGGTTAGAAAATTAATAAAAACTTGTCTCGTACAAGAACACACATTTTATTAAAGAAAAATACATCAATGATTATAATTTGGGTAAAAATTTCAAAAAATATGTTAGTATAGTAAGTTATTAATTAATCATAATTCTTATTATTCTAAAACATGAATCTTAAAACTAAGTTCGGACCAATATTTTCGTCGAATTTTGTAGTACTCACTTACTATTTTCTTTGTGCTCTGGATAGGTGATAATAATTGTCAGTTTAGGTATAATGCTCATGACATAGACATGTATCTAAGTAGGCAACGAAGTCACTGCGGCTATTTGAAAACTATGCTAGCCATTTTTTACGTGATCACGAGTGACGATTTAATTTGATTTGATTATTTGATTTCATTGTGGTGATAAAACGTGAAGACATTTAAACTGAAAAAAGCGATACGCTTTGCCATGTATAAAAAAAAATTCTTGCGTTATCTATTAAGATACATAGTCTATGGTTTGTAAGATTTTTCTGTTATTATGACAGATTATTTAGTTGTTAAAAATATATAATGAGGAGAGTCAAATATTGGCCTAATACACACACAAATTGAAAAAAAAAACATAAAAAAAGTTCACAACCAGAAATTAGGGATTAAAATGCTAAGTACTTTGTCCGATATACTTATTTATTGGAATTAGACATGATAATTCAGAATGTAAACATTACATATGTGGAATGTCAAAGTAAATTGTAAAAAAAACATTTGTCATTGTGAACTTAAAAATACACACAAAAATCATCATCAAAAATGTCAAAAAGTATAAAAAATCTTAATTTTAACATGCTTCTTATTCTAAGAAAATTGACCCGGTACCGAGTTATTATGTTAGTTAATTATTATGAAAGAAAAATATAAAAAAATCTCATTTTAAAATGGAGCGTTAAACGGGTAATTCTTGTGGGTGTCTCCCATTCTGAAAAAGAAAAAAAAATATTTAAAAAATATCCTCGTACTTATCACTTTTAACAATAGACGTCAGCCGTCGCCGTTTCAGTGAGTGAAGTGTCTGTTAACAGCTGCCGTTGCCGTTTCAGTGAGTGAAGTGTATGTTAACGGCTGCCGTCGCTGTCTTATAGCTCAAGTGTCTTATCAACAAAAACATTTGAATTTTTGACAAGGCTTTCGACAATTTAACGGTTTTGTTAATGAAATTTCTAACGGTAGTACGTTGCAGTGCCATTCATCAACATCAGTGGCACCTGGACTCAGGTGTTTGCCGTTGACTACTTACTCGTCAACGTGCTATTAGAGTACATACCGTTAGTCAACATTGTCCCTTTTCAACGCGCGCCGACGGCTTCCGTCGATACATTAGCATCTAGCCATCGAGGTGTCAGTATTATATTTACGACAAAAAATTATCAATGGCTGCCGTTGACAATGTACAAAAATTGACAACGGCTGCCGTTGTTGTTGGAAAACCGTGTTTTGACAATGACCGCCGTCGTCAGGAGAGCAGCTAGTCGCCATGTCAGACTTTACAATAGTGGATTGGCAACAACTGCTGACGGCAGCCGTCGACACGTCAGAGTTCTAAGATAAAGGCGTTGCACTCACCCCTTGAAAGTGAAAGTGCGCTTGTTACGATTCAGCGCGTTGAGAGCGTCTATCTGTCCTTCAGTCAGCTCGAAGTTCAGGGCTTGAAGGTTGTCCCACATGTGAGCGCCGGTGGAAGCCTTAACCACCACTAGATGGTCGCTTTGCAGCTGGTATCTGCAGGGAAATGAAGATTTTTAACAGATTTTAAATACGATATTTCCCGAAAAACCCTGTAGATCTTTTAGAATTCCATAAACTCTTTTTCTTTCTTACCTGATCAACAGCTGAGCAGGCGACACCTTAAGCCCTGCAGCCATGACCTTCACCATCGGATCGTCAATCGCAGCCACGGTGGAACTCTTGAATTCAGCCGGGGTCCCCTTGGAGCCCAGCACTCCAAAGCAGGACAGTTTGATGCTGCGCTCATCGCAGAAGTTGTAAAGACGCTGCTGAGAGAGGTAAGGGTGGCATTCCACCTGAAAAAAACAAATGTTTAGTAGCCAATGGTGTTGGTGAGAATTTGTGTGCACTGTGCGTGTGTCTGTGTGTGTGTGTGTGTGTGTGTGTGTGTGTGTGTGTGTTTTCTCACCTGGTTGATGACCGGCTTGATTCTAGCCTTGTCCATCACCTTCTGCACCTGGCTCGAGTTGAAGTTGCTCAGTCCGATACTCTTTACCAGCCCATTGGCCACCAGGTCCTCCATGCCGTACCAGGCGTCTAGGAAATCGTGTTCGGAGAATTGCATCACTTGGGCTATCTTGGGGACGGGGTTTGGGCCTTCCTGTAAATGATCATTTTAATCTTAATTCCTGGTCATCATCATTATCACCTGGGCTAAAATTATTAAACTATCAGGAAACGGAAAGATTCAAATGATACTTAGCACAAACACGCTTGTAAAAGCGAACATTCAGACACACTCACACACACACAAACTCACACACACACAAACTCACACACGCACACACACACACACACTCACACCCCTCCGCCAATCCGCACTGAGCCCGCGTGGTGGAGTATGGCTCATACTGCCTTGGTAAATAAGGAACTAAACCTTGCTGTTAATGACACTACAAACATTGTAGTACAACAGTTTTAGTGTAGATGGCGCTATTTGTAGCGACATTAAGTAAATTGTTGCATTATCTATGTTTGCTCTCTTCTCTTTGAACAATGTAACTGCCCGAATGTCCGTTTTACAATAAATAAGTTCTAAATTATATTGAGTGAGTTTTTGCTTATTGATGGACCCGACACACTATTAAATATGGTCCTTTAACGCCGGGAGTCCTTTGTCTGCTAGTTTTCGTGCATAGCGTCGTTTCATACTACGATCGTCGTACTACGTCTTACTACGTGTTGAACAAAAGATTGAACAAGATGGCGAAGACGGGCGAAAATTTTGATGACGCTGTGAGCGACATAAGTCAGGAACAGCAAAGGCTCATTAACAAACGTAGATATATAAAAGGACGTATAACGCTCTTAGAGAATGAGCTTGGAGATCTAACTGACGTGATTTCCACCGCCAAGCTTGATGTTGCATCAGAACGACTCAGCGGTCTTTTCGAGAAGTTGGAGAACGTCAACCTCGATTTAGAAACCTTAAATCCTTCCGAGACCAAAGAGGGAGAACGGATTGAAAGCAAATGCCTGGATTTTCTGGCAAAATTGCGAGAGCAACGCGAAAATTTGAGGCAGAAGACAGCATCGGAAAGCGGCGACTCCGATTCAAAGATTGGAAATCGTCGCAACCACACGCCCAATCTGCCTAAGATATCACTGCCCAATTTTAGTGGAAGCTATGGCGACTGGCTGGATTTTAAAGATCTATACGTCTCAATGGTGCACGAAAATGATGACGTGAGTGCTGTTCAAAAATTCTTTTACCTGAAGTCGTGCCTGGTTGGTGAAGCTGCGTCATTGATCTCCACATTGGAGTGTACGGTTGAGAACTACTCTAAAGCATGGTCGGCAATATTATCACGCTATGATAACAAGGTGCTAATAGCAAATTACCACTTACAGCACATTCTGTCCTTAACTAAAGTTAATAATAAAGTTTACACTTTAAGGCAACTTTTGAATGAATTTACGCAACATTATAACTCTCTATTATCACTGAATATTTCCAATTTGCAGGATATCATGTTGATACATATCTTGTCTACTAAAATTGATTACAGTTCTTTACGTGATTTTGAGTTGCAAAGAAACTCCAATGATTTCCCTAGTTTGCAGCATTTCCTTAGCTTCATTCAACAGCGCTGTCAAGCATTAGACATGATTAGCCGTGATGAAGGGGTGACCAACTCAAAGACTTCTACTCCGGGGAAAAACACCTCACATGTAACTGTTGGCAGTGGCAGTGGCAGTAATGCAAATGGTAAGTCAGTTTCTTGCTTGTATTGTCACAAGAATCATTCAACTTCAAAGTGTTTTAAATTCATTAAATTAACACCTAATGACAGAAAAATATTTGCTAACAAAGCTAAGTTGTGTGTTGTATGCTTATCAGATAAGCATTGTGCTAGTAATTGCACAAGTAATATTGTATGCAAAAAATGCTTACAAAAACATCACCAACTATTGCACCTTGATACAGTGTCACCACATAGTTTGAGTACAGACTCCAATACTCTGATTTGTAATGAACCCCCGATCAGTTCCCCTACAAATGTTGTTATGACTTCTTCAATAATTACTCAAAACAATAACACCTCTGTTTGTCAGGTATCCCTTCTTCCTACTGCCTCAGTCTATGTGTGTGATCAGGAAGGTAAGAGATATGATTGCAGGGTGCTTTTGGACATAGGTAGCCAAAAGAACTATATTAGCTCAGCCTTTGCTAATAGTTTAAAATGTGTTGATTTTGAAGATACAAATCAAACTGTGGCCGGGGTAGGTGGTCATTCATATAAGTTAAAGCATAAAGTTGCATTATCAGTTTATTCTAACTGTTCTGATTTTGAATTTAGTTCAGAATTTGGTGTGTTAGATTTTATTACTGATCCCTTACCAATGGTAAATGTGTCCAGAGAGGCACTGCCGTCTCTTATGCATTTGCATTTAGCTGACCCAAATTTCAATATATCTAAAGAGATTGATATGATACTTGGTGTTTCATGTTTTGCGAAATGTCTTAGAGAAGGCAAGATAGATTTAGGCCGCAATATGCCTACATTAATAAACACCGCATTTGGATGGATTTTTTGTGGTGAATTATCTGTGGTAGGCGAACATATTTCAAACTTAAAGAGTCCCTGTCATTTGTCTGTCCTACATAATGATATTAAAAAGTTTTGGCAATTGGAAGAAATGCCTAATGAAAATACTTTAACTTTTCAGGAGAAAAAGTGCGAGCAAACCTACATCGAATCCGTATCAAGGGATGAGGATGGCAGGTATTGCGTCGGTTTGCCAGTCAACGAGGAGCTTCTACCGAAATTAGGTAACTCATATAATGTTGCTTTTCATCGTCTTATGTCCTTGGAAAATAAATTCCAGAAAAATCCTGAGTTTTTTATAGGATACAAAGCCTTTATTGATGAATTCGTAAATTTAGGTCATGCTAAGTTTGTTGATGTAAATCCGCATAAAGATGAAGACATTGAATTTTACATGCCTCATCATGCTGTCATAAAGGAAAGTTCCTCTTCTACTAAACTAAGAGTTGTCTTCAATGCTTCTCAGCCTACTACCTCTGGGCTTAGTTTAAATGATGTTCTTTTTGTGGGCCCTGTCGTTCAACCTGACATGTTCACCATCCTGCTTAGATTTCGCACATATATTTATGTTTTCGTGTCTGATATAGCTAAAATGTACAGGCAAATACGAGTAAAGCCCCAGTATCAATCACTTCAACGAATTCTCTGGAGAGATGATCCGTCGCATGATATTAAGTGCCTTCAACTAGGCACTGTTACGTATGGAACGGCATCTGCAAGTTATCTTGCTACCCGGACGCTAATTCAACTGGTTGAAGATGAAGGTGAGAATTTCCCTGCTGCCTCTAAGGCTTTGATTGACGGTACCTTTGTTGATGACATTCTGCACGGTGAGAATGATTTGTCTTCTGCATGCAATACCATCAACGAGTTGCAAATGTTGCTTAGTAAAGGTCAATTTGAGTTGCATAAATGGTATGCAAATAGCCCAGAATTGCTGGCGCAAATTCCTCCTGAGAGACATGAGAAATGTCAATTCTCTTTTCATGATAAAGAAGGTTCTTGTTTAAAAACATTAGGCTTAAAATGGGAACCGACCATGGATAAATTCCAGGTTGAAGTACCTAATTATCAAGCTTCTACCAACTTTACCAAAAGACACATTTTGTCTGACATTGCTAGGGTATATGATCCTTTGGGATTTATTGCTCCGGTCACAGTCTATGCAAAAATAATAATGCAAGAGATCTGGAAATCTAATGTTGATTGGGATTCAAAAGTACCTAATGATATTGCGTGTAAATGGAAGTTGTTTTGTGCACAGCTTAAATGTTTGAATGATGTTTCAGTGCCTCGCCTCTTACTGGATCCTGATGCAGAGAAGGTTGAGCTTCATGGCTTCGCTGACAGCTCCACGAAGGCTTATGGCTGCGTCTTGTTTGTTCGTTGCAGTCATGCTAATAATTCTACAGTCCACTTAGTCTGTGCGAAGACACGAGTTGCTCCACTCAAGCCTGTAACATTGCCCAGGTTAGAACTTTGCGCTGCACTGTTGCTTACCAAGCTTATGAGAAAGGTTTCAGACATTTTGAAAATTCCTCCTGAGAATTTATTCTATTGGACTGATTCCATGATTACAATATGTTGGATTAAGAGTGATCCCGCCAAGCGCAATGTATTTGTTTCAAATAGAGTCGCACAAATACAAAGTTTATCTCGAAAGGACAACTGGTTCCATGTTAAGTCATCAGATAATCCTGCAGACGTTGCTTCTCGTGGTTTAGAACCACAGTGCCTACCAAATTGTAAAATGTGGTTTGATGGTCCACAATGGCTTTCGCAAACTGACTCGCCTTGGCTTCAGTCACCTCAGGTAATTCCTAAAATTAACTTAGTAGACTCTGAATGCGTTGATTCTTGTGATAGTATGCCCAGCGTGTCGTTGTTTACAAGCGAGGAGACCAGAAATGACCTTCTTGACTTATTTGATAGATTTTCTGATTGGGGTCGATTGCTTAGAGTTATGGCTTATGTTCGTCGGTTCATTAACAACGCAAGAAGTAAAAGCAATAGAGTCATTGGCTTTTTAACTAGCAAAGAACTCAATCAAGCATCTATGTTTGTAATAAAATGTGTGCAGCATTCATATTTTCAGAATGATGATGGTTGCGTTTCGGCTAAGATTGGTAGCGGTTCAAAGTCTTTGAAATATTTAAATATATTTTCAGATGGCAAAGATATGCTGCGAGTTGGTGGTCGCCTCCGTCATGCGGATATTCCTGTCCAGCAAAAGTTTCCCTTGCTGCTGCCTGCACGATGTCACGTCACTAATTTGTTAATTAAATATGAGCATGAGAGGCTTTTGCATGCAGGAACCCAGACGACGTTGTCTAGTTTGCGGAGATATGTGTGGCCGCTTAATGCACGAAATAGCGTACGCCATTTCATACACAAGTGTGTTCGCTGTTACAGGTTTAAAGCTGAATCTGCTTCACAAATCATGGCTGATTTACCTGCGTGTCGGGTAAATCCTTCTCGGCCGTTTCTGTTTACAGGTATTGACTTCGCTGGACCTCTGTCTGTGAAAATCGCACGTATAAGGAAGCCCCTCATCACAAAAGGTTATATCTGTCTTTTTGTTTGCTTAAGCACTAAAGCGATTCATGTTGAACTAGTTTCAGACCTTACAACTAAGGAATTTCTAAATGCTTTGCGTAGATTCATATCTAGACGCGGTAAATGCGCAAAAATATTCAGTGATAATGGCACGACGTTCCATGGAGCCAAAAATGAGCTTCATGAATTATTTAAAATGTTTAAAAAGGACTTTGAACATATTTCAAATTTTGTAGCCTCTGAAGGCATTGAGTGGCGATTTATAATTCCTCATTCAGCTCATTGGGGGGGGATATGGGAAAGCTCTGTAAAACTAGTAAAACACCATCTCAAAAGAGTTTTAGGAAATACTGTACTCTCTTATGAACATTTGTATACGCTTTTAACTCAAATTGAAGCTATTGTAAACAGCCGTCCTATAACTCCATTAACAGACTTGGATGATGAAGGCGAATGTCTTACACCAGCTCATTTCTTAATAGGGAGCAGCCTAACATCATTCCCAGAAGGTGATTTTACTACATTTCCTGACAACAGGCTAGACATATATAACCAAATATGTAAAATGCGCCAAAGCTTCTGGAAGCGATGGAAGGCTGATTATTTAAACACTTTACAAGTCAGATATAAATGGTACAAAGAAAATCCTGATTTAATGTTGAACACTATTGTATTGTTAAAGGATGATAATCAGCCACCATTATCTTGGCCTTTAGGTCGTGTAGTTGAACTTATTATGGGTAAAGATAACCATGTTCGAGCTGTTGTTGTTAAAACTAAAACTGGTTTGTATTCGAGGCCCATTACTAAAATTGTCCCCTTACCTTTTGATCAAAATAACTAATTTAAAATGTAATTCTTTCTTAGATGTTTTTCTCTAACTAAAGGTAATTATTACAAATATTGTGAACTTAAACTTCCAAAACAAGGCTTCACAACAGCATACATATGTAATGCATGTTATGTTTTATTTTAGAGGCTTATGCTTCTCTTTATTATCTTTACTTTGTATATTATACTAATGTGTAATACATTATACACATAAGTTTGCAACAGGTATGCAAATTAACACTAGTTATAACAATGTTATATGCTCGTAGGACGCCCTAGGGTTGTGTACTTTTGTATGATGCCAAGAGCACTTAATATGTATGTTAGTTTTTAGTCTCTTTCACTATGTACAAATGCAAATCATTTTGCTATTGTTTGGTTTGACTATTTTGTTAGTTTTTTGTTAAACTTTGAAATATGTAGTTCTGCGTAACTATTTTTTTTGTTGTTTACTTTCTTCTGTAAATTGAAATAAAATGTAATTTCAATGGGGCGGGTGTATGGTAAATAAGGAACTAAACCTTGCTGTTAATGACACTACAAACATTGTAGTACAACAGTTTTAGTGTAGATGGCGCTATTTGTAGCGACATTAAGTAAATTGTTGCATTATCTATGTTTGCTCTCTTCTCTTTGAACAATGTAACTGCCCGAATGTCCGTTTTACAATAAATAAGTTCTAAATTATATTGAGTGAGTTTTTGCTTATTGATGGACCCGACACACTATTAAACATGCCTCATATTTGAGGTAAGGCCTTTGCCCAGCATTGGGATGCTTACAGGCTAACTTTACTAATCGGACATATAACGCTAACCAGAATCTATTAGGATAATGTGAATCAGGCCGTAAGAATCTAACACGGATGTCAGTTTGTCAACGGCACAGGTAACGGCAGCCGTCGACAAGTCGTTGATTTCCGTTTAACGGCACACTTTTGCTAACGTACTCTCATCATCTGTGTTTTTCTCATCGGTAGATTGTCGACGGCTGCCGTCGTTGCGTCGTCGGTCACGTCTTCGTCAAGTGCCGCTCGTGTATTAGAACACAACGAGTCTTTTTTTTTATATCACCATCATTATAAGCCCAAGGACCTCCCACGGATTTCCATATCGACTGATCACAAGCGGTCTGCATCCAGTGTGATCCTGCGACCTTTACAAGGTCGTCTTTCCATCTTTTCGATGGACATTCTACGCTGCGTCTTTGGTCAAAGGGTCTCCAATCTAGAACTTGTCTGCCCCAATGGCCTCCTGTTCTTCGCGATCGCGCTAAAAGTTTTATGCCACTGCCTCTTGAGCTTACTGACTCTCAGGGCTATGTCCGTTACCTTAGTTCTTCTACGTATCTCCTTATTTCTGATTCGATCTCGCAGAGAAATACCGAGCATAGCCCTCTCCGTCGCTCGTTCTGCTTTATATTCCTTACCTTAAAGGACATTGGGTTATGCACGAGGTACAGGTCAGCGTAATCCAGGCCGAGGTTCTCCAACGACTTCTTGTAAGCCTCTTCGACCAGGTCTCGGCGGTGGAAGGTGCTCCACAGCTTCGAGATGATGAACAGGTCCGATCTGAAACGTAATCTTACAGTCACGCAAACGTCTTGGTTTCAAATTATAGAGCATTAAACACTCGCTTCCTCTAAAAAATAAAACGTAGGACTGCGACAGCGCATTCTTATCTCTCTTTTACACTCACAGGCCTTATGGGGAGACGTAGCGCTGCACTGCACACTGCATACTTCTGCATAGTTATTAATAAGCGCATTTATTTTGTTATGTTATACTCGTAGTTATGATATCTTTAAAAAATATTTATGATATCTTTTAATCAACGTAGTAGGTACATGGGTCTTGATGCCGTGGGAACCTTCTGCTAAATTGCTGTTTAGATTTTTTTCTCCTAAACTAAATGTTACGGTGTTTGTTATATTGGTACTGTTACGGCCAATAATAAAGCTGGCTGGTTCCTAGCTCAAAGATTAGCATAGCTATCCAACGCGGCAACGCAGCCAGCATTATAGCCTCTTTGCCACAAGGAAATGGTTTTGTTCTTGAGAAGGTGGGTAATTTTTTTTTTTTTTTCTTGTTCGTTAATAAAGCCACTAATAAAGGTATTGCACCAACCTTTTAACAGTTCCATCATCAATCTTCCTTCTAATGCCCTCACCCACTTCCTTCTCGTTGCCATAAATGAAGGCCGTGTCTATGGCTCGGTAGCCCAAGTCTATGGCAGCTGCGATGATGTTGGCTGCCAGGCGTGGGTCCAGCTGTTGACAAATAAACAGGGTGCGATTTAAATAACTTGGTATGCTATAATCTTAAAACTTATAAAGAGATTCTTTGCGATTTTGTAAAATGAGTTAGATGATTTAAAAGACAGATTTCGGAATTCACGTTCCCCGGTCCCCAGTCCCCAGTAACAGTCCTCGGTACCCAGCAACAGTCCCCAGTCCCCAGTCCCAAGTAACAGTTTGCAATCCCCAGTAACATACTCCAGTCGGCAGCAACAGTCCTCAGTCTCCAGGACCGAGTCCCAGTTACAATCCCTAATTCACAGTTACAGTCCCTACCCCCAGTCCCCAGTAACAGACCCGGTCCCTAGTAACAGTCCCCAGTAACATACTCCAGTCCGCAGCAACAATCCCCGGCAACAGTCCCCAGTCTCCAGTGCTGAGTTCCCAGTCACAGACCCCAGTCACAGTCCCTAGTTCCCAGTTACAGTCCCCAGATAGTCCCCAGACCCCAGTCCCGGTCCTCGGTCTCCAGTCGCAGTACTCAGTCCCCAGTCACAGTCTCAGTCCCCAGTCGCAGTCCCTAGTTACCAGTCACATTCCCCAGCCAAATTACTTACCAGACCAGTTCCAACAGCCAGGACCGGCATGACCTCCCCATTGCTCAAGGTCACGCTCGGCATCTTCTCAACAGTTCCGTAAGTCTGCTTCGCCTGTTGTAGCTCTTGGAGCAACTGATTGTATTCTGCCTCCGTCCTTTCTTCTTCCAGACCGTTGTTCTTACCTGACATAGGTTCCAGTTCCAAAGTCACAACTTACGATGTTCAGTGTCGTGTCTAATTTGCAGTGTCTTGACCAGTCTGTGTCCAGTGTTAGGTCCTCAGTCCCCAGTCACAGTCCCGAGTCCCCAGTCACAGTCCCTAGTCCTCAGTAACAGTCCCCATTCCCTAGTCCCCAGTAACAGTCCCCAGTCCCAAGTAACAGTCTCCAGTCCCAAGACCCCAGTCCCCAGTCCCTAGTAGCAGTCCCCAGTCACAGTCCCCAGTCCCCAGCCAAATTACTTACCAGAGCAGTTCCAACAGCTAGGACCGGCATGACCTCCCCATTGCTCAAGGTCACGCTCGGCATCTTCTCAACAGTTCCGTAAGTCTGCTTCGCCTGTTGTAGCTCTTGGATCAGCTGACTGTATTCTGCCTCCGTTCTTTCTGCTTCTAGACGACGCTGCTCGCTGCGATGGTGTTCATTTATTTGCTTCCCGACTGCATAGGTGGTGGCAACCTGTAATTATTAAAAAAAACTCAGATTTTATTTTTAACTAAGGCCTTTATTGTTAAACCTTTATTTAATATGTATTTAAAAGTTATATAGAGATAATCAAATATTCAAACAAAGAACGGATTAAACCAGAAACTTTTTACCCAACTAGGTAAGCAGGGAAAAAATTACAATTTTTTTTACCTTAGATTCACCGCACATCACTCAGAAAAAAAACCTAAAATGTATCTAATAAGAGACAAGCGTCTTGGACATGATACGATGCATTAATTTTGGTCAGTTTTAAGTGATGTCCTTTTAGAGTATCGATAAACAAAGCACGAATAAAGTATTATTGCTTGCAGTGGTCAATAACGACCTCTACAGAAATAAATTTATTTCGCATTGGCTATCGGTCCATCGGAGCGCGAATAGGAAATGACCAACTTTTAATTCTAAAATATATGATTATTGTGTATTATTATATTTTATCATTTTATTGTTTTTTAACTATACTAAATTGATTTTTTTTGGTTTTTCTGTCATTTATTTATTTTATTTGTCATTTAATATGGGTATGTGATGCCTGAAATAAAGCCATTTTATTTTATTTTTTATTAAATTAATCGACTTTCAATTTTTTTTAACTCCAAGCGATTGCCCGCAGCTTCACTCGCGTAAATGTCGGATCCCAAATAAATTATAAAATACTAGTGGTCCCAGTAAACTTCGCCCTGCCCGGCCCTGTCTCGCTCCGGTCCCGTTTTATGGTTTTTATCATATTCCAGGCCAATTCAAATTTAACAATGTAAAAGCACAAAAATCGGTCTACCCATTCTCGAGAAAGTATGTAGTGATAAAAAGTATGCTATGTCCTCTCCTGTTTTGAAGCTACCTCCCCACTAAACTTCAGCCAAATCGGTTCAGCCGTTCTTGAGTTATAAATAGTGTAACTATATGTGCCTACTATGTGTTATTCTGATAAGAGCTATATTATTGTAAAGTTTCATCAAAACCCATAGCGTACCTATTTTTTCATTCCCAATCATTTAATAAGCGACAGTGTTATTAAATGTTAAAATTAAATAATTATTAATGTCATTAATAATCATTAGTATTTTGTTTAGCTGACAAAAATGAGGAGTAAAAAACGACAAATAGCTGAATTGATATACCTTGTTCAGTGTTCTAGGTTTTTTTTGTGTGCTAAATAATAAATTTAAATGTGTAAAAGTAAAAGGAAGTCTTAATTATATGGTTACTTATATATAAGCAGGTATGTACCAAACCAGACAGCGTCTACACAATTTATCAAATATGTGCTGGAGATATAGGCTTTATTAGAACAGAAATAAATTAAAACAAAAAAAAACTTAAGACCTGCCTATAAACAAACGAAGCCGTTTCCTTGTGGCAAGGACTGCTTGGATATAAATAAAAAAATATCGATATTTTTATCGATACTCTCACATACCTAAATGCGACAAATAGTAGGTTAATTATAGGGCTCGTTACGTCCCTTTTGTTAATAGTTTGTGCAATCAGTATACTAGCGTTTAAAAAGAGGACATCAATTTACAAATAAGTAGGTTGAAATAACGAATAATGCCATGATACGTTTGTTGAAAGATTCCATTCATCTTTGCTAGTCGAACATTGTAAACAATCTTAACATTCCTTTTCAGCGAAAATATTTCTTTGAAAAAAGGTGAACACAAAACTTACAACATACGTAGCTAATTCATCGTTCAACTCTTAAGATCTTTTTAAATTCAATAGGTATAAAAAAAGTTATGTTACCTACATAACTTTTTTTTATGGTCTGTGACAATGGACTTTCAGGACTGTAATTATCTTGAACTTCGGATGGCAAAAAGTCCCTCTTAAGCGTTTCGAGGGAAAAGCAAAAGATGCCTAAAGAAGCCCACCATGCGGTTATCACAGCACGTGCGATGTCTCGAATTTATTTTATTTAAATACTTTACTGCACAACAATAAATGTACAAAAGACAGACTTAATGCTAAAAGCGTTCTTTCGCAGTTAAGTCGTCGTATGCAATTGAAAATTGAATATAATTTAATGCAACCGTCGCATTTCAAAGGTAAAAAACTGAAAATAATGCGTGACTTGGGTGCTCATTCTCGATAATTTTTGTATGGAATAGATATAAATAAATAACGAATTAGCTCTCATGCATTATGATGATCAGTGAAAATAAATTTTAAATGACAACATTTGAAATTAATCATTGCACAATCATCCAAACCGCCCAATTCGATCAGAATGGGTTGTAACATGTAGAAACTTGGAATTAGGGAAAAATTACAATAAAAAATATGAATTCAGTGTATGTGGTGTAAAAAAAAGTATTTCTGTTCTATTCTATAATACTTACACAATACGCAGCGAAGTACAACATGATAAGATGTGAATTTTGACACACGATTGGAAACGCTAGTCCTAATAACATGAAACCACCGGTGAATTTAGCAGTCGTCAAAACGATTGCCCAAGGCATTCTTAAATTTACTTTCAGGGGATATTTTTTTCAAAAAATATCCAAAAACCGTCAAAAAAGCTTTACCGACTAGATCGAACTCAGAAATGAAATGAACGACCGTTGTGAAATTCCGTTTGGTCTCGAAAAAACATCTACCCTCAAATTATTTTCAAAAGAAAACGGTGTTTAATACTTTGTAAACGGTAGACATGTTTAAATATGATTGCGGATTTTTTCGGAACTAACATACGAGGTATGGGCATTGACAGTATATAGAGAAACTAGCGCCACGCTAAGATTGTTAGGTAGTGTTTGTCTGTAAATGTAAAAGTTATCACCTTTTTTGATCCTGGCCTGCTGGAGCCGCTCTAAAAAGAAAGAAATTAAAAAATCTGAACTGACCATATAAACATAAACATAATATTACCTACATAAATTAACCATTAGAAACAGGCTCCTTACTTTTTTAAATAGGATTGTAATTTAAGGGGCCGGTTTACCATCGACAATATCCAACGAATATTTCAAATATGGAACGTCATTTCGTATTTAGTAATGAACAGATGACTGGTTTATTAAGAAAAAATTGTGAAAGAGGCCGTAAAGGTTAGAAAAAAATATATTAAAATTTTCCTCACCTCGAATAAAGCAATTTTCTCCGCCACAGATTTTTTCCTAGGCCTCTCTTTCGCGCTTATCACTTCTCTCTTTTCCACACTTTTATCAAGTGATTTCATTCTTACAATCAAATCTTTAACTTTGCCTTTTACAGCATCTCCTAGATCTAATTCTGCTACAGATTTCGCTTTTCTTATATTATAATCTTCAGTTCTTGCTTTATATGCATTAAGTATCTCTTCTGTACTCATTGTTGGACTTATTTTGTAATTATTCCTCTTATTTTCTCGACTTTTAGGTGTAAAATCGAATGGGGATTCCCTGGAATCGATATCAGTAGTTTTGTTTCTATCATTTTCTATGTAAGTAGATTTGTAAATTTGACTCACTATGACTGGTTCTTGAGCAGTATTTTCATTTGTTTTAGGTTCAATTTTTATCGGCTCTATAAATTCGATTTCAACAGGCATCAACGATTTGACTTCTGTTTCTTCTGCTCTTTCAATGTTTACGGGTTTTTCTTGAGCGTAGTCTACTTCAAATGAATAGTATCTGTTTGGCAAATGCTTTTTTACTCTTTCTTCGCCACTTTGTAGAGGTACAGTATCTTCTATGATACTTGTTCTATTAAGAGGTACAAAATCTGTAATTTTACTAATTTCTGGATTTTCTTTCACCACACTTTCTTTAATAGAAGGAGATACAGCTACTCTTTTGTTACTTTCTTGTAATGGTAAAGTATCTTCTATAATATTTGTTTTGTTAGGAAGCAGAATATCTTTAACTTCACTGATTTCGTGATTTTCTGCTACACTCTCTTCAACAGCAAGAGATACAGCTACTTCCTCTGTCTTAATTTCCATTTTAGATATTCTGAAACTCTCAGATTTGATCACATTATTATTAATTTCGTTGTTAACAGCTTCATTTACGGCTTGGTTGAAGGTTTCATTTGGCTCAGACTTTAAAATGGGTTCATTTGGTTTAATAACTTCACTGACAATGGGACTAGAGTAAACGTTTCTTTGTCTAGCTTTCGGTTCAGGAGTTCTACTAGTATGATCAGATTTATTTCCACTGATAGCATCATTTTCACTATTTTCGGGCCTAGTTGTTAGAAGATCATTTATGATGGTATTTTCAGAATTAACCCCAGCATCATTAATCACAGCTTGAGGATTTTTGGTATTTTCTGTTTCTAATACTTCTTTTTCAAACAATTTGCGTCGATAGGAACATCGCACTGCAGGAATTGGTTTGACTTGACTATCATCTTTCCGTTGTTTCTGTAATAATAAACATATTACTTATTAGTTACTATTTTTAATCACATTACTGAATGTAGTTGTAGTTATACTCACCTCAAACATAGCGATTTTTGACAATACAGATTTATGTTGTATCGTTGGCTCTGCATCCCCGTTAGTTTCATTCTCTTTTTTAGGATTAAGTTTTTCAACTTTCCTTAAAAACGGTCTCCTTTCTTCAATATTGTATTTGGGAACTTTTTTCTCTTCATCACGAGGTCCACCAGTATTTTTGATTTCTATTTTTGTATTTTTATTTTCTCTGGCATAATTACCAATGACGTAATCACTATTTACTACAGTGCCATTTTGATTGGGTTCTGTTACTGGTTTGAAGTTATCTTTATTGTATGGCGCTTTCGAGTTTTGACTCATTATAGAATGGAATTCATCTTGCGATATCACTTTGACAGGTTCAACTTTTATATTGCCTGTTGTCGTACTACTAATTTTATTTTCATATCTTGTCGGTTCAATTTCCGTTGCCTCTTCGATTTCTATTACGCTGTTGGTTATTTCTACTATTGAAGTAGATGGCGATTCTACGATCTCCACAGTATATGGTTGGACTATTTCGTTTATTTCTTCAACTTCCGAAGGAGTAACTTCAACAATTTCTATCATTGACTGAGTTGCTACATCATCAATGTTAACAACGTTATCTGCACTTATATCTTGTTCTATAGATACTTGTGCTATATTTTCAATTTGTACTTCTTGTTTTTTATCATCTTTAGTAATACTCCTGACTCTTTGGTATGATGTTTTTGTTTTGACATTATCATTTTCTCCATTAGTCCTTTTGGTGACTGTAATCCTTGAAGTTTGCTGAGTTTCATTAGTGTCTTCTTTAGAAAACTTAGAAACTGCATCTTTGATTTTACTATTAACAGCAATGGAACTAGATTTGGCATTTACTTGTACACTTTTAGGAACCTCGATTTCTGCTTCGCTTTTCCTCTTAAGCATTGGTATTTTCGATCTAGGCTTTTCATTTATAACAGCTTGAGCTTTATTTTCTATTTTAGGAGTTTCAATTTCTATAGGTTGTGTTTCATTCTCGTCGTATGCATGTATTATTTCTTCAAAGTAATCTTCGACTTTCTCAGGATCTTCAACCTTATTGTTTAGAAGACTAATGTCAATATCGGTTGGGCTGTTCGCTATTTCACCGAATAGTCTTTCGAATTCGTCTTCAGGCTTTGGAGATGGCGTTTTTGGTTTTAATCTCGGGATTGAAGATCTACGAGGATGTGTGGGTATCGTCTGAAATGGATAAGAAATCGTTAAAAGTAATGTTTCATTCATCTACCCGGGCGGATGTCTGTTGCGGTCTGGGCCCACTACATCGTACCATACCATGACCGTGCTAGGCGCGTATCAGACACGAAAAGCAACACGATACGCTGTACTTTACCCACTGAACGGATCTACAGCGTTATGGAGCGAAAGCTAGAGCGAGCGAGAGCGTATTTTGCCGGTGCTGACACGCTCCGCGCATGACACGCGACGGTGTTGGTCGGTAACGAAACGGTCTAGTGGGAAATGTCATAGTTTTCAATACAAAGAATATTTTTTTGCCTGAAACGTTCCTACCACGGTCCTGGTATCCTACAGTTTAGTAGGCAGGAACCTTAACGGTCAGTATCACCTTCGTATTCAAGAGAGACCACGAATCTTGCGTCGGAGTAGGAGTAACAGCACGATAGCTCAAGGCCCCAATTCTAATGAAGCTCACATTCGTAAAAATAAAAAACTTTACCAGTAGTAGTATTTTTCAATTTCTATCGTGCAGTAGTTTTTTCGTTAAAACCATGAAAATCGTAATCGAAGTACCACACGGAAGTGACGGTAAAAGCACTGGCCCAGCTTAGTTGCTCGCTCGCAATTTTGGATTTCTTAAATTTAGCTTAAGTTAAAAAGTACTCTTAAAAATTCTACAAAGAGTATAAGTATTACCTCAGGAACTTTTTTAGCTGGCACAGACCGTTCCCTCCTGACCCTCTCGACAGCACTCTTAAACCTCGTAGGAATCCTCGTCCTTCTCTCTGGCAAGCTCCTCTGAGTTTCCAAGCTCCTGATTGGTCGAGAGCGGGCACTTCTGGCCTCTGATTGGCTGTTCGGGTCCATCCTGATCGGTGATTGGTGAATGACGTCAGAGAATATTGGCGGATAGGTCGGGGATTTTATTGTGTGGAAGACGCCATTGCGGATCTCCTGGAAAGATTGAGAATATACAGGGTGAAAATTCATATTTAGGTCATATCTGTATCTTTACCGACTTAAAAAAAGAGATAATCAGTTCGAACTGCATGTATGTGATAGCGTTACTAGAATTTGATAAAATTTGAGTATGTTGATCTATAAGGCTGACCACGTGTGCATTTCATAAGTTTGTGTTTGTATATTTATACTATGTTTGTCTCAGGATTTCTCGAAAATGAGAAGTCATAGCGAGATGATTCTTTTAAAGTTCAGTCAGGTATATTTCAACTTAGCGTACGGTGTAAGTTTCAGTTCGGGTTTGTTCCCGCGTTTCTTCTCAGCACTCGCCTAATTGTCTGTGTTCTGTCTCGAAGCGCTGGTAAAAAATTGTGCCCTGAAAGGGCCGAAAGATAAGGAGACATGCTCCTTATCTTTCGGCCCTTTCAGGGCACAATTTTTTTACTTTATATTTGACGTTCATAAGTGTCATTTCATGACCTAAATTTGGAATTTGAATTCATAAAAAGTAGTTGTAGTTTTTAAGATATGGGTAATAATTAAACTGGAGTTTAGATAATTATTAGAATCAGGTGTTACTTTGCGGAAATCTATTATTGAGTAGAATTTTACAAAATAATATTGCGTTAAATTTCCGCTAAGCGACGCCGGCGCAGGCAATTAACAACACAAACTGTCACCGCGTTGAGTATTAGTTCAGGCAAATGCAGGATGCACCACCCGCCCGCCCTCAATACGCATGCGGCACAGCTCATGCAATTATAATTACCCAACACCAACGTGCAAAAACCCTGAGGTTTTGGTGGTGCATCCTGCATTTGCCTGAACTAATACTCAACGCGGTGACAGTTTGTGTTGTTAATTGCCTGCGTTGGCGTCGCTTAGCGGAAATTTAAAGCAGAATAATTTTATCAAATTCTATTTTCTATTCTTATGATATAACCGGGTTGTAGTTTAAATAAAACAAGTACGCATTCTTTTGAAAAGAAATATATTTTTATTCAATATTTATACTCAAATTTCTGCACCTGGGTCACAACAGTTTTCCCAGGCAAGCTCTGTTTTTTGAACAAATGCTGAAAACTCACCGATACATTCTCTGTGACTGTCACTTTTTGTAACTTCATATCTCCTTTGGTTAATGTTACTTCATTCTTGGTGACAGTCATCACCGGCGCTAGAATGTAGTCTTCGGATTTTACTATCTTGTCTTCGTCCCATTCGGTCGTTTCATTGGCAGAATCGTTATCTTCTCGTAATTTCTGTTCGCCTGGTACTTCGGATTTTATGTTTTCGGGTTCTTGGTAATCGACTTTGTACTTTATTTCCTCCATTTTTGGGCTGAAATAATTTTAATTTTAATAAAACAAATATATTTTTTTTATATTTCTATGGCTTCGTTGCACCATCTTCATTCACCTAAGTGCCAGACAACACACCTCATCTGGTTTCGAAGTAAGGAATTTTCTTCCTTGTGTTACGAAGTAACAGACGTATCCAATAAATACTTAAATACATAACATCCATGACTTAGGTACAAATGTTCATGCTCATCACGCAAACATTTGCCCCTTGCGGGATTCGAACCCGTGCTGGTTCAGTAGAGGCGCTAACCACTGCACCAAATGTGTCGTCAATTTATTTAACCGTCAGCCATGTTTTTTCGTGTGGGATTTGAGTTTATTGATTGTTTATGGTCTACTGTGCCTCAATATTGATATTCTAACTAAACAATAGTATTCAACTTAGGTACGTATTAATAGTTACGCATAAATAAATGTTTGATGGTTTAATCTTATCATTATTTTTATCTCTTGATATTGAGAAATGCAATTGCAGTGCGAACTCGCATACCTAGCTGTTATATGTATTTAAGTATTTATGGGAGACCCCTCCGTCATAATCGTTGTCTGGTACTTCGTAACACAAGGAAGAAAATTCCTTACCACGAACCCAGACAATTGGTGTGTTGTCTGGCGCATATTTATATTTATATTTACAAGGTCGTCTGTCCATCTTGTCGGTGGACGTCCTACGCTGCGCTTTTGGTCACATTGGCAAGCCTGTATAATTTTAGCTACTTGAGACTTGACTAAAATGATGTTGAGACCCCCACTGGTAGGTTGGTATTAATGATCCCATTTTTTCCCCCTAAAGGTTTCTGCCTACTAAACCCGTAGCATACCATAACCGTGCTAGAAACGGGTCAGGCAAAAATATTCTTTATATTGAAAACTATGACACATTTCCCACTAAACCGTTCCGTCACCGACTAACACCGTCGCGTGTCGTGCACGGAGCGTGTCAACACCGGCAAAATACGCACTTGCTCCATATAACGGTGAGATAGAACGCTGTCAATCCGTTCAGTGGGCAAGGTATAGGTGAACCGCGAAATTGAGACCTCGCCTGCGGGGTACAGGGGCGCGGGGGGAGGCGAGAGCGGGGTTTGTGAGAGGTGCGGGCGGCAGGCACATTCTTTTCAAAATTCAGTACGCTCGCTACACAGGTAGCGATAGCATCTGTTGACAGTTGCGGACGCTTTGACAGAAGTACACAAGAGAATACTGTCTGACTGAAGTCTGAAGATGAGTCGCAGTATATTCGGACACAAAATCTATACTATTGTATTTTTTGTCGTGTTTTTTTTTATTTCTATTTTACATCATTATCCAGCACCTGTTACAATCTTTGGACATGACCTAAAGTTGTAGTACTTTTATATATTCTATGCTAAAGTATAACTGGGGAAGAGAATGCTCTTAGCATTAAGTCCACCGTTTGGACACTGTAAAATAACAGTGTTTTAATAAAGGCTCTAAATATATACGAATATTTTAGAATGAAAAATAGATCTAAGTTTAGTGGAATATGAACTAGATATGAATATGAACTAGATATACACTCAAACAAAACAGTCGCAGAAGTTACCAGGGAATTATTTTTTGAATTTTTTAATTTTGCCAAAAAATCAATCTTATTTTAAGATTCCATTTTATTTATTGATCAAAAACCACGGCTCTGGATAAAAATATTTAGAATTAATTCACTCTCATTGGTGTAATTGTATCGAATCGAATATTTTTTTTCCAATATGTTATGTAATGTTATGAAGTGTCGACACTGACGACCACCATTGTGACCACTGACGTCACATATCTTAAGAATTGTCGCGGCAAATTTCGTCTCTTGTGTATCCCCTCCGCCCGCACCCCTTACAGTCCCCGCTCTCGTCTTTCCACCCGCACCCCTGTACCCCGCAGGCGAAGTCTCAACGAAGCGGTTTACCTTATAGAGCGTATCGTGTTGCTTTTCGTGTCTGATACGCTCCTAGCACGGTCTATATGTTCATGGCGATTGTTCGAAACACCACCCTATATTAGCTTAATGAATATCCAAAAATAATTACAATTGTTATACTTACGGCAGCAAAAACTTCAGTAGCCTGCTATGACCAACGATATCCAATGAATTAATAACTTCTTTATCATTTTGATAAGCCACTGACATCATTTCTTCATTGATAAGAGTCCGCTAAAATGTTGATGGTTTTAACCGACACAACGGTAGTAAAAGGAGAGTTATGCATGCGAGACGTATACCTAATTATAATCCTTATTAAATTACCAAAGGACGTCCACTGCTAATAAAAGACATACTTAGGCCTTTGGTTTTCCACAGCGACCGGTCGCAAGCGGTCTGCATCCAGTGTGATCTATCGATATTGGCAAGGTCGTCTGTCCATCTTGTCGGTGGACGTCCTATTCCATTATCAATGTACAAACATTCAAAATCATTAACTCGTTGCAGTAATGAAAATTACCTTGACAGGTATTGAACACATTTATTGTTTTGGTAACACGTCGCTGGTTCTAATATTTTGGATCTAAAGCACAGATTAGTAAGAGAATGTCATCTAAAGTTTAGCCGCCCACAGTGAGTTGTTACTACTACGTATAGAAGCTACGCCAAGCAAAAAATGTGTCGCAAAAACGACGACAAGATTGTGACGTTTTCTTTGAAAATTTGAATTTTGAATCATGATTTGTACTACGAGTTGATGACCGGGTCATCAATTTAGGGAGCACAAAATTTGTTCGTGATGTCAGTTCCATACGCTAGTAATACTAGTTCAATGGCCGCCCACCGACCGCATTTTGAAGGTTTACAATTTTGACACCAAATGTCAAACTTTCTGACCTAGACAATAAATTTTTCGATACATTTTGTGTCGAAATTGAAAACTCCAAAGTAGCATTCTCTGAGCTACTAAATTATAAAAATGCAAGGGGGTGCCAAAATTTAGAAGGTGAACCATCAACACCTGCCACTTTTACTATGGGACCATCGTTTATTACAGACAACATTGTAACACTGTATACAGAAGTCGGGTTCTAGTTTTGAACTTGTAATAAATAGCAAAATTATGATAAAGCTCGAATATATTTAATGGGTGAATTTCCCAACAGCAAATTTTACGCGGCATGAGTGAAATCGGCAGTGCAGAGTGATACAATGAGGCTTATTTATTTTTTTATTTATAGAAGGCGTTATCCCGTATACGTGACCATAAATATTTTTTGATTAGGACTGCGTTAAATTCGGAATAAAAAATGGTAAAGCACCATATTTTTCATTTCGGTGGCGCGGTTAAATCCATTTTTCTGTTTATTTTCCCTTATACAGTAAAAACTTTTGGTTATTTAGTATTATTGCTTATTTCATTTAAATCGTGAATAGTTATAGTACTATCACATAACAATTTCATAATTTAATCTATTTCATTAAATGACTTATAAGTAAAAATGCATGTGGTCAAATAAGACTTTTCATATCGGTGAATTTTAGTTTGTCGAGAATATTTTTGCGTGGGACAACTCTAGCTCCTTGCCCCCGCGCTAAAACGCTACATACCAGTGCCGCCTCAATGCTTAAAGTTAATAGACGTGCGCCGCTTGCTCCGTGTTCCCGCCAAAAAAGTAAGTAGTTGGTTTCGGTGACATGGGACATTTTATTTTTCATTTCCGCAGGTTGGAATATATTGTCATCCAATTCTCCATAAAATGTATGAAATATTTATTGGTATCCTTCCTAAACTACGTTTATTAGTGTGGTATTAATAACGTTGTGACTTTAAAACTTTTATTGTTATGTTAAATTTTGTCGTTGATTTTAATATCGGTGTTTTCATTTCGGTTGATTCGGTGGCCTAGATTGACCACCGAAATGAAACAAAATTCACCGAAATGATAAAAAATATCATTTCGGTGATTTTTTTTAATTCCGGTGCGTAAATTGTTCATATCGGTGATTGTTTTTCTCATTTCGATGGCTTCATTATGTCATTCCGGTGAAATCTATACTATATTTTACAGCTGAAGAGTTTGTTTGTTTGTTTTTTATTTGAACGCGGTAATCTCAGGAACTACTGCTTCAATTTGAAAAAATATTTTTGTTTTGCCTTCCTTTTTACCGTACCTTGAAAGGTAAAAAACGGAACCCTTATAGGATCACTTCGTTGTCCGTCCGTTTGTCTGTCCGTACCCTTTTTCTCAGGTACACGTGGAGGTATCAAGCTAAAATTTAATCAAAAGCTCTGCGGTCCCTTAAAGCTGTAAAAAATCAAACTTCTAAGCCAATGTAATCAAAAGATACAGCCGTTATTGCCGTAAATATCAGCAAATTTCCGCAAATTTTCAACAATCGAAAAGGAATCATAACCTACCTACAGGGTACTTCCCGTGAACTTAGAATCTTGAAATTTGGTACAAAGCAACGTCATTTATAGTACAGATACAGTAATAATTGCGAAAACTGTATTTTTTTGTTATATCATATAAAAAAAACTTACTGCCCCTTTTTTCATGAACGCGTTAAGGTGTTAAATGAAAATTACAATGACATAATAATATAAATTGCACTTGTAAAAAGCAACTGTGAACCTGTGACAGACGAGGAATTGAACCCCGTGTTTTACGCTATCCGGGCGTATGCCTATACCACTCGGCCACCGTCACATTAACAAGCCTGTTGAATTTCGCAAGCGCTTTTTAACGCGTAGGCTGCGTGTCATCATCAATGTTGTAAGATTGCTCTCACAATATCCGAAGGAAAATATTTTTACAAATATTTTAACAATCAGTTAAGATGATGAAAGCCAATTTATAGTTTATTTTTGTTTTTATAGTGTTTTGTCACCATACAAACTTAATAATATAAATTGCACTTGTAAAAAACAACTGTGAACCTGTGACAGACAAGGAATTGAACCCCGTGTCTTACGCTATCCGGGCGTATGCCTATACCACTCGGCCACCGTCACATTAACAAGCCTGTTGAATTTTGCAAGCACTTTTTAACGCGTAGGCTGCGGTTCAATTCCTCGTCTGTCACAGGTTCACAGTTGCTTTTTACAAGTGCAATTTATATTATTAAGTTTGTATGGTGACAAAACACTATAAAAACAAAAATAAAATAATTGGCTTTCATCATCTTAACTGATTGTTAAAATATTTGTAAAAATATTTTCCTTCGGATATTGTGAGAGCAATCTTACAACATTGATGATGTCACGCAGCCTACGCGTTAAAAAGCGCTTGCAAAATTCAACAGGCTTGATAATGTGACGGTGGCTGAGTGTTATAGGCATACGCCCGGATAGCGTAAGACACGGGGTTCAATTCCTCATCTGTCACAGGTTAACAGTTGCTTTTTACAAGTGCAATTTATATTATTAAGTTTGTATGGTGACAAAACACTATAAAAACAAAAATAAACTACAATGACATACATAATGAACTATACTTAAGGTACAAATTATTCTTTCAGCGAAAAGCGTCGACATTTTATTACAAAATGTCACAGGAAAAAAAGACGCTTTCTTATAACTACTATTGATTCCCACTCTACGCTCTGACCGATCCAAAGGTTCCCATTATGCTAGCAGCATTGCCTCGTTGAATAGCAATGGAAACATGTTGAACCAGCCAGAGTGGGGATCATTACCCTTATCCCTCAGTCGTTGTCCCAACTCTTTGAAAAGCTCGCGTGTCTCATCACCCCAGGGCCCAGCCGTTTCCACAGCGATTGGAAAAAAATCATACTCAGACTTTAGCTCAGCATACTTAGTATGTTTTAACTTGGCAGCATTTTCCGCCGCTGAACCTGCTGAAGTTACAGTATGCTTTAAATGTGTCTAACGCATGTTGCGTCCCATAAGAGGCTACGCCCTCTTCGCCATGGAACCAACTTTAGGCCATCTGGTCTCCTACCATCCATGTGGGACAAGCCTGGTGGTTTTAGGACGCAAGGAATATTTACGGAAACCGTGGCCCGACGCACAAATTCATTAATAGAATGGTGGCTCGGGAAACGCCCCGCACATCTTTGGCAACTCAGTCCATGGTCCACACCACAAATACAGCGATGAGGTTCACAAACTTTGCTGCCCAGTCTTAAAGCTACTGCAATTCTTAAGAAATTGTTGTCGAGAAGCGTACCCAACTGTGGAGACGGCAAAGCATGCAGCCAAGCACCAGATTTTGGAACTGCTTTAAGGCGTGCCAACATCACGCTGGAACCTACGGGAATGGAGTAAAGGCAAAACGCACAGTAAATGTCGAAGGGGACCGCTAGTAGTGTTGTTAAGCTAAAAGGTTTTTTTAATATGATATGGGTTTACTTTTGTCTCTACACTATACCAGACGAGGCACAGACAGGAACGACGATGAAGCGTGCTCACCCAGAAGAAGCCTGTTTACTCTTTTTCTAAAAAGAACAGGGTTGTAGACGGATGGAAACACATATGCGGGTAGATAGTTCCACTCTTTTGCTGTGCGCATTATGAAAGTTGACGAAAAGCGCTTAGTTCGAAAACTTTTTAAACGCGTTAATCTCAGGAACTACTGCTCCTTCTCTCAGAAACTTCGGCTAGACAGTGACAGTCATTAGAAAATATATAAAAAATATATAAGTTATGCCTTTTTAAGTTGTGTACATTATAAAATCTACCAAATTGTCATCTAATCATAGGTTTTCGACTACTGTTAATACAAATACTTTTTTTACTTGTTTATTTTGCGATGCGAGTTTCAATAGCCGAAGGCCTATTTCATTTGTAAATCAGGTTACATTTAAATAAATAGTAAATAAAAAAATTGAAAATTTGTAGTCACAGTAGTCTAGCTTATTACCCGTATTATGCGCGGCGCACGGGGCTTAAATTTCGTGGGGAGAACTATTGCTGTTTTTCCGTTATAATAATAATAATATATGAATCCTGAAAGAAAGGTTATCTTCTACATACGGGATACTGTAAAACATCACGCTACGACCTACGGGAATGGAGTGAAATCAAAACGCACGGATGCAGTCACGAGGAACCACGTGTTTTAGTGTATAGAAGTAATTTTGTTAAAGGTTTTCGGTGGGTGGATAAGTGTTGTCATTTCGGTGGGCGAGTTATTTCATTTCGATGAATCGTTTTTTCATTTCGGTGGCATCAAAACTTTGAAGTAATGTATCTTTTTAGTTTATCAAGATATTTTGATGGCGTTACGTATTGATCTAAACAACATCAAGAAGTATCATAAACCATAGTTTGAATTCGAAAAATGTTAAAAATAAAAAAGTTCACCGAAGTGATAAAAAAATCGACTTTGTTGAAATTGACCCTAATACGTGAATTGAGGTGGGTACGGACAACAGGGCCCCTATTTTTGAATCACTCGCTTCAAGATGGCGAGTGATTTTCGTTCGAAAACGATTTTGTTTCTATGACTTTTGACACTACGTCGAACGAAAATCACTCGCCATCTTGAAGCGAATGATTCAAAAGTAGGGGCCCAGCACGTCAAGCTAAACACTGCGGTATCTTATGCTGTTGGAATAGGGACATAGTCTAATGTGCTGACGACTGTACTTAAATGTTTTTGAAGGTTAAAATGAATTCTAAAAGAAAAGGTAAAACAGAGATAGTTAAAAACAACAATTAATATTATTGTTAACATTATTTGACAATAAATAAAAATAACATTATTATTATTGAATTGAATTGAATTACAACCTACGGTGTAGTTTTTAGGGTTCCTTAGCCGAATGGCAAAAAACGGAACCCTTATAGTTTTTAGTGACGATTCATCACATGACATTAATTCAGTATTTTGAAGTTATCAATAACATGATTCAGTTTAAATTTTCCGAAGATTAAAAAACATAGATGATACAGATAAACATAGATACAGTGGAAGTATTTTTCATTGTATTTACTTGACTCCATTTTCAACCAAGAAATCATATTGAGTAGACTTCAGTGTAGAGAACATGACCAAGGGCTCAATTCCTCTGTATTTTTTGTGTATTTTACTAAGGAAGTGGTGTAAGCTTCAATCGTAAAAAAATCGTACATTTCTTAATGTCATTTACCTCTAGTCAGCTGGCACAAAACACTAATTACACTCAAAAAAAATCAAACCACACACTTTTAAGAAACTTTTACATAAAATTCAATTTTTTTCAAGGAAAAACTCGTAATATTTTTCATGAAAACTCCAACGTGCTGTAACTGAATATTTTTATTACTGAATCCACTATCGTGAGTCGATGTGATAACAATGATAATTATTATTGATTGCCCAAAGATAAGTGATCACAGAATCGTCACATAGGCACAATACCTACTTATGTGCCTATTACCTACACTGAGTCTTTTTCATGAAAATTGCATGCATTCTTTATTTTATTTTATTTTATTCATCATTTCCAGCCCTTATTCCCAGTTCATCTGGGGTCGGGTCTCCTAGTACATCTGCGCCAGAGAGCTCTGTTTTGGGTTGTCTGGGTAGGTAGGTTATCTCGCTTCAGATCTCTCAGCACATTGGCTAGCCAGGTGGCGGGTGGTCTGCCTCGGCCTCTGGGTTTGTTCGGGATATTTATTTTATTTTATTTTATAATTGCAACAAAATTCATAGCTCAAAAAAATACAGTTTTTTATGTTTGTTACAAAATAATCATACAGCCATCATTACATGCTTTCTAAGTATCAGGACCGGAGTCGTCTCTTAGTAAGTTTTGAAGTTATTAGATTACACTTTTAGTAAAAATTTTAGATTTAAAAAGCGTTGCGGCGCTCAATCTAAGTAGACACGTTATTGTGTGCTCCGTGTTTTTAAATAAGTAATAGTGTAACGAGTAAATATCCGAATGTACACCTTGAACCGTTACATAGATACAGATTCGAGCTACAGTGTGGTGAAAACCGTGATAAAATATGTGCATAAGTGAGAAAGATATAATAAGAAACATTTCAAAAATGTAATGCAACGAATTACATTACGCATCGCGCTCGCTTTGGTCTGAGTGCGGGCGGGTCGGCTGACGTTGAGTCATTCGGATCGGTTGCTTGCCTCGATAGTACCAATACAGTCTACCCACCATCTTTTATTTACGCAAGATCTTCAACCTAACACATAGCGTAATTCGACAATGTGCCCCAATGCCTTGCAGCGCGTTGGCTACTAAGACATGACTGCCGTACGGTACTCACGAAGTTACGAGTTCAAATCTTGGCGGTGGCATCTGTTTTTGTTCCTGTTTACTTTTTAGACACACGAAGAAAGTTTAAATTAAATGGTTTTTGACCTTTTTTTTTTATTATATGTTTAGTAATTTTCTTTTTGTTTATTTAACTAATTATTTGACACATCCCCGATTTTAATGTAATTTGAATATTCTGACATATATTTAGATTTTTGTGGGAATACTCATTATGTTATATTTTATTTGACATTCAAATTATTTTCAATTATTATTATTTTTATATTCTTGGCTTATTTTTTTTCTAGTCTTTTGGCTAAAAAATAAGTCTTGTTTTGTTTTATTTTATTTTAATCATTGTATTTGTGTTGGTATTATTGTAATGTTTTAAATATTTTTAAAGATTTTTATTGAGTACCTATGCATTTTTAAACCTTATTATTTGATGTTAATGTAAATGTTATTATTCAATGTATTACTTAATTAATTGATATTATCTTTAATTTTCATTACTATAATTTTATTTTTATTGTAATTATTAAGGTAGGATTGCATTTATATGGTTGTTTTTGGATCATTCTATTAACTTTTTGTTTTGTTAAAAAAATGATGAAATGTTAAAAAAAGATACCATTATGAATAGCCCTCCAAGAGTTAGCTGTCCTTATTGTCCCGGGTTGCCTAGACTTTATGTGCAATCGAGAGGCCTTAATGTGCACATAAGCAGGGTTCACAGGGATGTGCTGTCAAGGAATCGGAATGCGGTGGAACCACCCGCTGTATCTGATGCGGATAGTGAGTCGGGTCGTATTGCGGACAATGCTTCCCGTGCGTCACAGACTGGACATAGTTTAAATGATTTAGCATCGCTTACGGCAAAAGTTCGAGTTTTGAAACACATACCGAAGGGAGCTAGGAGTTTGGCTGCAGAAAGGTTGTCTTCTATCATAGAAGACTGTTTGCGTTCAAATACCGTAGAGGATTGGTTTAGATTACTTTCGTTTTCTTATTCAGCGTTAAGAGTTCCGGACATAGGCGGAAGCAAATCGCTGACATTCAAAGTTAAACGCAACATAGGTGACGCAAATATCAGTTTTATGGAAGATAATTCCTCGCCAAGACCATATTCGATTTATAGATCCATTGAGGCTAAGGTACACGATGGGGACTTGAGAGGTGCAGTGCGGTTACTTTTGTCAGACTCCTCACTCGCTCCCAATAATGAGTGTACATTGAATGCATTAAAAGTTAAACATCCTGCGCCATCAAGATTGTTAAATCTCCCACCTGAACCAAATTTAACAAGTCCATTCATGTCTGTCACTTCACTGGATGTATCTAATGCAATAACATCTTTTTATAATGGATCTGCCGCGGGTTTCGATGGCTTACGCCCACAGCACCTTAAAGAGTTGATTTCATCGTCAGCTGGGAGCAATGGACCCCGTCTGCTGGAGTCTATGACCAAACTTTGTAATTTTTTATTGAGAGGCTTGGTCAACTTGGAGGTGAAGCCATTTTTGTATGGTGCTTCTTTTGTGTGCCCTGTCAAAAAAAGATGGTGGTATTAGACCGATTGCGGTTGGCAGTGTTTTGCGCCGTCTTACGGCTAAGCTTTGTTGCCGGTCAGTTAAGGAAAATATGTCCAGCTACTTGCAACCACATCAGGTAGGATTTGGCACTACACTGGGTTGTGAGGCGGCTATACATTCTGCTCGGTCTTTTGCCGTAGATCACGAAACATCAAACTATATAATGGTTAAGGTTGACATCAGAAATGCCTTTAACAGTGTGGAAAGAGATACCATTCTGAACGAAGTTTTGGAGCAAGTTCCAGCCCTTTACCCGTTCATTTACCAATGTTACGCCCATTCAAGTAATCTCTTCTTCGCTGATAATACCATTCAGTCACAGGTTGGAGCTCAGCAGGGAGATCCATTGGGGCCTCTGTTATTTTGCTTAGCTATTCAAAAGATTATATCTAATCTGAAAGCTCCATTAAACGTTTGGTACCTGGATGACGGTATTTTGGGAGGAAGTCCGGAAGTAGTCTTACAGGATTTGAGAACATTGATTCCAGCTCTGAAGGCAATAGGATTAGAAGTCAATCCGGCTAAATGCGAATTTTTTGCTTGCAATGGCTTGGTCTTAGATTCTCTTCAATTTGATTCGCTTTTACCTGGTATCGCACAGATAGATAGAGCATTGTTCAGTTTGTTGGGTGCTCCTATTTTTCCCGAGGGTGTCAGCTCTGTTCTTCAACTTAAAAGGCAGGCGCTCTTGGCGGCACGGGGGCATCTAGCACATCTGTCGGGACATGTTTCTCTTGTTCTGCTGCGCAATTGCCTTGCGCTGCCTCGGACGATGTATACTTTGCGAACATCGCCCACATGGCTTTTTGAGCAAGAGTTGAAGTTGCTGGATGACACTCTTAAAACCAATTTAGAATCAATAATTAATGTGAGATTGAATGAGGAACAGTGGAATCAGGCAGCCTTGCCTATTCGTTATGGGGGTCTTGGGGTGCGTCGGGTTCAGGATGTGGGGCTGGTGGCTTTTTTGGTATCAGCACATGGTTCTATAAATCTTGTTGCTCGAATTTTATCGCTCGACGGCAACAACATCCGCTTGCCCTTTGTATCTGAGGCCTTGGAGAGGTGGTCCATGCTATGCACTACTGGGGAGAAACCAGTGGACCTTACTGTTCAGAAAGGTTGGGATGACATTGTGTGCAAACTGTCCTATGCTCGCATCGTGAACGGTGTTTCGGGTGCAAATTTGGCGCGTCTTAAAGCAGTTTCGAGGCCTGAATCTGGTGCGTGGCTGCATGCTTTGCCATCTCCTCAACTAGGTACTCTTCTTGATAACGATTCATTAAGAATTGCGGTGGCTTTGAGACTAGGTTGCAAGATATGTGAAGCTCATCGCTGTATTTGTGGCGTAATGGTGGAGGAAAACGGTCACCATGGGCTGAGTTGCCAGAGATGTGCGGGGCGCTTTCCGAGACACCATTCCATCAATGAAATTGTGCGTCGAGCCATGGTATCAGTTAATGTACCTTGTGTGTTGGAACCGCCTGGTTTGTCGCGTACAGACGGTAAGAGACCCGACGGCCTTACTCTGGTGCCTTGGCGAAGGGGTCGCTGTCTTTTATGGGACGCAACATGCGTGAGCACCTTTGCTGCGTCACATTTACGGCATACCATAGCTTCAGCGGGTTCAGCTGCGGAAAATGCCGCCAAATTAAAACATTCCAAATATGCAGCTTTGGAGACCGCGTATGAATTCGTGCCGATCGCTGTGGAGACGGCTGGGCCCTGGGGTGATGAGGCATGCGAGCTTTTCAGGGAGTTGGGACGAAGGCTAAGAGATAGGGGCAGCGACCCCCGCTCTGGGTCCTGGTTAGTTCAACAGGTTTCTATGGCTATACAGCGTGGTAATGCTGCTAGCATAATGGGAACCTTTGGGTCGATCGGGGCGCAGAGTGGGGATTCGCTGTGGTCAATTTAAACCATGAAGCGGCTATTTCGTGTATTGTATTTTTATGTCATTTTATTCTTAAGTAATAGTTAATGTGACGACGCTTTTTGCTGATTATGTCTGTAATTTTTGCATGTGTTGTATTTAATTGAAAATAAAATTAATGATCAGGTATACCTACAACGAAAAGAACGTTACTATTATCATCGAGTCGCCAACTTTTAGTGCTTATTACTTTAAAAGTAGATTATAAGAGATTGTTTAATGTTATGTGTTTGCGTCGTCATAAGTAGTTAGGAATCAATTTGTGTTTACTCCAGTTTAAAAATATAACTATTTTATAAGTCATTACAGTTGCAGACTAGGTACTGCAGAGTAATAAAGTTAAATAATAATATATTTAAATATAGAACACCAATCCCCCCATGTAAAACATACATTCCCCTTATTCCAAAGTAAGTCCTAGCTAATACAATTGTGTTATGGAAATCAGACTCAACTGTGGTCAACCACACACCCACACCACAGACAATATAGAATTGTATTATTACGATTTCTACACTGAGAAGAAAATTGGGATTCCAGCTGGAAATCGAACCCGGGACCTCGGAGCGCCGACGACTTGAAACCCAGTGTGATGTCTATGATAGGTAGCAAATAAATGACGTGTAAGGAGTGTCTCTTCTATGTACAATCTCTTTATCACTGTAGATAACAAAAGATAAAGTTTCGACACAAATGTATTATTCGTATGAGTCAATGGATTTTGCTATCTGAAAGCCATGGATGTTATGAAGTATTTTAGGCTATTTTTACCCGACTTAAAAAAAATGAGGTTTGGATGCGGCGTTTTTTATCCTTGGTTGTTAGTATCTTATAAATTTAAGAAAAAAATAAAAGAGTTATTACATAAATGAGATGCTCGTAGCGCAGTGGTGGCAGCGCTTTGGTTGTGATACCGAAGTTAAGCAACTTACGGCGCGGTCGGTGTTTGGATGGGTGACCATTCCGACCATTTAAGTGACGTATATTACGAGCATGTCCGTGCTTCGGAAGGCACGTTAAGCAGTTGGTTCCATCTAATATCGGTTGATATTAGTCGTTAAGCCTAGCCAGAGGCCCTGTGAACGGCTTGATAAAATCTGACAGCAAAATTGGTCGCTTGCCTTGCAAACACCCCTCCGCCAATCCGCACTGAGCCCGCGTGGTGGAGTATGGCTCACACTACCTCATATTTGAGGTAAGGCCTTTGCCCAGCAGTGGGCAGTGCTTACAGGCTAACTTTACTTTTTTTTATTACATAAATAAATAAAAAAGACCAAGTCCTTGAGCTATTTGACAGATATGTAATAATCGACATTAAAGCAAAGCTGGCTGGTTTCTAGCTTAAAGGATTAGCATAGCTATCCAACGCGGCAACGCAGCCAGCATTATAGCCTCATTGCCACAAGGAAATGGTTTCGTTTTTGAATAGGGTAGTCTTATTTTTTTATGTTGCATGTCTTAGTTGTAATTTTTTCTTGTTTGTTATTAATAAAGTAAACTGATCGACATTTATTTACGAGTATTTACCTTAGAGTAGTTATCGTCAGAGGCGTGAAGAAAATAAGCATTCGTGAGATAAATTGATAAATTCCAATTTGGCGCCTGACATGCCACGGGCAGCCTGTTGAGCATAAAGCTGGGCTTACATGAAGACTTATTAACTGTTAATAAGAAAGAAAGAAAGAAAGAAACATTTATTTGACAAACAACAATACAGACATATTAAAAATAATAATTTAAAAAACATGATTATGTATCAAAAAGGCTCCCTCCCGCTCAGCACCTTGGCCTGTCACAACGACATATTATAGTGCACAAGTGTGTGCGCAAACACAGGTGCACTCTCTATTCCTTTCACTCTCATATGCCGATGGGACAGCAATATGACACGACCGGAGAGAGATCAGGCGCAGGACCAACGGCTTTACGTGTTTTCCGAGACACGAGAGTGAAACACCGCCAACTTCCAAACTCCGGGCTTCCCTGAGAATTTCTGAACAGAAAACTCAGGTACATATTTTTGGCCCGACCCGGGGATCGAACCCGGGACCTCTGGCGCAGCCGTCGCTTTAAAATGCGACCCTCTAACCGCTGCGCCAACGAGGCAGTTATTTATTAAGCTAAGTAAACATTAATTATTAAATAAAATAAAATACAACTATTTACAAATAATTTGCCCAAATCTGCAACTGAAGATCGCGTCATGGTGCCGAGAAGGCTGGCTGCATTTCCTCGTTGGATAGCCAAACTAATCCTTTGGTCTAGAACTGCACCAGCCCTACGGTCATCATCATCATCATCATCATCAGCCTATATTACTCGTAGTCCACTGCTGGACATAGGCCTCCCCTCCGGTCACCCGTAGTAAAATAAATAATTTCTCTCATAAAATAATAAAGGGTATTATTGAGCAAAGTATGCCGACATGTAATCCCTCCCTTCGCAACGTGCTGAGTATTATCCCTACTTCGTGACCTCCTGCTCTCTTGACATAGAATATCGTTTATATACAGAAGAGACACATGAAAACATTCATAATTTTTACCCAAAAGTTGTCTGAAATAGATCGCTTATAGCAAGACCACCTAAACTGTACATTTCCTCTAAATGTAATGAGGGCTACCGTTTTCGTGCTCACTAGTTGGCGCCACTGTCGCGTGAGGTCCAGAATATAGCTTTTATGGAGTGTAATTGTCATGATGGAGAGATAAAAAATCAAGTTTGCCATTAATCTTAATATTACCATACATCGGGCATGCCGCAGTCCAGCTTTGTTAGAAAAAGAGGAGTTTGTACACAAGTTATCAAAGATTTAAACACATTTATTTTCTTAGTCCCCCTTTTAAAACACTCTCATCTATTGATCCGTAACTAGTATTTGCCTTAATTAATGGAAATTATAGCTAAATATTCGAAACATGAATCTAAATATAAATAAACCAGCACATCTAACCCACAAACAGAGATTTTTGACATTTTGAAGACCTCATGCGACACAAGCGCCCCTAGCGGCGAATTCATACGCGGTAGCCCTCATTGACCAATGTGAAATGTGATGTACAATGAAGAGTTAATCTATCTATCTGACTATAAATATTCAACGACCAACACTAAAATTAAGGTACATTTTCTCCTTTAAATATATGAAAAGCAACAGACTTCAATGATTTATAGACATAATAGCTGTCTGTATGCACTGTTTGTTTGTCCCGTATTTTACAGGTACTCTCTTTTCTATTTCTTTTGCAGGATGTCTATTAGTTGCATACGCGGTTTGATGCTTACCTATATACACACAGCCATCCTGTTTTCAGTGACCCTCAAAAACCTGTTCCCGGTTTTTACTTATCTACTTTTGTCATTAAACTGGATTAGTTCCACCTTCAAAATGGCAGTATGCAAAAACACAGTTACCATAGCCACGTTGTGAAAGATAGGAAAATACTGCGCGTCGCTTTATCGGAAAGTGCAAGCAAGACTGCTAAGGACTCAGTTGACGGACAAGCTGCAAAACAGTACCTGCAAAAACGGGGTATTGCCGTGGGAAACGGCCCATGCTAATTTGATAGTTTATTATTATTTATCTTTTTTGTCATATATTTAGTTTATATTTTTTTTATCTTACCGAACAGTGCGCAGTGGGCCAAACATATTTATTATTAGAAATTTGTAGTGAGACAAGTAATACTTAGGCATAATCTATCCCTCTTCTCACACTTAATCTTTGACATACCCCACCCTTAACATCTCAATTGTGCCCCGGGCTGGGTGGGGGGAGTTAAAAGGGAGGGGATGCCACCAATTTTATTCATAGTGGGTTTATTATAGATCATCTTCATGTCTTTACCACGGAATGGATTCGATCTGTGCGTCTAGATTTTATTTTTCGGTCTAGAAATAAGGAAATCATTCGTATAAAAGGTGCGCGTACAAGTTAGATGATAGATATATTCTGTGGATATACGATGAAATTAAAAAAAAATGCGTAGAATAAGCTAAGACAAAATTGGTGTTTTTGTGTATTTATTGATTAAAAAGAATTTTCGAATGTAGCTTAAAATGTACAAATATTTTTAAAGATTTATTAAAGACTAGCGGCCCGCCAGCGACTTCGTACGCGCCTAATAATTTTACTCCGTTTGGTTTCCATAGATAGATCGTAGCGAAAATATTTATAAGCCTATACGCATTAAACTACTTCTATAGCCTTCCGTCATAAATTAGCTGTCTAACAATGTAGCTAACATATTTTATAACCGGACCAATAGTTCCTGTTATTAGCGCGTTCAAACAAACAAACAAAAACATCAAGTTTTTAAATATATACGTAAAAATGCGTAAAGATAAATGTTATATTTTATAAACACACAACACGCAGCCCGGTTTTTAATCTGGACAAACTTATAATACACGCGGATAATATCTTTTTATTTTACAACGAAATGGAAATACTTACTACGCCTATCGTCAATCGTATATTTCTTTCGAGAGCTAATGAAAAAAACCAGGCTATACTCCGTGCGCTGACACAGCATCACGCCACATACAGGCTTTGGGAGAAGCAAATTCCTTCAAGTCTTCTCCCGCTACCTTAAGAGTTTGAACTTGAGCTTTGTTTGTAGTCATAGCGAATACTTTACTTTCTTGAATTCAAATCGTGAATTCAAAGGGTTAATTCTATGTAGGGATCTACCCCATCATCATCATCATCAAAACCGAAAAGCCGTCCACTGCTAAACATAGGCCCCCACGAAAAGTTTGCAAAAAAAAAGATTGGACACCCTTCGACCACAGAAACAGCGTTGAATGTCCACCGACAATATAAACAGACGACTTGCAATCGACACTGTACACAGACCGCTTGATACCTACCCTGTTTAAACACAAAAAAATATGATTTACTGTTATAAGGAATAAAATCTCTTCTCGAGCATTTTCTCAAGAGCAACATCAATAACAAACATGTGTCAAAACATTATCTAAACCTTAGACGAAGTATATTATAGACTTGACAGCCGCGTTCACCCGTATGAGACAGATATAAAGTACTTACGTATTTTGGGGTGGCCATGTTCATAAAAATTTACTCCCCACCCATATAAATACACTAGTAACCTTAATTACAATAAATACTTAATTTTACAGTCAAAATCTTTATTTATTTGTACAAAAAAATATTAACATAGGGATAAAACAAAAATTGTGTACAAAAAAAATGTTTAAGAAGGAAATAGGATTTTTAACGTCATAGAACAGAATAAGTCCGCCAATTACACAACTTACAGAGCAATAAAGTTTAAATAAAATAGTCAACAAATAACTTTTATGGGCCGTTAAATGATGTAAGTTTATTAAATAATAACATAAATACGCAACATAAATTTGTTGCGTACATTCAAATATTTGCCAAATAAGTTATCCGTTGCTTTTTCTGAAAGCATTCGGTTTTAAAATGGATAGAACACATGCGAGTGTGCTTGGTAGACTGCCAGTTTTGCCGTCCAGTCGCTGCAATCCAAACCTTTAGTACCGTCTCGTCTTTTGGAAATCTATATAAATGAACACAAATCATAATTAGTTCAAATAATAATGATCACTACAACGCATGAAATGTTCATCCAGCAATTAAAATACATATACGATTTTTAAAATTAGTCGATTGTAAATTACCCTTAAATCGAGAACTTTTACCCTTTGTATTGTGGTATCCCTAAAGGCAACGATAACCCAGCAAAATTTAAAATACTAATAAAATGGCTACCGTAATAGCCATAACCCACATAGTTGAGCCATAGACGACCTTTTATATTTGGTCAGGTAATAATACAAAAAATATTTTACAATTCGATTGATAATTCACTACTTTTTTCCACTATTATGTATGTTCTTTTATAGGATTTAAATGAGGCTTACTTACGTGTGAAATGTTATGTTTTCATATTTACGCTCAGTACGGCTTTTACATCCAAGCACACAACAATTTACCATGTTGAGTAAGTAAAACAATCACTCCGTAATCCACAAAACACTTCACTTGCACAAAATTTATTTTAAATTTGCAATTTTATTGTATTTTTCGCATAGACGTCAAATGTCTGCCCTTATTTTTAAATTGTGGCAGGCCGAAATTACCTATGAACGGTGATAAGGACAAAAAACAATATCTGCGTCTCTCTCACTCTTAAGTACTTTTGTATACAGCCATCACTTTCTAACTTGTCAATTTTAAATATGTGTCAAATCTACAGGATACATAATCTAAGATCTAAACATTATGTCTCAGACATGTCAAATGATTGTCAAAAATGATATACAAAATATTTTTATCATTAGCACTAAAGAGTTTTGATATCAACTTCGAAGATAATCACCCCCAGAATAATTTTGTCACCCTTTTTCACCCCCTTTGGAGATTAATTGCAATAAAATATAAAATAAATCTTCCGTCAATTCTGTAAAAGAATGTGTATGCAAAATTTGAAGTAGATTGGACCAAGGGATCAAGTTGTTCCATACAAACTTTGCACCCCTTTTTGACCCCCTTAGGGGTAGAATTTCGAAAAATCCTTTCTTATCGGATCCCTACGTCATACAAAGAACACACCCTCCCAGTTTCAGGTTTCTACGATCAGCGGTTTAGGCTGTGCGTTGATCCATCAGTCAGTCAGTCAGTCAGTCAATCAATAAGTCAGTCGTTCAGGACAAAGCATTTTATAGGTATAGCATAGAATGTAGAAGATTTTTTCTTTCTCTATGAGGTATAGAGAGTCAGTCAATCAATAAGTCAGTCGTTCAAGACAAAGCATTTTATAGGTATAGATGATATCTGAAAATTGAAATTGTTTACGCAAAATATCAAAAATTTTGCTTCAGGAGCTTTATTTTTGAATCACTTGCGTCAATATAACGAGTGATTTTCGTTCAAAAGCGAGTTATTTTCGTTGACTTTTAATTCATCTTCGAAAGAAAATCACTCGCCATCTTGAAGCGAGTGATTCAAAAATAGGGCCTCTGACTTCGCCCGCAGGTCACACTACTTTTTATCTATCTATTATACCTTATAATTCGAGAACAGATGAACCGATTTTAATTATTTTTACTTTGGTGATTTTTTCTTGGCCAGGGATAGGATAAAAGGAAATATTGATCCGGACGGGGCCGGGGGTGATATGAAGTTCGCTGGGGCCACTAGTATACAGAGTGTAAAAAAGTACGAGTCAAATTTAAGGGAGGTTGACAATCGAGAATAGAATACACGAAAAATATCAAAATGAATCAGGAAAATGGAAAAATATAATATGTCCTGTATTGTAGACTCGATCAACAACCACCCCCTTGAATTTCGCTCGTTCTTTTTTTTTACACCCTGTATGATGTCTGGCTACATGAATAAATAAGGCAAAGTACTACTTTTTGGGAAAAAAATACTAGTCAGATTAAATTAGCTTTTGACTTTTAGAATAAGTAGGTTTTAACTAATGTAGATTGTAGCATTTACTTGATGCATGTGTTTTTTTACCTACCTACGTATGATTCCGAGGAGTATAATAAATGCCTCTATGGAGTTAAGGCTGAAGATATAGTATATCAGGAAAGGGTTATGATGACTGGGCATTAAGAGGCGGGAAACCCCTGGTGCTTAAAGTGCGGTGTGGAAGGCAAGAGGAAAACCACCACACTATCATCGATAATTTGGAGTTATAGAAATTGTCCACCGACAAAAGCCTAGCTGATGACTGTATTTAAGGATGATTTCCTTATTTTTATACCGTAAAATAAAATCTAGACTCACAGATCGAATTCATTCCGTGGTAAAGGCATGAAGATGATCTATAAAAAACCTACTATGAATAAAATTGGTGGCATCGCCTCAGTTATGAATTCTATAAAAAATCACAACAGAAAAGTGTTCAGAATTCGTTGCGCTATTTTTAAACGCTTGAAAATATTTTCGTGTATAGATATGAAATAGTTTTCCGAATCACTTGCCCGAAATCGCAGTGTATTGAGATGTAAGATAGTTTGAATATTTTATTAATTAAACTTTTTTTAAACACAGAGTACTTCAATCACGTAAATAACAGACATACGAGTATTGAGGAAAAATAACATTAATGTTATATCTATTTTGTGTTCCTAGCATAATCTATATATGTGTGACCTAAAATTAATTAAAGTAAGTACTTAGCATTTTTATGGATAGTAAAGAAAATATACCTAGAAACAAGACATAAAAATATTAAAAAATACCCTCAATACTAAAAGAGTTGATTTTTGTCACTATACAACAAAAATTAAACAAAAATCAATAACTAAAAATTGGCTTTTGTTAAAATATTTGTAAAAATATTTTCCTTGGGATATTGTGAGAGCAATCTCGCAACATTGGTGAGGTCACGCAGCCTTACGCGTTGAAAAAAAAACGCGTGCAAAATTCAACAGGCTTGTTAATGAGACGGTGGCCGAGTGGTATAGGCATACGCCCGGATAGCGTAAGACACGGGTTTCGATTCCTCGTCTGTCACAGAGTCACAGTTGCTTTTTAAAAGTGCAATTTACAATAATAAAAGAGTAACAAAAAAACTACATTGCACATAAAGTACTACTACTTTTACTAACACTTAAATGGATTCAAGTTGTCCGATAAAAAATATTTTATTTTTATTTTTATAAAAGAACAAAAACTTACACGTCGATAGAACCTTCCTTTTTACATCGGCTGAAAAAGATACGGCCCATCTTAAGACCGAGGTGTCTTTATAAATACGGGTCCACATTGAGATGTGTGTCGACAGTTCTACCGCTTATTAAATACCATTCGAGATCGGCGCGCCATCGCGCCACCACGATCTGGTAGTAGGGTGACCATAAATTAAGAAAGAAATAAAGCTTTTATTGGTAATAGTCTAATAGACATCACAAACACACACATACATAAAAAAAAAAACAAAAAAACACATGTACATAGTTTAAAAGAGAGAAAAAAGATAAACTTATTACCTACTCGAATGCCAGCCAAGTGAATTAAAGATTTGATAGGATAAAGCGGACAAATTGAAATTGAAATAATTTATTTCAGAAAAAAATAATACATACATTCTTAACCTAATAAAACAAAGCCACATAATTACGACACTAAAACAGTCCGATCCAATCCCAACTTCAAGTTCTAATAGAACTAAACTAAAACCAGTTTTTCTTTTCGTGACGAATATTTTAGACAATCTTTTTATAACCTCAAAATATCAGTGAATAAAATTGTTCACTCGATTTAAAAAGATTTAAACGATGAAATTAATAAGATTATTTATTTATTTATTTCAAGCATGGCCCTTAAAAAGAGTAAGTAACATATTAGTAACAGTAATATCTTTATCTATGTTTGTACATTGGAGTTCAATAAAAAAATATGTTAATACATTAAAACATGGAATCCTAGTGTACATTGGTGAAAAGCAGTTTTCCTTTCAATAATGTAATAATATAAGTAATATTCATAAAGGTACGCTAAGGATCTCTTGATGATAAAAAAAAACCGGTTAAGTGCGTGTCGGACCCGCGCACTGAGGGTTCCGTGCCACCCTTAACTGAATTCAGGGTCCACTTACTTTCACTTAACGAAAACATCACAATATATTGCGACAACAAAAATAACTTTGTTTTTCATAGTGTTTGTATGAAAGACAAAGTTATATTTGCGGTTGATAAAAATGTGCAATATCTCAAAAACTACTGGTTCGATCTCCTTCAAACCAATTTTCGTTGCAAGTTTTTGTTGAGATCTACATCATATATTTTTTTCAAAATTTTCACTTTCTTAGTTCAAAAGTTAGAGGGGGGGGGACGCCCATTTTACCACTTTGGAAGCGTCTATATCTCAAACCTTACACTTTAAGAAAAAATGGTTTTAGAAACCTCAACATCATTTTAAAAGACCTATCCATAGACACCCCACACGTATAGGTTTGAGTAAAAAAAAAAATTTAAGTTTTAGTTTCATGTATGGGAGCCCCCCTTAAATATTATTTTTTCTTACTTTTTGTATCTGAATCGGAAAGCGGTAAACAAAATACACCTACTTACCAAGTTTCAACTATGTGATGCTTATAGTTTCAGAATAAAGTGGCTGTGACATACGGACGGACAGACAGACAGACAGACAGACAGACAGACAGACAGACAGACAGACAGACAGACAGACAGACAGACTTGACGAAACTATAAGGGTTCCGTTTTTTGCCATTCGGCTACGGAACCCTAAAAACATGCGACGACAAGGCCTATTATATTATAATAACACTGTTCAATACTGCTCTTTGTAGATAAGGTCGAATCAGAAATGAAGAAATACATAGAAGAACTAAGGTAACGGACATAGCCCTGCGAATCAGTAAGCTCTACTGGCAATAGGCAGGGCACATAGCGCGTAGAACTGATGGCGATGGGGCAGAAAAGTTCTAGATTGGAGAGCTTTCGACCGGTGCAGCATAGGACGTCCACCGACAAGATGGACGGACGACCTTGTAATGATTGAGCGTGTTAGATTTATGAAGCTATTATTATTAAGAAGCTAGTCGTATAGGAAAATAATAATATTAAACCAGGAAATGTATAGATAATGTTGTTTATTATAGTAAGTTAGAATAGCTAGTATTTTAGAATTAAGAATCATGTATATAATATAATTATATTAGGAAGGATAGATTAAGGGTAATTTAGTCAATAATATTAAGTTAACTGTAAGTATATAATAATTTAATGTGAGTATATAAGGTTCAAATCATGTAAAACACATACTCACAGCTATTACATTTATACGGATAAATATATAAGGCCAAAATCAAGTATATAATTGGGAACGATTTATTTAGTCATTAAATAACCACTTTACCAGGTTTGGTCCTCATTTAGCAATTAATATCATTTATACGATAAAGTATATAAAACCAAAGTCAAGTATATAATTGGAAACTATTTATTTAATATTTAAATAATCACATTACCAAGTTTGAGTCTAATATAACATATAATATCAACTATATACACATAAACATAGCTATCATACTTATAACAACAAATATATAAGGGCTATAACAACATTCATAATAACAGTGATAATTACTTAACTTTGCGGAGAGTGATCCGTCCCAGTCGACGCCTCGATCAAAAGTGTCTCCACTGATCGGTCGTGCCGTATTTATAAGGCACCTCCCACTTGCCTCGTACCGTCAAACAACAAGTGACGTTGTTTGTCCGGCGGAAGCCAGATGGATAAATTTAATTACAAATTATTTCGGTCTTAAAAGTTGTTTAAGAAAATTGTACAATTAATAATTTTAATTAATTAATTTTATAAAATAAGAAATGGCTAATATTTAATTAGTTTCACAATATTCTAATTGAAGCGTGGTTTATCAAGCGGAAGTCACAAGACAATTTAATTATAAAATATTTTGAAGTCTTTTAGTTATTATAAAATATCTTAAAATAGTTTTGATTATTTTACCTTAAAAGAATTGAAAATTATTACAGTTTTATCAGTTTAAACCTTTTTAAAATAATCTAACAAGCGCGTAGAACTAATGGCCGTTGGGGCAGAAAAGTTCTAGATTGGAGATCTTTCGACCGGTGCAGAATAGGACGTCCACCGACAAGATGGACGGACGACCTTGTGAAGATTGCAGGATCGCACTGGATGCAGATTGCAGACCGCTCACGACCGGTCGCTGTGGAAGACCGTGAGGCCTATGTTCAGCAGTGGACGTCCATTGGCTGATAATGATGAAGATGACTGCTCATAGTTATGGCAATTGCAAAGGCATTAGTCGTGTTATCAGCTTTTAAAAACTTTTCACAATAGTCTCCCAAACTTCTCACATCACGGCTACCACAAACTAACAGTAAATTAGAATTCCGTGTCCACAATTCCGCACCTTATATTTCCGTAAATAAGATCTAAAATGCCCCACCCTATTTTAGCATTCCGCTCGCATTATGAAGTGCTCTCACCACAATCCAATTTGCATCTTATAGCATTTGAAATAACGTTCATTATTGTATTTATTTGCGGAACGGCGCCCTACAATATGGTAAAAGACGAACTAATGGAATGTAAATAAATTATGCGGTAAATAGGTAACGTGCGGTATATGCAGTAAGTTTAGTGTTTTTTATTTAATTTTCATAACACAAACAAGTGCATTAGCTAGGTATCTAATTTGGGATCTGGGCCCCTATTTTTGAATCACTCGCTTGGATATGGCGTATGATTTTCGTTCGAAAACACATACAAAAACAACGGAAATCACTCAAAATCACGTGAGTACTCACAAAATTGAGCAATGATTTTTCAAATCTTTTTTGTGTAGATTACAAGTGGTTTTCATTCCAAAATTCGACTTTAAACATTGAATATCACACGCCATCTTGACGCGAGTGATTCAAAAATAGGGGCCCAGGGGCCCTATTTTTGAATCACTCGCTTGGATATGGCGTGTGATTTTCGTTCGAAGATGAATTTAAAGTCAACGAAAATAACCCGTTTTTGAACGAAATTCACTCGTAATATAACGTGTTCTTTTCATTGGTTAATGATCGATTTAGAATAGCAATCAGTTGGATTTGAATCCATACGACCCAGTGATTAAAAAAAAAATATTACTCAATTTAATTAAAACTTGTGATTCGTGAACTTCGTTTATTAATCATTTATTTATCGACGAAAAACCTCGACAGCCTTTTGATAATAGTTACTTGACAGCCTAAGATGCGAGTCTTGAATAAACTCTTGAACTCTTTTAATGGAAAGGAATCCGGAAGTCGGTTTTTACTTTTTTTAAGTCTTCAAATAAATATTCAGGTTCTAACGGGGTATTCAACTTAAAATCAAGAATGAGCCTTCTTTTTTCATGTTATTTATGTAAATAAATAGGTTAGTCGTCCTATTGTATGTGAAGGAAGCATTTCTATTTTTAACTTCAGTGACAATGCCGTAAAGTCAAAATACCTACCTCCCTACTCACAATAGAACCTCTTTTTAGAAATTAGGCGATTTTACAAATATTATTTCCATTTGCAAAAAAATAATTTAAAATATTCTGCTTTTTTAGGGTTCCGTAGCCGAATGGCAAAAAACGGAACCCTTATAGTTTCGTCAAGTCTGTCTGTCTGTCTGTCCGTCCGTATGTCACAGCCACTTTATTCTGAAACTATAAGCATCACATAGCTGAAACTTGGTAGGTAGGTGTATTTTGTTTATTGCTTTCCGATTCAGATATAAAAATTAAGAAAAAATAATATTTAAGGGGGGGCTCCCATACATGAAACTAAAACCTAAAATATTTTTTTACTCAAACCTATGCGTGTGGGGTGTCTATGGATAGGTATTTGAAAATGATGTTGAGGTTTCTAAAACCATTTTTTCTAAAAGTGTAAGGTTTGAGATATAGACGCTTCCAAAGTGGTAAAATGGGCGTCCCCCCCCATCTAACTTTTGAACTTAGAAAGTGAAAATTTTGAAAAAAATATATGATGTAGATCTCAACAAAAACTTGCAACGAAAATTGGTTTGAAGGAGATCGAACTAGTAGTTTTTGAGATATTGCACATTTTTATCAACCGAAAATATTTTGTCTTTCATACAAACACTATGAAAATCAAAGTTATTTTTGTTGTCGCAATATATTGTGATGTTTTCGTTAAGTGAAAGTAAGTGGACCCTGAATTTAGTTAAGGGTGGCACGGAACCCTCAGTGCGCGGGTCCGACACGCACTTAACCGGTTTTTTGGAATAAAATCGTATCATGGTTGTCAAAAAAATCTTATTCTCATAGTAAAATTCACGAAGCTATCTATACTTTTGTCACAGAATATATAATAGTACTACATACTTTTGTTTATGAAGTTGAAAGTTGAATTCAGGGTTTTAAAAATATTCCCTGGATAAAATTGTAGGAACTAACTTTTTAGACACCTTTTTCTAAAATATTTTAAATCAGACTTGGGCCAGGGTGTTTTGAAACTATCCGGTTGAAATAAAGAAAGCCACTTGCTCCAAATCAGTAACCAATTTTGTCCTAGAAACAAGTCGAAAAATGGACATTATATTTACTTACCAATAAATTGGTCACTTAATTTCTGAGATGATTTATTTGTTTTTTTTTTCATATTTCGCCCCCATGTTTTTATGAGTAATTTGCTGATTATGAAGCACCTTTCATTTCTAACGATAAGTACTTCTTCTTAGCGTGTCGATGGAAACCCATATGGAGGAATTTTATAATTTTATATATTTTTTTATTTTATTAGAAAGAAAGAAAGAAAGAAAAGAAAGAAAATGAATTTATTAATTAAGGACATCACAAACACACACACAAATTTGAACGAGTTCACAAAAAAAAACATACACAATCACATGACAAATTAACATATTACAAAACAACAAAAAAAAACAATCAAAAAACAAAAACAGACAAAAAAAAAACAACCATGCAGTGCGTGCCACGGTGTGCCGTGTGTCGGTGATGTCCAAATCAAGTACAAGTACTGAAACACCTTGTATTTCGTATATAATAATTATAATAATAATAGTCCCCCTAGTCGATTTCGACTACGGTGGCCAGTCACAACAACTAACCGACTGCGTGGGACATAATAATATTATAGTGCACAAGTGTGTGCGCAAACACAGGTGCACTCACTATTCCTTTCACTTTCATGTCCCGATGGAACAGCAATCTGACACGACCGGAGAGAGATCAGGCTCAGGACCAAGGGCTTTACGTGCTTTCCGATGCACGGGGGTGAATCAACGCCAACTTCCAAACTCCGGGCTACCCTGAGAATTCTTGAACAGAAAAACCCAGGTACATATTTTTGGGATCGAACCCGGGACCCCTGGCGCAGCCGTCGCTTTAAAATGCGACCCTCTAACCGCTGCGCCACCGAGGCAGTTATAGGTACTAAATGTAGATACATACTGAAGGTGGACGGTTGCCTAGCAACGCCCGTGACTGTACAGCTATTGGGCTGATCGTGTCTATGGCTTGCTAGTGATGTAGGAATGAAGTTATGGATAGGGATATCGATGAATTTACATAAATGTCTGGACCTACTACATCGTACCATACCTTATCCGTGCTAGGGGCGTATCAGACACGAAAAGCAGCACGATTTGCCTACTGAACGGATACAGCATTCTGTCTCACACATACACACACACTTACATACACACACACACACACACACGCACACATAAGCAAACTAGATGTTTAATGATTTTATTTAAATCCAATATGAATATCTACCTACTAATTTGCGCCACTCTTTCTGCATAATTTCGTTTTGACACTGCAACAGCTGAATCGACTTTTAAAACATATTAATAATTACATATTATTTTTATTGTATAGACCGATAATAATTTCAATTTTCAATTTATTTATTTATTTGAGATAACATTTAGATCCATAGTGTTAGTAACAGAGTTCTTACGTCTAATATTAGTAGAAAATTACAATTCGAATTAACAATAAAAATACATAATAATAATAAATAAATAAATTCAATTTATATTAATTAATTTATACAATAAATACGTCCCGAATTCGGGTTAATTAGGGCAGTGATCCAGTGCTTGATTAAGGCACTATCCCATCTCCCCGCCAAAACCCTTAAAATATATATATAAATAATAAGCTAAGTATATGCATCAAAAGCAATAGTTAGCCTGTTAAGCATCCCACTGCTGGGCAAAGGCCTTACCTCAAGTATGAGGTAGTATGAGCCACACTCCACCACGCGGTTTCAATGCAGATTGGCGGAGGGGTGTTTGCAAGGCAAGCGACCAACCTTGCTGTCAGATTTTATCAAGCCGCCCATTGGGCCTCTGACAAGGCTTAACGACTAATATCAACCGATATAAACCGGGACCAACTGCTTAACGTGCCTTCCGAAGCACGGAGATGCTCGTGATATACATCACTTATATGGTCGGATTGGTCACCCATCCAAACACGACCGCGCCGTACGTTGCTTAACTTCTGACACGTTGCTTAAACTAAGCGGGTGTAAATATATGGATAAAACTATTTGCACTGGATAGTAAATATCAGATAATTGTATTATTTCCGGATCCATGGTCCCCTCACTAAGCCATCTCGTTATAACTTACAATTCACTAGTTCGTGCAACAGATAATATTACTTGCAAAGTGGAGAATCCATTATATACATCTGTTTGTATTGATTAGAATACTTTTAAAACTAAGAAATGCTGGTTGCAACGATTGCGAGATATGTTTATTGTGTTTTTTACGGATTAAAAAAAAGGAGGTTACATATTCGGTATTTAAGTAATAAGTAGTATGTATGTTTATTGTGTTTTAAAAACCTTTTGTAATTTTTATCGTCAAGCTTTTTCTTTTACTCCTCTATCACTTCCTTCGCGCCGCCAGTATTTTCTCTGTATAGACCAATGGTTGACTGGTAGAGAATGCTTTTAGCATTAAGTCCGCCATATGTACCTTTTGTTTGTGCATGAAGTGTAATAAATAAAATAAATAAATATTCGACCTAATTCGATCGCAATACGAATTTTGCTAATCTACTCAAAAACGAACCAGCCAAACCGTCAAAATGGATCGCAATACGCCCCCTGGGAATAAGTTATCTTGTTGGAATTGGATAAAATTTGAGTACGATTATCTAGTTAAGCTTCCAAACACGTGTGAAAAATTTCATAAGTGTATATAGGTATATTTTTTTGGGTAGTATTTAACCGAGCGACTGTAAATTAATGTTTTAAGTGTCAAAAATACTTAATTTGGGTTAGAGAATTACTAAGTGAGCGACTGACTGCGAGTGACGAGAAATCAACAGATCAGCAACTTGCAAAGAATAATTTGAGTTACTTTAAATACAAAATGAGAAGCTTCATAATATATGAGCGACCCAATTTTTGATTGAGTGTCAACATTACGTCCTGCATTTTTTTCAATATTTGGCAAATGGTTTTTTCAAACTGAGCGGTATTTAATCTTAAAATGAGGTGTTCCGAATGCAAAAACTACTTAAAAAAAATACTAATCTAGGTAGCGTTCTACGAGGCCACATTTAAATAAAAAATCATCTTATGAAATTACTATTTGAAGATACACTAAATATTTTATTAGCAAAGAAATTGAATTATTAAAAGTTTAATAAGAGTAGGTAATTAAATTAAACAATGTATTACGAAAAAGTAATAATAATAAATAAAAATAATATAAATAAAAAAAAACCGGCAAGTGCGAGTCGGATTCGCGCATGAAGGTTTCCGTATATACTACGTATGTTAGCATTTAAATTGTGCAAAAATTTACATGACAATTAATTTGCTTATTTTATTTATGTTTAATAAAGTATATTAAAAAAATATTTCTCAAAATCTTATTAAACCACTTTGGCGAGGAAATTAGAATACATACTTATGCAAAATTACAGTTTTCTAACACCTGACTGCGCTGAACTGCAGACATACGGACATGGCGAGACTATAAGGGTTCCGTTAGACTACGAAGCCCTCAAAAAAGACGCTTCAGTCAATAAAAAAAAGTGATTTTTTTATCAATACTATAAGGAACATTAATAGGCATGAGGGTTGAGGAGCTCTACTACTCATCGTCACTAGTAGATAAGTGCTAGCACGGCCTCGTTTTCATTTTTGTCAAATGGGTATCATTTTTGCTTCCAGTGGTGGTGTTGTTAATAATAATCATAATTAATTAATTTGAGCCGAATTGCTAGACCCAAAACGTGTTTCATACATATTATAGTCTGCCTAAAATATAAAACATAAGACCTCAAATAGAATATCAGTAACCAATAATCATTAATACAGCAGCTCACAAAACTTTCCTCAGAGTGAACTTTTTTGTAGTTCGTTATGTAAAACCTCAATTGGAAAAATCGAAAATATTTTAATATTAAAGCTGCCCCCTCTGTATTTCTTGTCGCTCAGTTAGTAATTTAGTTGCCCGGATAGTATTTTTATATCTGAAATGGATTTAACAAAGCCCACTTGTTGTAAGCTCGTTCTGGATTTTATTATTAATCAATATTCGTCGTTAGTTTAGTTAATTATTCGCCTTCTCAAATTCATACTGCCCAAGTTATTAAAACAGTATGTCATCATCAGTCGCCAAGTTATTTTTTATTCGCTCGTTTTATTATTCCCCTATTTTTTTCTTGTAAGTATCATTTTTTATGTTTTAACCCTAAATTAGCATTTAATTTTGTGTCTTCATAATTGACGAAAAGTAATTAAGTCTCTTATCTGTTACTTATTACAATTATGCCGGCCGTCGCGGGGTTCAATCCCGCAAGGGGCAAATGTTTGTGTGATAAGCACGAACATTTGTACCTAAGTCATGGATGTTATATGTATTTAAATATTTATGGGACACGCCCCCGTCATAATCGTTGTCTGGTACTTCGTAACACAAGGAAGAACATTCCTTATCACGAAACCAGACAATTGGTGTGTTGTCTGGCGCATATATGATAGTTTTATGTGATTTGTGTTAAGATTTTCATTATTTCTATGGTTACTTGCTTAGTAGGATTTTACCACTTTCGAGGCGTCTATATTTCAAATGTTTGACTTTTAGAAAAAAGGACCTCTTATTCAGTTGAAATTGGCACGGAACCCTCAGTGCGCGGGTCCAACTCGCACTTGGCCGGTTTTATAATTTTATTAGAAGAGTAAGAGACACTTACTTTTGTTTTAATCGGCGCATACCTAGATATCAGGCCTGTTATCTTCACCAGACATCCCCGACCCAATTCCTACGATACATTCTTCTCCATATACTTAGTATACTCATTATCATCTGTAATAGTATACCCCGTATCGGATTCTGTATTTTACGCCATTACGCCTAGGATCTGCTGTCTCTCTCCCACGTGTGGGTGACCGTTTGTGTCTCGCTCTAACACTTAACAGACCCTTAGAGTGTTGGTTGGGGAAAGGAGTGGAGTCGGAGCGTTTTTAATATTTTTTTATTAGATCTTTAAGAGGAGGTGCTCGTAGCGCAGTGGTGGCAGCGCTTTGGTAGTGATACCGAAGTTAAGCAACTTACGGCGCGGTCGGTGTTTGGATGGGTGACCACTCCGACCATATGAGTGACGTATAGCACAAGCATCTCAGTGCTTCGGATGGCACGTTAAGCAGTTGTTCCCTGGCTAATATCGGTTGATATCAGTCGTTAAACTTTGTCAGAGGCCCTATGAGCGGCTTGATAAAATCTGACAGCAAGGTTGGTCGCTTGCCTTGACTTGCTTTACTTACTTTATTTACTAACTTAGTTTTTAAGATAAATATTGCAATAACCAACATGGTCATTAAGTATTAAGTTCTAAACTAATTTTTAACACCTACACTTAATCAGTCAGGTATCAAACGACTGCCGGGAGTCGCATAATAATGGAATTTCTATTGTGTCTCGTTCACACATACTTGACGAGTTAATGGCAATAAACGAATTTGAATTTAAATTTGAATTTGCCTTACACTGCAAATTCGTATTGAAAGTATTGAAACACAAAACTAGAGATTTTTGTTAACTAAAAATATTTAGGACTATGTCCTCTCCACACATTTCTTGTCCCATTGAGTGGTACAGAGGTCCGCACTCCGCGCTAATCGCACCGTCTGTCTGTACGTTTTATAAGGCTAGCTGATGAATGGCGAATATTCATTACCTATGCTATTTAGTAAAGGTAATATAACTTTATTCGAATACTAGCGGTCCCAGCGATCTTTGTTTCGCCCCGGCCTCGTCCCACCCCAGCCCCGGCCCCGTTGAACGGGATAAAAAGGATCCTATGTCCTTCTCCTGGTTCTAAGCTACCTCCCCACCGTTTCGCCCCGGCCCCATCCCACCCCAGCCCCAGCCCCGTCTAACGGGATAAAAAGTATCCTATGTCCTTCTCCTGGCTCTAAACTACCTCCCTGCCAAGTTTCAGCTAAATCGGTTCAGCCGTTCTTGAGTTATAAGTGGAGTAACTAACACGACTTTCTTTTATATATATAGATAGTCTACACTCATAAAATTAACGTTAACATTAATGCATCATCATCACCATCATTATCAGCCAAAAGACGTCCACTGCTGAACATAGGCCTTCCCCACAGTTTTCCACATCGACCGATCACAAGCGGTCTGCATCCAGTGTGATCCTGCGATCTTTACAAGGTCGTCTGTCCATCTTGTCGGTGGACGTCTTATGCTGCGCTTTTGGTCGAAGGGTCTCCAATCTAGAACATTTCTGCTAATTTTTGCAATTTAATATTACTAATTAATTACATATGTATGAATATTCTTAAACTTCTAGCTGGGAAGTAAAAGAAAAGAGTGATAATTTATAATATTAGCCCTATACTAGGCGAGCCTACCTCGGTGGCGCAGCGGTGAGAGGGTCGCATTTTAAAGCGACGGCTGCGCCAGAGGTCCCAGGTTCAATTCCCGGGTCGGGCCAAAAATATGTACCAGAGTTATTCTGTTCAGAAATTCTCCGGGTAGCCCGGAGTTTGGAAGTTGGCGGTGTTTCACCCCCGTGCCTCGGAAAGCACGTTAAGCCGTTGGTCCTGCGCCTGATCTCTCTCCGGTCGTGACAGCTTGCTGTCCCATCGGGCTATGAGAGTGAAAGGAACAGAGAGTGCACCTGTGTTTGCGCACACACTTGTGCACTATAATATGTCCCGCGCAGTCGGTTAGTCGTTGTGACTGGCCACCGTAGTCGAAATCGGTTAGGGGGACTATTATTATTATTACTAGGCGAGCCTGTTTTGTGGGGATTACTACAAAGAAAAAGGTGTGAAACCATTGAACTAGAGGTATATTAATATATATTACGATATATTTTATATCCCGAGATATATCTTTCACCCGTTCACACTATGGGATATATATTTTCTTAATTTTGTATGGGATTAACCACCACCGCGCGGGGTGGAGGTGCGTGCGGGGGGCGGAAAATATATCTTTCTCGAATCGCTCCAAAACATATTATAGCTCGGGATATAAAATATTATATTTCTCAGTGAGAAGGGTTCCATTGTAAACTGTGGTGAGCGATATCGGGTATATCTCTGTATATTAATATATATTTCCAAGTGAATAGGCAGCTTTACGACGAATTGTTTGTCGAAGTTGACGCCACTTGTCTTCAACTCATACAAACGGTTTCATATTCAAAATTCAAATTTCAAGTAATACATCACAATCGTGTCGTATTTTCGACAGATTTTTTGCTTGGCATAGCTTCTCTATACGTAGTAATAACAACTCAATGTGTAAAACACATTATTTTTAACAGTGGAAGAGTTTAAAACTAGGTGTCGTACCTAGTTTATAAAATAAAGGTTATAAAATATAGAAGAAATAAAAAATAATAAAAAACACTGTTATATTTTCAAGAAAAGTAACATAGTTTTAGACACACAGCTCAATAAGATTTAAACTTTAAAATGTGCACATTTTATTATAATACCCGATTCCATGTGAATAAGCAAATTTATCATAACAAAAAAAAAGGATTTATAAGCCTTTGAATCTAAGTGATTATGATAAGCCTACGAGATTTTCGTAGCACCGTAGTCGTTGACTACGGACTCGTACTCGCGTAGCAGTAGCACGCTCGCTGTAGCCATCTACGACGTAGCGGCTAAACACCCAAAGTATTATAAATTGCACTTGTAAAAAGACAACTGTGAACCTGTGACAGACGAGGAATTAAACCCCGTGTCTTCCGCAATCCGGGCGTATGCCTATACCACTCGGCCACCGTCACATTAACAGGCCTGTTGAATTTTGCAAGCGCTTCTTAACGCGTAGGCTGCGTGACATCATCAATGTTGTGAGCTTGCTCTCACAATATCTGAAGGAAAATATTTTTACAAATATTTTAACAATCAGTTAAGATGATGAAAGCCAATTTATAGTTTATTTTTGTTTTTATAGTGTTTTGTCACCATACAAACTTAATAATATAAATTGCACTTGTAAAAAGACAACTGTGAACCTGTGACAGACGAGGAATTGAACCCCGTGTCTTACGCAATCCGGGCGTATGCCTATACCATTCGGCCACCAGGCCTGTTGAATTTTGCAAGCGCTTCTTAACGCGTAGGCTGCGTGACAGTTCTTTTTACAAAGGTTCACAGTTGTCTTTTTACAAGTGCAATTTATATTATTAAGTTTGTATGGTGACAAAACACTATAAAAACAAAAATAAACCCAAAGTATTTTTTTTAAATTACGAAGTTTATATTCATTCAGTTTATTAGTATTTTGCTTTTTTCTATGCAGTTGCGAGCGCCCTGTGCGCGGATTGAAAATCAATAATTAAATCAATAAAACAATATAATGATAGGTGTTGAAAACCATCCACCGATGAACTGTAATTTAATAACGACTCATAACTTAAAATTACTCGTAGTTCTAAAAAAAAATGAAATATTCTTTAAATTGTACCGAATAGAGGTTACTTTGTGAATAGATTCTATTTAGCCAACTTTGTCAAATTGTATTTGCATCGGTTAAAAGCCCTACAATAGTATATCCTTAATAATATAGAGAAGCTATGCCAAGCAAAAAATGTGTCGCAAATACGACGACAAGATTGTGACGTTTTCTTTGAAAATTTAAATTTCGAATCAAGATTTGTACTAAGAGTTGATGACCGGGCCATCAATTTAGGGAGCACAAAATTTGTTCGTGATGTCAGTTCCATACGCTAGTAATTGTAGTTCAATGTTAATAATATATTACATTAGTAGAAAAAAGACTTTATTTTTACCAAATAGTAAAAGTAGCAGGTTCAATTATTATTAGCCAAGTGTAAAAAAAAATATGCGCTAGACAACACGCCAATTGTCTTGGTGAAAAAAGCGCGGGAAACGTGGAACGCGGCGGGCGCGTTTTTGGAGATTGTGATTTATTTTAATTGAATACCGGTTGAAAAGTGATCAGTAGGGTATATTTTTAGTTGTTTAGTTTATTTGTATAGTGTGTATATAATATTTTGTATAGTTGGCTGAGTTTTAGGTAAGTTTTTGGACTTTTCAAATATGAACGAGCCCCCCGATTTGTCGGGGGGCTTCGTAGGCCCTCCCTCAGTAAATAACTTTGTTCCTGCAGCTGCTGAGTATGTTACAGTAGGTTGTTCTGAAAGGGAAATGGAATCTAGCAGAGAAACTGATGAAGGTCATGTACTTACTGATGGTTGCACAGGGTCTGGGAACTCCCCAATGCCCCGTATAAAGAGACGCAGAAAACATAATGGACGCCATACAGATGCAATTGCAGCTACCAACGTTGATGCTAACGAAAATATTGCTCCACCTTCCACTGATACTACTACAGACTTACCAGGTTCCACCCACATTCCTGTTGGTCGGCAAACTTATAATAGTACTGATTCAGCTCCTTATGTAATTCACGTACAAAAGATAGCCTCACAGGATTCTGGTACTACATTGCACCCTGTTGTTTTTGGACGTGTTTTAGAGAAATATACCATTCGTAATATTATAAAAGGAAGCTTGAAAAAAATAGGGCGAAATAAATTGTCCATAGACTTCTCGAACAGTGATGATGCTAATGCTTTCCTGTCTCATGGATGTTTAAAGGCAAATAATCTGAAAGCATTTATCCCTACATTTAATGTAACTAAAATGGGTCTAATCCGAGGTGTGCCTGAAGACTGGTCACCTGAAGAAATTGTAGACAACGTCACTGTTCCAGAAGGTTGTGGCAAAATTATCAAGGTAAAACGATTAAACTTTAAAACATTCATTAATGGTTCACCTGTTTGGAAGCCTTCCCAATCTGTTGTTGTTACCTTTGACGGTCAAGTTCTGCCTAAGCGAATTTTTATGTGTTACAATACCCTGCCTGTTGATATGTATGTATACCCAACTATACAATGCTACAGTTGTTGTAGATTTGGTCACACCAAGCTACAACTACAATGTAGATCAAAGCCAAGGTGTTACAAATGCGGCCAATCTCACACTGGTGAATCTTGTCAAGTAGAAGAAGAAAATGCAAGTTGCTGTTTATGCACTGGGTATCATTTTGCCACAAATAAATCATGTCCAGAATATTTAAGACAGAAAAACATAAAAACTTCTATGGCCAACAACTCTTTGTCATATGCCGAGGCTTCGAAACTACACCCAACCATATCCAAATCCTATGCTGACATACTAAAACCCTCTAAACCTTCTTTGAACTCCACTGGTTATAATTATAATAATGCCAACAATGAGCCGTTAACATCATCATATAAAAAGACTGTGTTCGTAAAACCTCGTCCCCCCCCCAAAATTAGTCAAAGGTTATGATAGGGATGCCCATGAGGCACTTATTAAAGACTTTTCTATACCTGCACCTCCAAATGGATGTGCTTTGAACTTTGAAAAAGAAGATGACTCCTCCCTACAACAATTTTCTTTAATTAATTTAATTATTTCTTTGATCAAGATTTCCCAGTCCAGCTTAAATACACCGTCCAACGCAGCCTCTATAATTGAAAAATGTTTTGAAATAGTTAAAAATGGCGTCGGTGGCGAAGGTGCTGCAGTGGAATAGCCGCAGCATCATCAATAAAAAGTCCGATTTAATATACTTACTGAATAAGTTCGAGCCAATTGTCTTTGCATTAGCAGAGACATGGCTCAAACCGATGTATAGTTTTAAAATAAAAGGTTACCATGTGGTGAGGGATGATCGACATGATGGCTATGCCGGTGCGGCTTTATTAATTAAAAACGGCACACCATTCACCTTGATCTCCCTACCTGACCTTAATGTAAATATGTCTATAGTAGCTGTAAGTGTAAATAATATTTGTTTCATATCTGTATATATTCCACATCCTTCTTTAGACATTTTTAATGCTTTTAATAATTTACTTTCTTTACTTCCTAGACCATTCTTAGTTCTTGGTGACCTAAATGCACATCACCAGACCTGGGGTAGCTCAGTGACTGATGATCATGGTGACCACCTTCTTTCCATACTGGATTTCCATAATCTTTGTATTTTAAATACAGGTGTTCCTACTAGACGTACTAAGCCTAACCAAAGAATCAGTGCAGTGGACCTGTCCATTTGTACTCCTAACCTTGCATCATTATTGTCCTGGGAGACTTTACCTTCTACTTTTGGAAGCGACCACTTTGTTATAGGTATTTCTTTTCCATTTATAAAGCCATCTAGTACTAAACAAGCAACCCGCCCTAAATTTTATGTACCTGACTGCAATGATAGTGAGCTATGGAATACATTTAAGAGCTGTGTAAATAAGAGAGTTTCTTCTCTCCCAAGGAATATGCCAGGTGAAGAAAACTCCTGTGCAGAAGCTCTGACCACTTTACTCACTGAAGCTGCCAAAGAAGTCTTCCGCATGAGCAATAATTCCCCACGTAAAATACCTTCACCTCCTTGGTGGGATGAGGAGTGCACTGTGGCCGCTAAAGCAAGAAAATTAGCTGAACGTAATTATAATAGTAACACGACCGATGCTAACTATCAAATATTAACTAAGGCAATTAATGAAACACGTAAATTATTCAAAAACAAAAAATTTGATAGTTGGCGTAAGTTTTGCACTTCTATATCCCCAAATACACCTTCCACCGTTGTATGGCGCTGTATTAGAAGGTTTCGATCGGCCTTTTCTGAATCGAATTATAATACTATTCCTGAATCTTTAGAAAATGATTTTATAAATAAATTAGCACCTCCTTGGGTCCCTCAAAATATAATCTTGTCTCCACCTTTACCTTTTACTACTTCCGAATGTACGGGACTTACCTCGCCTTTCTCGCTTCACGAGTTAAAAGGCGTTATTAGCCACATACGTGATTCAGCTCCTGGTGCTGATAGCATACCTTATTCATTTTTAGCTCATGTTGACGATAATATCCTTGTTTACTATTTACATTTGATAAATAATATTATGATGACAGGTAATGTTCCTCCATCTTGGAAAATTCAAATCGTGTTGCCATTCTTAAAACCGCATAAAAATCCTACTGAGGCTACGTCATACAGACCTATTGCTTTGTCATCGGTTTTAGTTAAAATTGCCGAACGTCTTGTTAAAAACCGGTTGGAATGGTATATTGAAAGTAATGGCTACCTTGCAGATAGTCAATATGGATTTAGGAAGACCAGGAGTACGGCTGATAATTTAAGTCTTCTTTTGACTGATATCAGATTATCTTTTTCTATTAATAGTTCGTTATTAGCAGTATTTCTCGATATAAATTCAGCCTACGATAATGTTATTTTACCGGTTTTACTTGCCAAACTGAAATATTTAAATGTTCCAGACTTCTTCTGTAACTTTATCCTAAATTTATTAACTGAACGACGTATTAATCTTTGCTCTACTACTAAAATAATAGTTTTTATTATTATAATCAATTTAAATATTTATGATAAATTTAATGTTATCTTATTACTTTAATTATGTTAATCTAATTTATATAAATGTACATTTTAATGTTCATCTGTACCCACAAAAAAGGCACTCGCTGAAAATCAGCGTCGTGGTATGCGTTCTGCTACTGCCACGGCCAATGCTGAGCGAGTGCCTTTTCGACTTAAGCCTACTTTTAATTAATTACTCGTGGGACCTGTATCTAACCTTAAGTAATCTCTCAATGTAATATTTTTTGTTAATTTTTTAGGTCGAATAAATTTATTTTCTTTCTTTCTTTCTTTCTAAAACTCACTCGGTTTGGAAAGGGTTGCCGCAAGGTTCAGTTTTAAGTCCTTTATTATATAACATTTATACGTTTGATCTAGACCCATATATACGTAATAATAATACTAACATAAAAATTCTTCAATACGCTGACGACTTGCTATTGTACTGTTCTGATAAATCCATAGAATATGCTAAATCGACTTTGCGCTCGTCATTAGCATTGTTAAAGCATTGGATGGACAATAACGGTTTAGATATTATTTCATCATCAAAAAGCGCAGTAATGATATTTTCTCGCATGCGCTCAGTTCCACCTATAGAATTACAATACAACGATACTGTGATACCTGTAGTAAGCCAGTACAAATTCCTGGGTGTTATATTAGATCCAAAACTTAAAGGGGTTCATCATTGTAAGTACGTGGTCAATAAATGCGAAAAACTTCTTAACATGCTCAGGTGCCTGTCTGGAGTTTGGTGGGGGGCACACCCTTACTCGATGAAGCTACTCTATAACGCTATTATAAGAAGTATATTAGACTATGGCACTTATCTTCTCGAACCTGGAAATGTAGCTGCTTATAAAGAGCTGGATAAAATCCAATACAAGGCTCTAAGGATAATAACTGGGGCTATGAAATCGAGCCCAATTAATGCCCTTCAGATCGAAACCTGTGAACCTCCATTGTATCTTAGACGGCAATTCCTGTCTGATAAATTTGTATTCCGTACAATGCAATATTCCAACCATCCTCTCATACCTATGCTTCGTTTACTTTCCGATTTAGTATCCACTGCAAGCTACTGGACTCATAAACCCATACCATGTTTAATACAAAGTTATAGAAAATTTATGTCCTTAGCCTCACCTACGCACCGATCCAGTCGCTTACCTCTGTTTGCCAGTAACTATGAATCACTTTGTTTTTCACCTACTGTTAATTTAGACTATCTCCACAAATTAGATCATAACATCAAAAGTACATTTAACTTCATAGTTGGCACGGATTATAATGATTTCCATCATGTATATACTGATGCTTCCAAGCATTCCTTTATGGAATGCGTGGGCGTTGGTGTATACCATTCTCAATCTAAAATTATTCAAAAAATTAAAATGCCTCCCGAAACTTCAGTTTTTACTGGAGAGTGTTTTGGTCTTTTAAAAGCTGTCGAATTCGTTCGTATTATGAAACTTGCTAAAACAGTTGTGTTTTCGGACTCCAAGAGTGCTCTACAAGCTCTTGGTAAATTTCCTTTTTACCACGCGTCTCAATACCCTGTCATATTTGAATTAAGGCGTACCATTTATGATTGTTATACCAAAGGACTTTTAATACATTTTGTTTGGATTCCGGGCCATAGTGGAATAACTGGTAATGAAATTTCTGATCGTCTTGCGAATGACGCGGTGCTATGTGGTGATCTGCATCCTTTTAAAAATTACGTCCACGATCTTTTAGCTTTACCTAAGGTCTACCTGCTGGATAATTGGAAGTCTATTTGGGAAATATCAAGTCAAACCAAAGTCAGATTTTACGCGCAACTTCAACCTGTTATACCTCGTAAACCGTGGTATTTTGATGCAAAGTTTGGCAAGATGATAACTTCAATATTAATACGTTTGCGATTGGGACATGTTTGTACGCCCGCCCATCTTGCCAAGCTTGGTATAATTGCTGACTCAACTTGCGAATGTGGCGTGGAAAATGCTGATGTCAATCACATAATGTTCTCCTGCTCACTTTATGACCGATCAAGCTTCTATGACTCCCTTGTTTCCTACCATGTTCCTTTCCCTACAAGCATAACTCAATTATTGTTAAGTAATGATCCTTTTATTTATAAAACTATAGCTTCATTTATTAGTCTTAACAGTATTAAAATATAATACTATTTATGTATATTTAAAAAAAAAAAGTTCTGTAAATATTATTATGTATTTGTTTATAATTCCTTTTATGATCACCGTCCTTATCCCGCAAATACGTCCTACCGATTTTTCCTGAAATAATCCCGTTTCCTCGTTTTACTTGTAATATGGCAACTCACAAGCCGTGTAAGCCAAAAACCGAAAAAAAAAAAAAAATGTCTTGGTTTCGAACTAAGGAATTTTCTTCCTTTTCCAAGAGTATTGTAATAAAATTTTTGTTCGTGTAAAATAATCACAGTGAACGATTTTTTTGCTCGCATTTTTTTTATAAATTTCAGTTTGTAGATAAACAATAGATTAAATAATATCTTTCATCCAATATATTCTCCTTCAGAACATAACCAACATTGACCTCAGCGGAATTCGCAAATCGTCACCTACTTATCAGGATGACTATACGGAAGTGCAGAGTGAGATAGCCTACAATTTAGATGGGTAAGACAAGGACGGATAGAGAAATTAAGGACTCCCAACGCTTTGGAGGGAAAAGGCCGTAAAGGAAATGTAACCTTTTTTATGTATGGCCTGAGAATTTGGACGTGAAAAGAGGTTTTATATCCAAAATCTGGCCTTGTCAAAATAAAATGAACTCGAAATTTCAACTCGTAAAATTTTCGTACATGATATACATGACATTATTATTATAATATGTAAACCTTATGCTTTTACGGAATTATTTTCAATAATTAGATAAAATAACTAATTATTAACTAATTACTAAGACCCCGAAAGCGGTGGCGCGACGATCTAGACCAATATCACGAGGACTGGCAAACCCTTACCAAGAACAGGGATGCATGGAGTAGTTTGAGTGAGGCCTTTGCCCAGCAGTGGGACAGTAACGGCTAGGAAAATAAATAATTATACTGTATTTTTTGCGAAAGAGATTTTGTGGTAATTAATCTACAAGGTTCCAGCGAACTAGCAATTTGCGAGGTTCTTACTGTTTATATTTTAATCAGACTGACCAAAAATAAGTTTTATAAACTCTACATATAATGTTATGTACGTAGTATAAAACTACAATGTAGTCGCTAAGAGATTGCTTATTTTACGTTTTCAATTTGGACACAAAATGTATGAAAAGAAAATCTAACTTCCAGACTACATAATTTTTTTCTATCAAAAACGTTAGAATATAATTTCTGAGCGGCTAAACTTTCATCAAAAATAAAAAATAAATGTATTTAACCTTTCCACTGTCACTAAATGAAAATAATAAACAACGAAAATACTTACGTCCTTTTCCACGGATTCGATTCGAGCACTTTCAGCTGAAAAGTTATCGAAAACCTGTGGCATTTATTCCTCTGTACACTAATTTGTACTCTATTATCTTAATTTTAAGATTCAGTTTCCTTTGTAGAGTTTATTCAACGAATTCATTTTCTCGACACTCAAAAATAGACTGTAACGTAAAAGAAATAGAGACGAGATTCGTCGAACATAGCAATCAAAGCTTGATAACAGATGACCAAACCGTCTTGAACTACCTCCCCTCTCCCTCAGTGACGTGACTCAGACCATATAAAGGGTATACATCGTATCTATCAAAGCTCAAGTCGTTCTGGTCGTGGTGGAACATATTTTGAATTAGGAACGGGACTCGGAATCAGTCGGTCGCCGTATCGGACGGGCGACGGTTGTTGCGCCGATCGTATTTGTTGGGCTGAAATTTTTTTGAAGTTTTTTTTTTCTTTTATTTTCCGTGAGAAAATGGATGGGGCGCAGCTGAAGAGTGTTATTTAGAAGTAGGTAAGTATTTTTGAATTAATTAATTTTGAAAACAAAAAAAATGATCCAAATAAAAAAAATTTCTTCAAGAAAATTAAGTTTATTACACAGAAGGTGCTATTTAAAGCATCGTAAGATATTATACATATAGAAATCTGGTGTCTGATCGCTATTACAGCAATTTAACCGGTATTACAGCAATTTAACCGGTATTTGGTTGGTGTGTATTATTTTATTTATATTTTCAGTTAAAATAAATATCTATGGTTCATATTTATGATACACTAGCGGTCCCAGCGAACTTCGTATCACCCCCAGCCCCGTCCCGCCCCGGCCCCGTTTTATGGGAATTTTCTTTGCTATAAACCTCACGGAGCCCGAGACCTTTCCAACGAATGCAAACCCGTGGAAATCGGTTCGTGCGTTCTGGAGTTATAGCGTCAGGAAGGACAACCCGACTTATTTTTATATTGTAGAGAAGATAGCATAATGCTAGGTACCAAAAATACTCTCAAAGACTGCGTTACTACAAATCCAACAACTTCATTAAACATTTTATTTCCCAAAAATTCTCTTTCAAGACATCATATATAATGCAACGAATAAATAAAAACAATTAAGCCCTTTAACCCCCATTTTTTTGTACTGTTAAGAACAGCGCATTTTCTTATAGAAAGAAATCTTTTCATCTCTTGAGCGTCGTTCGTAGCACGTACGAATCGTAAAACGGGCCGTAAATTGCGATTTACTATTGTATGCCGTAATGGCATAGTGGTTAAGTAAGGAAGGTCCGGAGTTTGAGAATGCGTGGGTGGAGTAATCTGTGCTCGTTTGCTAAATAAGTAGGATTTCTTTACATTTTTGGTATGTGAGATTTTAAGTAAAAAACGTTGAGGAATATTTCGACGCAAAAGTTATCTCGTGTCATTAAAAAGTTATAGCAATTTTAGTGTAAACTTAGTTTTGCAGGCCAGTTCACTTAAGTAAATGTCAGGAGGCCGATTTTCGCATGATCGAACTTATTTCGTGTGGTAATTCGATTGTGAGAATCACTGTTTTACCGAAATAATCAAGTTATATATCCACGTAAAAAACTACCCCAGGAAAGAAATCAAAATTCATAGAAATCGTGACCCGGATAAAGCAATAACTGTATTATCTTTGAAAAATAAAATTCTATCGGTGAACTTATTTCGTAAACGAACTGCACGAGAATTGGCCTCCAGGTCTAATAAATATCACAATTAATAAAACATGATATCTCAAAAAAATTTACTATGCCTGAAATAAATAGATTTAATTTAATTTTTATTTATTTAATATAATTATTTGAGAAAATCAAGTGAATAAATAGCAAAAATAAATCTTTTAGGCTCACATAAAATAAGGCTCTGCTCTTTAAAGGTTTATTTAATTATTATAATATTTATTCAGGTTTTTAGAGTAATGATATTAAAAGTTTCGATAAATCACGCCATCAACATCAGAAGATTTTACTGATTTCATCAATCTTTCAAGTTTTTTTATAAAAATAGAAAATCTTAGGAAGGAGAGACGGAGAGATAATGGACTTAGTTTTGGAAAATCATATTTTTTTTGGTAAAAAATAAAAATTTGCTTTATAGCACTTTGCTTTATTTCGGTTAATTAAAAAGTAAAAAAGGTCGCTATATACAATTAGTTCGTTCCTAAAGCACCCGTTGATTGAAAACTGTCGAAAAAATCTTTTGATTAAACAGCAAATTTTTAAAATCCCTTAAAAAATCCTGTCCATTTTCTCCGATCTCCAATTGTCTTTTACAAATTAAACGCTCAATTTTTTATCCGGCGACAATAAAATAAAAATGTCTCCTCATAATCTGAAGCATTTAGCAATCTTCCAGGCTGAATGGAAATTCCTGAGGGAAATAAGCGGTTGTGCAGTGATTTAAATTCTTTAGGATTTGAAGATATTGAAAGGAAACCAATTTAGATTTTATCTGTAACTTTAATCTTGATTGGTGAATTAACGGTGTTGTCTAAACGTAGGTAATTTTTATTTATTTAAAGACTTTATTGCACAAATCATAGTGTACAAAGGTGGACTTAATGCTAAAAGCATTCTCTGCCAGTCAAACCTTTAGGTCATGCAGAGAGATGGCAATATTAATTATTATATTTATTATTAGTAAAATACAATTATCAACCAAGTAAATAAAGGGTGCGGCCTGTAATAGGAGCAAAAACTTAATCTATACTTATAAAATGCTTTGTCCTGAACTACTGACTTATTGATTGACTGACTGACTGACTGACTGACTGACTGACTGACTGATGGATCAACGCACAGCCTAAACCGCTGATCGTAGAGACCTGAAACTGGGAGGGTGTGTTCTTTGTATGACGAAGATATCCGATAAGAAAGGATTTTCAGAAATTCCACCCCTAAGGGGGTCAAAAAGGGGTGCAAAGTTTGTATGGGACAACCAGATCCCTTGGTCCAATCTACTTCAAATTTTGCATACACATTATTTTACAGAATTTACGGAAGACCTATTTTATAGTTTATTGAAATTCATCTCATAAGGGGGTAAAAAGGGTTACAAAGTTATTCTGGGGGTGATTTGCTTCGAATTTGATATCAATACTCTTTAGTGCTAATGATAAAAAAATATAATATATAACTTTTGACAATCATTTGACATGACGTCTGAGACACAATGTTTTGACACATGTTTGTTATTGATGTGCCATCTTTAGACATACTCTTACTAATCTGTGGTGGCTCTCGAGAAAATGCGCAAGAAGAGATTTTATTCCTTAGAACATTAAATAATATTTTTTTGTGTTGAAACAGGGTAGGTATCAAGCGGTCTGTGTCCATGTAGATTGCAGATCGTTTGTTCATATTGTCGGTGGACATTCTACGCTGGTTCTGTGGTCGAAGGGTGTCCGATCTGGAACTTTTCTGCAAAGTTTTCGTGGGGGTCTATGTTTAGCAGTGTTGATGATGATGATGGCGTAGATCCCTACATAGAATTGTCCCTTTGAATTTATAATTTGAATTCAAGAAAGTAGAGTATTCGCTATGACCATAAACAAAGCTCAAGTTCAAACTCTTAAGGTAGCGGGAGAAGATTTGAGGGAATTTGCTTCTCCCACAGTCTGTATGTGGCATGATGCGAGTAAGCGCACAGAGAATAGCCTGGTCTTTTTATTAGCACCCGAAAGAAATGTACGATTGACAATAGGCGTAGTTAGTATTTCCATTTCGTTGTTAAATAAAACGTTATTATCCCCATGTAAGTTTGACCAGATTAAAGACCGGGCTACGTGTTGCGTGTACATAAAAAATAACATTTATCTATACGCATTTCTACGCATATATTTAAAAACTGGATGTTTTTGTTTGTTTGTTTGAACGCGTTAATCACATTAACTATTGGTCCGGTTACAAAATATGTTACATACATTATTAGATAGCTAATTTATCGGGGAAGGCTATAGAAATAGTTTATTGCGTATCGGCTTATAAATTGGGAACGGAGTAAAACTATTGCGCGCGTACGAAGTCGCTGGCGGGCCGCTAGTATTATATATAGCCTTAGGATCTTAATGGTTTAAAAAAATATATTGTTATTTTCTAACAAAAGAAGACGAACCAGCCATTGTTAAAGTTCAGGGTGCGTATTGCGATGCAGTTTTGACAGTTAAAACGCTCTGCTTTACTGTCAAATTAGCAATTCCTATTTCAATTTCGCGTTATATTGATAATATTACTATAATGTAACAATATAAATATTAATATTCATACTATTGTAGTACCTACTATTATAATATTATTATATTGATAATTTTTGATTACACTGAGTGGGAATTGAACAGCCTCGGAATTGAACGGATTAAGTTGGATCGCAATACGCCCCCAGGACACATTTGTTTGCAATACATTTATTGCAAACAAATGTATCCATTCATAGAACTTGACATTGTCATTTACTACAACGAGTTAAAAATCGATTAATACCTCTCTGAGTTAAAGCATTTTAGAGCACTATGGCCTCATAACTATGTAGAATCTACCACTCGAATACTTTGTAGAATCATTGATTAATAAAATTTGTTCCAGGTCATAGTATATTTATCTTTTAACAATAAAAAAAATGAATAACTCCAGTTTAAATGTTTCATTGTTGAGCTATTTCTGTGTCACATAGCCACCAAATCAATCAGTCACAATAATTGACAAAGTTTTTAAAAGTAAAGTTATATGGGTTTGGATTAGTTTAGTAGCACGCTACCACATGTACCTAAATGAGGCTTTATTCAAACTTCAAAAAAGAGTACAAATCTATTAGAGATTATAGTTTTTACTGTAAAAATTCCATCTTTCAAACCTATTAAAAAAAGCAAAATCTTTTGAACTTAATTTTTGTACAAATTACCTTATAAAATTATCTATAAATAATGTTAAGAGTACGTTCCTACGAAAAGTTTAAAAACATAATCATAACCTCAACAGCAGGAGACAGGAACCGCGGCCATATTGCCGGAAGCGGTCGTTAGCGCTTGCGCTCATTTCCGCCCGCCATTTTGTGTTTTTCAGCCGCCATTGTTGTATTTGTGGTGCGTTTCGGATTTTTAATTGGGCTGATTATTGTTTTCGTATGATGTGATGTGTAATGGCGTCCACTGGCCATATGATTTATGTCATATATCAGAAAATGAAGTCAAATTCAACACTTTTGACAGCTCGTGACTTTTACAAGCTATATACGACAGTTTAACTGCCTCGGTGGCGCAGCGGTTAGAGGGTCGCATTTTAAAGCGACGGCTGCGCCAGAGGTCCCGGGTTCGATTCCCGGGTCGGGCCAAAAATATGTACCTGGGTTTTTCTGTTCAGAATTTCTCAGGGTAGCCCGGAGTTTGGAAGTTGGCGGTGTTTCACCCCCGTGCCTCGGAAAGCACGTAAAGCCGTTGGTCCTGCGCCTGATCTCTCACCGGTCGTGTCAGATTGCTGTCCCATCGGGCTATGAGAGTAAAAGGAATAGAGAGTGCACCTGTGTTTGCGCACACACTTGTGCACTATAATATGTCCCGCGCAGTCGGCTAGTCGTTGTGACTGGCCACCAAAGTCGAAATCGGCTAGGGGGACTATTATACGACAATGTTTAGTTGACAGGATTTTAACTTTCCCTCCATGATGTTTTTGGTGCAACATTGTTTTGCCGGATAATCGGATAAAGAATTACACATTGTGCATCCTAGCCTTATTCTTTATAAAGTGAATAATGACGAAAAAGGTCACATTACACGTACAACAGCTAGGTCATTATCAATTTACGAGCTAGATCATATTGTTTGTAATGCTAAGATGCCATTGTGAACTTGAAATCTGCGCTACATGGCTATTTCTGTAAAGTGTTTTTTTCTTTGCTCGGCGAATATTGTTAACAATTATTTTTTAATTTTTAAAATAATATCAGTGAATAAAATTGATTAAGTATATGTAAAAAAATGCTGGTAGTGTGAAGGTTTTAGCCTTACCTCAAGTATGAGGTAGTATGAGCCATACTCCACCACGCAGGCTCAGTGCGGATTGGCAGAGGGGTGTTTGCAAGGCAAATCTGTCAGTTTTCGAGTATTTTCAAGGCAGAGAAACCCAGAAACGAAATGAAAAACGGAAAACCTGACTAGGGATTTGAACCCGGGACCTCTTGGGTAGTGACCAGCGAAATAACCGCTACATCACCGAGGCAGTCACTATTACAGTAACCGTATCTTGGACTTCCTCTTACATTCTTGGCAATGACGGTTTCGGTTTTATCGTAACGACGTTGAAATCGGAGACTGATTGGCTTTAAATCTTATGTAGCTTACGCTGATTCCTAGATACAGGGCCATGTGTCAGAAAAGTTCGCAGAACAAGGAATAAACTTCTCACCTATCTACTTTTGTAGTGCAACATGAAACATGCTTAACATAAACATCATTTTCATCAAATTTAAGAGCTCTTGCCGGTGGAGTTTTTCCTAAACTCCAAATTAGGGAAGATAATAAATAAATAAATATGCGCCAGACAACACACCAATTTTCTGGTTTCGTGGTAAGGAATTTTCTTCCTTGTGTTACGAAGTACCAGACAACGATTATGACGGGGGCGTCTCCCATAAATACTTAAATACATATAACGTCCATGACTTAGGTACAAATGTTCTTGCTCATCACACAAGCATTTTCCCCTTGCGGGATTCGAACCCGCGACGGCCAGCGTAATAGTCAGGAGCGCTAACCGATACACCAAACGCGTCATCAAGAAGATGGTGTGATGGTTATCCTCATGCCGTTCACACCGCAGTTTTAGAACCGGGGTTTTCCCGCCTCTTCATGCGCAGTCAAAAGCCTTTCCTGATATACTATATCTTCAGCCTTCTGCCAGTACTGATGTTGCTGTTACCCAACACCAGGGGAACGCTTATTTGTTGGCGGCGTTCCTCTCGCCATGTCACAGGATTGTCACTGAATATTATTGCTTTTAAAAGAAGCCCGTCCCACTAGACTCCCCACTAAATTCTGGTAATCCTGCTGCTGGGACTGGGATTAGGGATTGCAAATAATACCACAGATTCAAAGTAATCAAGAGCTTTTCGAGCATTTATTTATTAACACAAAATACTATATATGTTTCCCAAAAACTAAAACTTTACCGCGATGTAAGAGCGTACAACGCCATCTCTCGGTTACACACATAACTAATTTTACTTACACTACGGTTAAAACAAATTTTTCCGTCGAATACTAAATGGACTGTACAAGCAATAGGCTATATTAACAATACATCACAATATTTAAAGGACGAAGTCGAAGGCGGAAAAAAGGTATCTCTAAATTTTTTTATAAGTGCCTTTCTACGCAGCCTACGAGCTACACAAAGCGCTTGGTGGTAATGTATTTGTGGCCGAGTGGTAGGGGCATACGCCCGGATACCTCCAGACGCGGCGGTTCGATTCCCGACCAGAACTATTATTTTTTAAATTGAATCTTATAATTATTTTTGTATTTCTTCCCCAGACCCCCCACATCACAATCATGGGTGTAGCGTCGGATGGCTATGGGTGGCGCGCGCGCATCGCCGCCTTGCGCGAGTCACGGAAGCTGGTCCTGGTTATAGTTGCTATAGCACTATTGCTGGACAACATGCTGTTAACTACCGTCGGTAAGTATAAATAAGTATTAATAAAAGTGGACTTAGGGTAGAACCTTGAGTGATACCTTCCATACATTAGTCGAAAAAAGGAGGGCTTAGAGCAGTACCTTGAGGGATACCTTTAGAAGGGACTAAGAAGGTCCCGGAAATTGGTGCTAGTTATTGTCGCCATAACACGGTACGGAACGGTTGTAGGGAACCCTCGGTGCGCGAGTCCGATTCGCACTTATTAAGTTTTTTTATTGAGTTCCTACATAAAAGGAGTTAGACTAGAACCTTGAGATATTCCACATGCAAAATTAAATAGAAAACGATTTCTAAAGTCTTCTCAAAACTTATATATATTCTTTATTGCTCTTAAAAGATGTACAGAAAATACAAGAAGTCACAATGTGAACAAAGGTCAAACTTTGTCAAGGTAACCAGTAATAATCTTCTAAATTATCATTAAAAACCAAGAAAATACATTCCGAAGCATAAAATAGATCCCCCTGTATCTAAGAGCACGCAATCAGACGAGTGCTTCATTGTAATTCATTATTCGGCGATATTTTACCCCGTAGGGCTGGGGTTATCAGATTTGCTTTTGTTCTTCAAAAAGTGGTAAGAGCGAGCTGAGTTAGAGGTATGAGCGCTCCGTATTAACTTGTTGGCCGTGTTTTTTTTTTGTTAAAGCCAAATCATATAAAAAAGTGATGTCCGGCAGACGATCAAAACTATTGATTTCACTAACAAAAATGCATGAAATATTATAACAAGAAAAAGAAATGAATTGATATGCCGTATGAGATACATTGATGCTAGTTTGTCGTCAACCATAAAAAAGTAGCGTATGACATCGCATTCTTCGTTGACAATGACGATGACTTATAATTTAGCCGCACAGATTATGCTATTTTGAAGGACAGAATAATAAGTATAATTTTAATGGTGGCACACAAAGCCGGCACATGCCGCCATTTTCCTTGTATCTGACAGTTCTTGACGTAGTCCGCAAACGTCAGAAGTTTGACTTTCTCTCCATACATTTTGTTTCAAAATTGGAACCTTAATAACATTATCTGGGCGGCAAAATAATATTTAGGGCTGATTTTTAATTGGTCAGATAAGAAATATTCGTTGAACAAAGTACAATATAATAATAATTTATTTATTTTCAATCTACAGAGGATCATTAATCAATTAATTAATTTCAATTCGAATATTAATGTTATAAAATTAAATTAAATTAAATTAAACAACACAATTTTACACAGTTAAAATAGTATTTTGACAGAAGTCAGATGTACCATACTGCAATGGTTCAGATACTGACAGTCAAACCGCTCTGCGAATGCTCTCAGTACGCTATTGCGACTGGCCCGCACCCTGCGCACCAGGGATGTGCACCGCTTGCGCATTGTTGCATAGAAGCAATCCACTCGGGCCTCGGCGAACATCCCCGACGCGCTACAGAAGCGGGGCAGTCCCAACAGCGCCCTGAAGGCATTATTGTACTGGATACGTAGGGCATTGTACTGTTTCAGCGTATAGCTCACCCACAGACCGCTCGTGTAGAAGGACGTATAAAACGCTCTAAACAGAGTGATTTTGACGCCTCTTGAATATAGCGTTAGCGTTCTTAAGTTAAAGATTATCTTTTAATTTGAAAGCTTTTAGGCATTACATATTCTTGGATTTCGATCTAGATCTGAACATTCATGCTTTTATGATTGATATCTGTTTTTTGTGCTTTGATTAATAAAAATAAAATAAAACAAATATGGCTAATTTGAAAATCATACGTAACTGTTATGTTTTAAATCTGTCACTTTATAATTTTATCAGTCTGATATGTTTTATCTGATCATTGAAAAATCAGCCCTTAATCGAAAAACGGCCATCCATGTAAAAGTCGGTTGGTTCCGATAACTAAGGTTCTCGCGCGTCAAAGGAACCCTAAAAATGCTAAATATAATCTTGCTTGCGGAAGGAGGTCCAAAACCACTGAGGTAAAAACTTTTTAGGCATATAATTGTATTTGAATAAAGTAACTTATTTTTTCACTTTTAACTTATTTGTAAGTATTTGTAGTAAGATAAATAATCGGAGTACCCAGTGCCTTTTGACAAAGATAAGCGATGGAAGTCATGTAGTGAAAGTAAAAAAAATTGACGTAACATATTGATAAGAAAATAAGATTCTTGACAAAGGCACAAAAAATAGGCGATCTAGTTGCTAACAACAATCATCCTTCAGTGTTTCCAATAACTGTTTCTAGGAAAACGTTGTTAAGTTACTGATTCTAAGCCCTCTTCATTCCTAACAAATGTATTTGATACACATTGTATACAATTAAATAAGGTACCCAATTAACAATTAAAATAATAACAAAACAATAGACGTATTCAAGTACAAGAAGTATTTTAATACAATTTCCTCAGAAATCAGACATCCTGTATATTTTCAAGATGGCGACGCAATCTGTCGAGTGCCTCCTTGTCATTCATTACGCTTCGGGCAGGTGGTGCCATTGATTTCTTGAGTGATACTAGAATACACTTTGTTTTACTCGTTTTTAGGGTTCCGTAGCCGAATGGCAAAAACGGAACCCTTATAGTTTGTCTGTCCGTCCGTATGTCACAGTCACTTTATTCTAAAACTATTAGCATCACAGAGCTGAAACTTGGTAAGTAGATGTATCTTGTGCACCGCTTTCCGATTCATGTAATAAAAGTTAAAAAATGATATTTAAAGGGGGGTTCCCCATACATGAAACTAAAACCTAAAAAAAAAACTTTACTCAAACCTATACGTGTGGGGTGTCTATGGATAGGTCTTTTAAAATGACATTGAGGTTTCTAAAACCATTTTTCTAAAAGTCTAACGTTTGAGATATAGACGCTTCCAAAGTGGTAAAATGCCCCCCCCCCCCCATCTAACTTTTGAACAAAGGTAGTGAAAATTTTGAAAAAAATATATGGTGTAGATCTTAACATAAACTTGTAACGAAAATTGGTTTGAGCGAAATGGAACTAGTAGTTTCTGAGATATAGCACATTTTTATCAACCGCAAATATAACTTTGTCTTTCCTACAAACACTATGAAAAACAAAGTTATATTTGCGGTCAACAAAATGTTGTGGTATTTTGGCTAAGTGGAAGTAAGAAAGAATCCCTAATTCAGTTAAAGTTGGCACGGAACCCTCAGTGCGCGAGTCCGACTCGCACTTGGCCGGTTTTTTTAAGTAGAAAATTTCTATAATAATATTGTTTATTGGCAGATAACGGTGTACCTACATTTGGTTTATGTTCTATAGTGGTCAATTCTGTTGATGCTAATTTTATATGCAGACTAAATAAAAAATATCTAACAATTACTCACCTAATTATTTATGAAGTATAATGTTATTTTTCAAAACTTAAACACACGTATATTCCTATTCTTGTAGGTTGCTTTTGCTGAGACAAAACTAGCTCTGTATTTATTAGTAGACCTCCACTTCTAAGCGTATGATACTTAGCTAAAAACCCCATCGAAATCTGGTCAGCCAAACGCGAGATACCGAGAACAAACATACACATACAAACATAAGAACCTCATTTTTTAAGCCGTTTAAAAAATATGTAGTCTTAAAATCAATTGGTTTATGTTCATGTTTTACAGATCTGTTTTTCATATTGGTTATGTGGTCAATTCTGTTCAAAGAGATATATTTGACAACACACAGTAAAAAATTATAACCTCTATTTTGTAATGTCGGTTAAAAAACGGCATTCCTTTCACAAACCAGGCAAAACTTTCATCTATTTAACCTGTAGCTGCTAAGAGGTTTTATTAAATACTTCCCGACATTGTGGCTCCAAATATTTGGGTTATGCGCTCAAAAAGGCAACTTCTATGAATAATAAACAATTTCTACAATGAAGGTATACTAAATAAAGCGAGGTGTATAATAAAACAAATCATTTTTGCTGTTGTCAAAACCTGGGGGCTCGGTAACATATGGGTGAATGTTTTTAAAACACTCACAGTGTCATATTTATATTCTTAAAGATGAAATATGAAACCAAAAATTGCGCACGGGCGGGACTCGAACCAGCATCTTTCTGGCTTACCGGGCCAACTGATCTTCCAATTGAGCTACCGTGCTGTCGGTCCGACCGCGCAAAATTCTTGGTCTCTTAGTATACGTCATTCCGTGACGTTAGCGCCATCTACCCGTCTGTTTAAGAATATATCTTTTTTTGCCGTAACTATAAACGTTAGAAAAATAGTAGTAAAGTCCGTTTTTCTCATAGAGAAAGAAAAAAATCTTCGCTTTATAAAGAGCGAGCTACTTAGTGAAATTCTATAGGATTTGACAGCGAAATACCTTATGACAGCGAGACCGTTTTCTAAGAAATAATGGATTTAGTGGATACGTCAAGTTTCCGTCGCTGGAATTTTTGAAAAATTATGAATGGATATAAATATAATTTAAGTATTGTATAACAATTTCAGATGAAATGACTTGTGCTTTCAGCAACTGTGAAAGTGCGCCGAGGATACAATCCCGAAAATCATACTTTCCACCAGTAAATATGAATCATTGATAAAAATTTTAATTCCAAATTTTATAAAATTTGTGAGTGAAATCGACTCTGATGCCAAATTGTACAGTAAATTTAGGACTTCCTTTGTGATTTGCAGCCATATATCAAAGTTTCCAATAGAATAATTCAGGTATTTTCAGTAAAATAAGAAACCGTTTCTTTACACTAGGTCTTGACTAAATGATGACGTCATCAGTATCGATAAATTTTTTGACTGATTTTTTTAGGTAACCGTAATTCTTGCACAGCTTCTTCTCAGCACTGGCCCACACAACTGTCCCGAAGCTGTGCTGTGGTAAGGTCTATGTTGGAACGTGTATAAGTGCTTCTAGCAAGTCTTCATACATAAATAAATAAATATGTAATTTAACAAAAAAGAGGTTGTCTTGTTTATCAAATAAAAAGTATTATGTTATTAAAAGTGCATTAATTTAATTATTTTTGTTTCAATTTACATGATTTATCGTAACCTCGTCGATAAAACTTGGACCACCATAAGATACACATCACTATTGAACGCACACATGTAAAGTAACTTTTTGGTTACGCTGAAAATCCGCGTTTGTCATTCTATACTATACTACTTTCTATGGTTTTTCTTCACTAGTCGAATATTGTAAACAATCTTGACATTCCTTTTTTACGAAAATGAATGATTAATGATTAAAACAAGATAAACACAAAACTTAGGTACTTCATCTACATACGTAGCTAAATCATCGTTCAGCACTGAGATCTTTTTAAATTGAATCTACACTAATATTATAAAGAGGAAAACTTTGTTTGTTTGTTTGTTTGATTGTAATGAATAGGCTCATAAACTACTAGACCGATTTTAAAAAATCTTTCACCATTCGAAAGCTACATTATCCACGAGTAATATAGGCTATATTTAATTTTGAACAAAAATAGGGTTCCTCGGATATTAGGGTTTTTCGGACACAAGGTGTAAAAAATCAACCAAAAAAGTTAGTTTTCATTCCGTTCAACGGGGCCGGGGCTGGGGCGGGACGGGGCCGGAGCGAAACAAAGTTCGCTGGGACCGCTAGTATTAAATAATCAGACGACGCGTTTGGTGTATTGGTAAGCGCTCCTGTCTATTACGCCGGCCGTCGCGGGTTCGAATCTCGCAGGGGGCAAATGTTTGTGTGATGAGCACGAACATTTGTACCTTTGTCATGGATGTTATATGTATTTAAGTATTTATGGGCGACGCCCCAGTCATAATCGCTGTCTGGTGCTTCGTAACACAGAAAGAAAATTCCCTACCACGAAACCAGACAATTGGTGTGTTGTCTGGCGCATTTGCTGATATTATTATAAAAGTTACAAAAATATTGTTTACAATGTTGGACTAGCAAAGATAAATGGAGTTTAGTGTAGTAGTTCAATATCCTTCTGAGTGGAAATTGAACTGCCTGGAACTTGAACGGATTAAAGCAAGATCGCATATACGCCCCCGTTACCCCCATTTACTCTCTATACTCTCTATTTCCCACTAACCCTTTCTACAATTGAGAATTAAAATTTCAAAATAAAAAAGGAGGTCAAAAGGGCCTCGCCTTCCGTCTGGTCGGAAGCCGGGCAATTTCCCGGCAAGATCAAAGTGAAATTCACTTAGGCTGTTCATCAAAGGCGCCGCTTAGCGCGGGGGAAGAGTCGACAAAAAGTTGCTATACAGAGCGATGCCACATTAGCGTTAAAAATAAATAGATAATAAAAAATTATTAGACACCAATTACCTTCATACATTGCTCTGATCATAAAAATAATTAATGCATAGTTTTTTTTAAATAGTGTTTTGTCACCATACAAACTTAATAATATAAATTGCACTTGTAAAAAGACAACTGTGACTTTGTGACAGACGAGGAATTGAACCCCATGTCTTACGCTAAGCGAAATTATAATAATATAAATTATCATTATAATTAATGCACTTATGTTATGGAAATAAAACATACATTGACCCGACCGGGATTCGAACGGGGGACCTTAGAGCGGTGACACCTTCAAACCCAGCGGGCTTAACCACTACACCACGGGGGTCGTGGTTGCGTTGCATCTCCGTTGCGTTGCGTCAACGCTGTGACGTCGGATCGATATAACTCTGAATCAAGCCTAAAATTAGCATCCGCCATTTTGGCACAGTGGAATTCCAAAGTTTAAGAAGAATGTCATACAGGGTGTAACAAAACGCTTAACGAAGCCTTAAACCTCGCATTCAGCACATCAAATCAAATAGTATGCACCAAAAATAATAGCTGGGGAACGACTTTTATATTTAGGCATTAAAATAAATCATTTATTTATTAGCCGCAATGTATACGCGCGCGAAACGCTCAGGGGCGTAGCGACGCGCGCGCACACAATGGACGCACTTACGAAGAAGTAATGAAAATTTTCTCATAGAAGATTTTTATTTAAAAATCTCAGAAAAAAATGTTCACTTTGACAGACAATAATATCTCAGTAACGCGTTATTTCCCAGTTATGGTTTCTTTGAGAAAAAATATTGTAATTATGAGGGGAATACGTGGTTTTCGGCTTCATTAAGCTTTTTACACCCTGTATAATGGCAATAAAGTCGGATATATATTTTTTTAAAATATAATCAAAACTAAGTTTTTTTGTGTTTTTTTGTATGAAGGATTTTCATTTGGCTAACAGAACCTTATCATTGCGGTTTATCTTACTAAAAATCGAAGTATATGAAGACAAAATGTCTATCGTCCAATATTTTTTCTGAATTTTATCGACAGATCCTTCATCCTTTGCCCATCACTATTTTTAAAATCATATTTCGTCTGCGCGCGACGCTGTATGATCCAATTTGCCGGAGCGACAACTTTCTAAAACAATTACAAGCTATAAATACGGTGAAAAGTTGGTGTCTGCTTGATAAAGTCTGTTTTTCTATGCTTGACTTATTTTGATAGTAATTTAATAAGAAAAACTACACTATCTCGCTAAGAACTGGAATTCGCTGGCAGATGAAGTGTTCCCTAGATAAGTACTATGGTTGGTGAACCGTGTGCTTTATGAAAAGAAACCAAAAGAAACGCATTGTTAAGGTCTTTTCACGCTGCACCTTACCATACCATTCTATGAATGAATGAATGAATGAATGAATGATTTATTTATTTAACACAAGAGGTAATAATACAGTTATATTTACATAGTTATACCTGAAGTAACTTGCTATTATAAAAAAACTAGCGGTCCCAGAGAACTTCGTTTCGCCCCAAGCCCCGTCCCGCCCCGGCCCCGTTTTATGGGAATTTTACTTTACTATAAACCTCACGGAGCCCGAGACCGGTTCGTGCGTTCTGGAGTTATAGCGTCAGGAAGGAAAACCCGACTTATTTTTATATAGAAGATAGCAAGGACATTAAATAATAAAAACAAGATATCAAAAAAAAAATAGACGGAACAAAAACATAAAGTCTCAAGTTGTATTCTAGCTTACCTACCTTGCCCACTAAAAGGTAGGTACAAATGTTCGTGCTCATCACATAAACATTTGCCCCTTGCGGGATTCAAACCCACGACCACAACCAGGAGCGCAACCACTATCCCATAGCGACTGGTTGCAAGCAGTCTGCATCCAACAACATGAAGTCAATTAAATTATTTAAATGTACATTATACAGGTACTACAGCATAACAACAAAAACAGCTGTTAATTCACACATGTTTCACATGGGAACCAGAAATAAAACCTGCATATTCCAACTGACAGTCAATTCAAAATGGCTGCTCCCGTTCCCGCCAACATGGCGTCGAGTGGTCTGCGTTTGACAGCTCATTTCGATGATGGCGCGAAGTGGATTCGGCGAAATTGATTTATTTATTGACTGGAAATTATTGGTTGAATGAATTGACTATTTATAGAACGGATGAAATTATTTTGGATTGACTCAATACTAAAAACATAATAAAAATGTTATTTCTTTTTTTTTCATACGTATATTTGTAAACTTGAGACATACATACTAATCCGTGTTTGTAATGCGATGGAATCTTGTCAAATTAACCTTTAAATATTTCCCAACTAAAAAGAGTATAGAGGTAAACATACAAAACAAATATTGAAAGAAATAACATCTAGAATTAGTAAAAAAATTGCGCTATAGGAACTACTGTCTATTACTATTAATTCTTCTGTGCTACTGCTCTACATTATTATCTGCTTGTCTGTTAGAATTTATACTTACCTGAAGTAAGCAAAATCAATTTTGATGAATTTTAGAGACAGGACAGGAAACCATTGAGGACATAATAAGGCTCTATTTTGCCTTGTGCGGTGACATTAAGCAGTTTCTAAGTGAACTGTGGGAGAAGGGGCTAGAATAAATATCTAGGCACATAAAATAATAATTATAAAAAAATCTTTTGCCGTAAATCATATTTTTGCGATGTAAAATTAATGTGGTCGTTAAGAAATCGACATGATTCGATCCTATTTATCTGCCTTCAACCTAAATGACTACGCTTAATTATCATTACAATTATGACACAAGGCTCAGACATGACATAAGGCTCTATTTTGCATAGTGCTGTGAAATAAGCAGTTTCTAAGTGAACTGTGGGAGAAGGGGCTAAAATAAATAGGCACAAAAAAAAATGATTAAAAAAATTTTTTTTGCCGTAAATGATATTTTTGCGATGTAAAATTAATGTGTTCGTGAAGGAATCGACATATTCCGATCCTATTTACTCCCTTCAACCTAAATGACTACGCTTAATTATCATTACAATTAACTCCATTATATTAATAACTAAACGAAGCCTGACCCCACCCCCTTCGCCCGCATACCCTGGACTAACGACGCGTGAAGATAAGAGTGACTGTGTGGGCAGTTCGAATATACCTATACAGGGTGTTCTGAAATAGTAATAGTCCCCTACCCGAATTCGACTACAGTGGCCAGTCACAACGTCTAACCGACCGCGCGGGACATATTATAGTGCACAAGTGTGTGCGCAAACACAGCTGCACTCTCTATCCCTTTCACTCTCATAGCCCGATGGGACAGCAACCTGACACGACCGGAGAGAGATCAGGCGCAAGACCAACGGCTTTACGTGTTTTCCGAGGCACGGGGGTGAAACACAGCCAACTTCCAAGCTCCGGGCTTCCCTGAGAATTTCTGAACAGATAAACCCAGGTGCATATTTTTGGCCCGACCCGGGAATCAAACCGGGGACCTCTGGCGCAGCCAGACTTCAAAATGCGACCCTCTAACCGCTGCGCCACCGAGGCAGTCTGAAATAGTAATTCAATACTAAAGAATTGTTTTCTTAAGACTACCTACCGTGAGCAGGCGGAACGCCAGAGCCTATATTTGCGGTCGAAATATAAGGTCACCTCGTTTTAAGTGATAATATTTAAAAAGCTTATTCATCATAATAAATTAATATTTTTTTGTAGAAAAACACTTTGGTTATTATCTGCTAGTTTTTGAAAAAAATGGAGGCTAAGGTAGGTAATATTTTTTTTTCAGATTTCAATTTTTTTATTAAAGAAGGTTAAGATAAGAGAAAAATAATGTTTGGACATTGAATTGAGAGAGGCGAAGCGGATGACGTAGATAACTATTTAAAATGACAGGGTGCTGTTTAAAAAAATGATATAATTTGTTTGAAAAAAATATGAAAACCTTGTCAAAAAAAAAATAGTGACAATGTCCTGTTTTTATGATGTACAAAGACACTGTTAAAATATTATCACTTAAAACTATTTGACCTTATATACTTGCGGACCCGATAACGTTTTTTAACCCGTACACCTTTATGAAATGAGATAATGATGATAATAAGATTGTAACTTAAATTTTTGCTCTGCTCAGCAAGGCAGTTCTAAATCTTCAAATCATACTCTATTTTATTACTCTTCATTTATCGCTACATCAAACCCGGGGCCCTATTTTTGAATCACTCGCTTCAAGATGGCGAGTGATTTTCGTTCAAATATGAATAAAAGTCAACGAAAATAACGGATGAAAATCACTCGTTATATTGACGCTTGGATATAGCGTGTGATTTTCGTTCGAAAACACATTAAAAATCGACGGAAATCACTCAAAATCTAGACGTGACTACTCACAAAATTGAGCAATGATTTTTCAAATCCTGTTTGTGTAGATTACAACTGGTTATTATTCCAAAATTCGACTAAAATCAATGAATATCACTCGCCATCTTGACGCGAGTGATTCAAAAATAGGGCCCCAGGTTGTATATTTAACATAACATTGTAAGTTTTATTCAATTTTGATGCTCTTCGCCGAGATTTGATCGTAAAATTGTAACAATAACCTTCTTTATGGGTAAACGTATTCAAGCAACATTGTTGTTAAGAGTTTTTTACCAGTCAGCTACTTTGGGTTATACAGAAAGCTATATCCATATTACGGTTTATTGGTGCTAGCGTGGAGGAAATAAATATTACGGAAACAAAATGGGATACGAGTTATGAGCTACTTTTGAATACTTTTCAAAGTTCTTTGGATTTTTATACATGGAGCGGCTGACGTGGTTTTTATTATTAGGTATTATTTTCTTCTTTATTGCACAGACAAAAGAAAGCACAAATGGCGGACTGAATGCTTAAAGCATTTTCTACCAGTCAAACATTGGGTGTGGCAGAAACGTTATCGTTTTTCAATATTTATGAAATGGCCACGGTTGAAAAAAAAACCTTTTAAAAATCGATACATTACATCAATTTACTACTGTTAATGAACGTAAGCTTGACATAATTTTTTTTTAAGATGTTATCTATAAAAAATATGTATAAAAATACTTAACCGATTTTTGTGAAACTTACACTTTACCGTTGGTAATTCGGGTGTTAACTGCCTCGGTGGCGCAGCGGTTGGAGGGTCGCATTTTAAAGCGACGGCTGCGCCCAGAGGTCCCGGGTTTGATCCCCGGGTCGGGCCAAAAATATGTACCAGGGTTTTTCTGTTCAGAAATTGAAACCAGGGTAGCCTGGAGTTTGGAGGTTGGCGGTATTTCACCCCCGTGCCTCGGAAAGCACGTAAAGCCGTTGGTCCTGCGCCTGATCTCTCTCCGGTCCTGTCAGATTGCTGTCCCATCGGGCTATGAAAGTAAATGGAATAGAGAGTGCACCTGTGTTTACGCACACACTTGTGCACTATGTCCCACGCAGTCGGTTAGTCGTTGTGACTGGCCACCGTAGTTGAAATCGACTAGGGGAACTAATACTATACATTACCTCGACAGATTATTGAGTAATCTACAGATTTATAATATTTATTCCAGAAATCCTAGACAGCAGGCTAGGCGAGCTAATATGCTCGCTCCCGCGTTTGATCCCCGGGTCGGGCCAAAAATATGTCAGGGTTTTTCTGGTCAGAAATTGAAACCAGAGTAGCCCATATTTGAGGTTGGCGGTGTTTCACCCCCGTGCCTTGGAAAGCATTCTAATTAATTTGGGTGAAACTTTTATACAGTATCTGGCACCTACTATATTTTTATTTATTTTATTTTAGAACTTTATTGCACAAGTAACATTGTACAAAAGGTGGACTTAATGCTAAAAGCATTCTCTCCCAGTTCACTATAGACGGTAGGACCTTTACTTTACTGATTTTAAACTTTTTTTGTCCGCAGTGCCAATAATCCCGGAGTTTCTTTACGACATCCGTCACCCAGATGCGCCATTATCAATGTCGTTAGATGACATCACGCCGCCGCCGCCGCCGCCTGTTCCATTCTGCCCTTGCGAAAGAAACACTACCTACCCACCAATCGAAAACGTCACTCATGGTATGTATCATCATTTTGACGACGTGTTTGGTGTATTGGTTAGCGCTCCTGGCTATTACGCCGGCCGTCGCGGGTTCGAATCCCGCAAGGCGCAATTGTTTGTGTGATGAGCATGAACATTTGTACCTAAGTCATGGATGTTATTTAAGTATTTATGGGAGACGCCCCCGTCATAATCCTTGTCTGGTACTTCGTAACAAAAGGAAGATTACCTTACCACGAAACCAGACAATTGGTGTGTTGTCTGGCGCATAGTTATTTATTTATATTTACAGTTTATTTTTGTTTTTAGGTATAGTGTTTTGTCACCATACAAATTTAATAATATAAATTGCACATGTAAAAAGCAACCGTGACTCTGTGACAGACGAGGAATTGAACCCTGTGTCTTACGCTATCCGGGCGTATGCCTATACCATGCCTATACCGTTGTATTACCATTGTATTCTGATATTGTAAGCGCAATCTCACAACATTGATGATGTCACGCAGACTACGCGTTACAAAAAAACCACTTGCAAAATTCAACTAGGCTTGTTAATGTGACGGTGGCCGAGTGGTATAGGCATACGCCCGGATTGCGTAAGACACGGGGTTCAATTCCTCGTCTGTCACAGAGTCACGGTTGCTTTTTACAAGTGCAATTTATATACATATAATTTATATTTATTTCAATAAAAAGTAAAGGTACAAACAAGGGCGCTCCACTGTCGCCCTAATGTAAAGGCGCAATAAGAGCGCGCGCGTCTTGCGTCCTAATGAGGTCTTAACCCCAGCTGCTTCTTCCAGTCAACATCACAGCGGAGAAGGAGATGCGTCACCAGGAGCTAATCCATGAGACCGTAGCCGTCGGAGTCATGTTCGCCAGCAAGGCGCTGGTACAACTGCTCGCAAATCCATTTGTAGGACCACTCACTCACAAGTAAGGTGGAATGAGGTCCCTAGCGCCTAACCACTTTCGACGAAAATCGCTTGCACATACGACACAAAACGGGCGACAAAAACAAAAGATGACGTGCAAGTAATTTTTAGTCTTATGTTGGTCAGCCGCAAGAGATAGCAACTCTACACGACATGTTATTAACACGTTCCGGGACACTACTCCAGACACAATAGATGTTTTATTGGCGTCCACTGTCCCGGAACGTGTAAATGTGTGAATTGAATTTCATGATCCACATTTCAATGTGGTCCTAAGAGGATTGTGAGCGCGCAAACTTCCATACAAAAAGAGAACAACGATTTCCACCCCTTAAACGTTGGCTGATTTTGTGAATTTTGTTAGATATTTTGAAAAACGTTTCAGAAAATATAAGAACCAAAACATTCACTTGTCGATTTCACACACGAATTTCGTCCATTTATAACTAATCAAGCCTATACACAAAAAATCGAAGACGTACAAGCGTAGTTCAGGATGTATGAAAACGAATGAGACCAAATTTGGTAGGAAAACGTTTTCCCCCGCAAGCATATTTCGACCGTTGGCGTTCGAAATGTATGAAAACTCGCGCTGCGCTACGCCTGCACACGATCCTCTTAAGTGTCACAAAGGTCTTAAAATTATAATGAGAGCTTAAATACTTAATGACCCTATCGGGTACTGCAACATATACATAGGTTTTACCTACATAATTTTCTTAAAAATTAAAATAAGAAAATAATTACAAAGTTAAGAGGTCTACATTTAAACGTGAAATGGTTGAGGCCTCTCGCGCCTAACAACTTTCAACGAAAATCGCTTGCGCACACGACACAAAACGGGCGACACAAACAAAAGATGACGTGCAAGTAATTTTTTCGCAAGAGATTGAGACTCTACAAGACATGTTATTAAGTGTGAATTTTGAATGTTATGATCTACATTTGTAGGATTCTGTCAGACACGAAATAAGCCTTTTAAATAAAATAAGCCATGATTCTAGCGTAATGGTTTAGTTAGGAGAAAATATTTTTTTTTGTACTAAAAAAGACGCTGGCTTTTGAAGTAATGTGCCTGTGACTAACTTAACTATTTAAGCAACATTAGCCTGTTAGGCCGCAATTTTTTTTGCAGACTTTTACATATTTTTTTTACATTTTAATACAATTTAAGTTTATGTTTAACAGACTTGTTAATGTGACGGTAGCCGAGTGGTATAAGCATACGCCCGGAAAGCGTAAGACGAGGTTCGATTCCTCGTCTGTCACAGAGTCACGGTAGCTTTTTACAAGTGCAATTTATATTATTAAGTTTATGTTTGTTAAATTATAAAATAAAGTTTTTTTTTCTCAATTTGAACTATGCAATCGACAATACTCGTTTTTTTTCACGTATTTACTTGGTTATGTCTTTCCAGAATCGGCTACAGTATCCCAATGTTCACCGGATTCATCCTCATGTTTTTGTCTACGTTGAGTAAGTAACATAATTAACAGTATATTGGAATTAAAAAGGTTAAATATACATGCAAAAACTAAGAGAAGAAAAAGAAAAGGCGAGGATGCTGGCTGCGTTACCGCGTTGGATAGCATACTTATCCGTTTAGCGAGAAACATTTTATTTTATTACATTAATACGCTGGCTGCGTATTAATGTAATGAAAAATGCAACCCACCACAAATATTGCTTAATATTAATATTGCTGCACCGTAATAGGGTACTGTTCCAATTGTTTTAGAAGTAAAAAAAACATTGTACTTGTTCGCAATAAATTAATCTATCTATCTATCTATCAAAAAGACACTACAAAGAGTTGTTTTTTACAGTTGTTCAGGTTGAGAACTATTATTATTCTTATTGGTCCATACCAATGCAGAATAAACGTTTTTTTCCTTCTTACTTTCTAAATAAAAAATCTTATTTGACACTGTATAATTTAGCTCCCTACCGGACTTAAAACCTCGGCATTCTCTTCCAGTTTTCGCGTTTGGCCGCTCATACGGTGTGTTGTTCGTTGCTCGCGCACTCCAAGGCATTGGGTCATCTTGCTCGTCTGTGTCTGGAATGGGAATGCTAGCTGAAAGATATCCTGATGATAAGGTAAGTCTGTGCTTTATTAATAACAAACAAGAAAAAAATAAAACCAAGACATGCAACATAAAATAATAATAATGCTTTTAGCATTAAGTCCACCTTTGTACACTAAATTTGTGCAATAAAGTCTTTAAATAAATAAAAAAATAAGACTACCCTATTCAAAAACGAAACCATTTCCTTGTGGCAAGGAGGCTATAATGCTGGCTGCGTTGCCGCGTTGGATAGCTATGCTAATCCTTTGAGCTAGGAACCAGCCAGCTTTACTATTGGCCGTAACAGAATTTAGTTGAATAAGGTAAGTTGATGAAATGAAATTAAATGAAACGAAACGAAACGAAATGAATCGAAACGGAACGAAACGGAACGAAACGAAATGAATAGGTATTTATTTGCTCAAAACATATTGTATTTGTTATTAGTATAACTTATTTATATATACTATTGTATTTCGATTCCAAAAGATGGCAAGCTAAGTGAGATTTTTTTTCTAGAGAGCTAAGTGGCAAGCGGCAAGACATAAACATATTGAAAACGTTGTCTAGAGACACAGGTATCTAACACCTGCTTCACTATTTTTTTTGACACAGCAAAGGATATCGCTTGATATTAGTTACTAAGCCTAGTCAGTGGCCTTACGGGCGGCTTGATAACATCTGACAGCAAGGTTAGTCGCTTGTCTTGCAAACACCCCTCAACCAATCCGCACTGAGCCCGCGTGGTGGAATATGGCTTACGACCTCATATTTGGCCTTTGGCGAGCAGTGGGATGTTTGTATTTGTGTGTAACTTTAACTCATTCATTATCATTATCAGCATAGCCACTGATGAACAGAGGTCTCCCTCATGGCTTTCCAAAGCGAACGATCACAAGCGGTCTATATCAAGTTTTATCCTGCGATTTACAAGGTCCTCTGTCCATCTTGTTGGTGGACGTCCTACGCTGCGTCTTTGGTCAAAGGGTCTCCAATCTACAACTTTTCTACCCCAACGGCCATCAGTTCTTCGCGCGATGTGCCCTGCCCATTGCCACTTGAGCTTACTGATTCTCAGGGATGTCCGTTACCTTAGCTCTTCTACGTAACTGCCTCGATGGCGCAGCGGTTAGAGAGTCGCATTTTAAAGCGACGGCTGCGCCAGAGGTCCCCGGTTCGATTCTCGGGTCGGGCCAAAAATATGTACCTGGGTTTTTCTGTTCAGAAATTTTCAGGGAAGCCCGGAGTTTGGAAGTTGGCGGTGTTTCACCCCCGTGCCTCGGAAAGCACGTAAAGCCGTTGATCCTGCGCCAGATCTCTCTCCGGTCGTGTCAGATTGCTGTCCCATCGGGCTATGAGAGTGAAAGGAATAGAGAGTGCACCTGTGTTTGCGCACACACTTGCGCACTATAATATGTCCCGCGCAGTCGGTTAGTCGTTGTGACTTGCCACCGTAGTCGAAATCGGCTAGGGGGACTATTATATTATTATTATCTTCTACGTATCTCCTCATTTCTGATTCGATATCCTAGAGAGACTTTACCTACTCTAACTGTTCACAGGAAAGAGGCAACGCTATGGGCATAGCACTAGGAGGGTTGGCGCTGGGTGTGCTCATAGGTCCACCCTTTGGAGGGCTGATGTACGAGTTTGTGGGCAAAACTGCACCGTTCCTGATGCTGTCGGCTCTGGCTTTGGGAGATGGATGTAAGTAGACTTTAGTCAGAATTATTTGATAGTAATCTGCTGGGCACTAAATAGGGTACTAAGAAAACTTGAGCGAAAAACACAGCATAACTTTGAGATTTTTACATGGAAAAACACTTTCAAAGTAAGTTTTGGCAGTAGACGTCCATGGGGCGTATTGCGACCCAACTTAATCCATTCAATTCCGAGGCAGTTCAATTCACACTGAGCGTAAACGAATATTATCAATATAATATTATAATAATTCTACAATGGTATGAATATTAACTATATTGTTGTTATATTATCAATATAATGCGAATTTGCAATAAGAATAGCTAATTTGACAGTAAAGCAGAGCTGTTTAACTGTCAAACAAAACTGCATCGCGATACGCACCCAGGTACCCAACAAAGTCTTAAATAATAGAGATTCCATGTTTTATAAAAAGAAATCGAAAGGCTGTTTTAATTTTTATGCTTAGTAATAGCTGTCGAACTTAGTTACGAATCGAACCCTGACTAAGACACGCTTTTGTGAATATTCTGTTTATATTTTCATGCTATTTCGGGTATGATAAATCAAATTTAAGATCTAGGCCAATAATATTTTGTGACTAGGCTCTTGTCGGTGAAGTATTTTTAATAAAACTCCATTAATGTTGTGGTTACCTCTTGCCTTCCACAAAGCAGTTTTAGAACCGGGGGTTATCCGCATATTTATGCGCAGTCAAAAGCCTTTCCTGATATACTATATCTTCAGCCTTCTGCCAGTACTGATGTTGCTGCTACCCAACACCAGGGGAACAGCTTGTTTAATATTTCGGGTATGAAGTGCCACTATACATGACAATAATTATATTCTTAAAGATGAAATAAGAGACCAAAAATTGCGCAAGGGCGGGACTCGAACCAGCATCTTTCTGGCTTACTGGGCGAACTGCTCTTCCAATTGAGCTACCGTGCTGTCGGTTCGACCGCGTGAAATTTTTGGTCTCTTAGTATACGTCATTCCGTGACGTTAGCGCCATCTACCCGTCAGTTTATGCAACAACGGCCCGGTAAGCCAGAAAGATGCTGGTTCGAGTCCCGCCCGTGTGCAATTTTTGGTATCTTATTTCATCTTTAAGAATTCAAATATGACACTGTGAGTGTTAAGAAACATTCTAAATAATTATATTTCCGCAGTACTCCAGCTCATGATCTTGCAACCGGGCGTGGTGCGTCAGGAGTCAGACCCGCCATCTTTGAAAGACCTCGTCTGCGATCCTTACATCCTGGTAGCTGCTGGTGAGTTATTTTTAATGAGGTGTTACTTCTTTGAATCACACTTTTGAAGGTGGACGGTGCGGTTTGCCGCTCAACCACTTTTCAACAAAAATCGCTTACACACACGAAGCAAAAACGGGCGTCGATGATGACGATGCGTGGTGCAATTTAGAGAGAGATTTTGGCTTTTTGGTGGTAAGGCGCGAGAGACCGCCACCGTACGTACGCTTTTTAAAGGTCCTGGGGGCTTATTGCGATCCAACTTAATCCGTTCAATTCCGAGGCAGTTTAATTCCCACTCAGTTCACCACTCAACGAATATTATCAATATTATAATACTACAATGGTATGAATATTAATATTGATGTTGTTGTTAATATTTGTGGCATCGTTGTTTCTAAATAAATGGACCGATTTTGATGTTTTTTTCTTCCAAACAACACAATTTTCTTCTCACAGGAGCCATTACCTTCGCAAACGTGGGCATAGCGATGTTGGAGCCGAGTTTACCCATATGGATGGCGGATACAATGGAGGCTCGTCGCTGGCAACAAGGCGTCGCCTTTCTACCAGCCAGCATCTGCTATCTCATAGGTTAGTCACTGAATCCATAAGAATAGAATAGAATAGAATAATTATTTATTTGACACACACAAATTAAAAATTACAAAGACAGAAGGACAGAAAAAAAAAAAAACACAGATAAAAAAATAGTGTGCCAAAAAGGTCCCCGCTCAGTTTAAGTCGCGGCAGCAGATGAGAAGCATGCCGCGACACTGATTTTCAGCGGGAACCCTTGCGTTGTGTGTAAGGCAAACATATACCTAAAATAAGAACTAAAACAAAACAGAATCAAATAAAATTAAAATTAAAATGATTTAAAAAAATTACAATTACAAAACAATTAAAATAACAATAACATAACGACCTCCTTTGCCAAAAGTAGGTTTAAAAAATTTGAGAATGGCCTTATGGCGTCGCTTTTCTACCCGCTATAGTAGTTGTAAGTTTTAGGATTCTGGGCGAAAAGAAAACTGCAGAGATTTAGTGAAATACTAGCGGTCCCAGCGAACTTTGTTTTGCCCCGGCCGCGTCCCGCCCCAGCCCCGGCCCCGTTTAACGGGATAAAAAGGATCCTATGTCCTTCTCCTGGTTCTAAGCTACCTCCCCACCGTTTCGCCCCGGCCCCATCCCACCCCAGCCCCGGCCCCGTCTAACGGGATAAAAAGTATCCTATGTCCTTTTCCTGGCTCTAAACTACCTCCCTGCCAACTTTCAGCTAAATCGGTTCAGCCGTTCTTGAGTTATGTAGTGGTGTAACTAACACGACTTTCTTTTATATATAAACAACCGATTCTTAATACGATTTCTTGTCTGACACAGTTGCTTTTACAAGTGCAATTTATAATATAAAGTCAGATAGATAACGGAACGTATATTCCTTAAATACTTAGTGTCTTGGAAGGCAGAATGTCTGGATCCTATCACATGGATTTATCTACTCAATATAATAAGTAATGGGGGAAATCTGTCTGTAGCTTAATTATAATACAGTGAACACACACGATGCAAACAGGAGATGAGAGACACAGTAAAGATGGCGGGATCACTAAAGTGACGAGTGTTGCCAGCTGGCGTGTTGTAATGATACCAATATTTTCATAATAAAGCACTACCAAATAATAATTGGTTTTTGCTTAATTTCAACAGTAGTATTAAAGACTCGGTTCCTCTACGGCCATCAAACATATGGGACTGCGACAGCGCATACTTTTCTCTTTTTTACACTCATATGCCTTATGGTGTGGCGTAGTGCTGCACTGCACATTGCACAGTTATGCGGCTCACTCCCTAGGTCACAAAATAATGTTCATAACACATCCGTCAATGTTTAAGTGTCTTCATAGTTGCACAAAAGATGACGTACTGTTTCTATCTATATATTTACACAAGTACTTCTAGTAGTAGTAGTAGTAAGTATTGTTAGCCTGTAAACATCCTTCTGCTGGCCATAGGCCTCCCAAGTATGAGGTAATGAGCCATACTCCACCACGCGGACTCAGTGCGGATTGGTGGAGGGGTGTTTGCAAGGCAACCGACAAGTTTCTATAATTTTGTATCCTACAATCTAATCGAATGTTTTTTTTGTCAGGCACCAACCTCTTCGGACCTTTAGGCCACAAAATGGGTCGTTGGCTCGCGGCCTGCTCTGGTCTGCTCATCATTGGAGTTTGTCTTATTCTGGTAATTTTATTATTTTTACTACATTTTTAACAATAGGTTTGTGGTAGCTATAAGACTTTAGTTGTGTTAGATCTAAGAGCAAAATTTTGTTAAAATATTTTTCTATTTTTTTGTACTTTATTAATAACAAACAAGAATACGCGGCGGCGCGGCAACACCCGCCCGCGCCGCTCGCTAACCGCGCTCTCGTCTCCCGCCGCACCCCTTTGTACCGCAGGCGAGGTCTCAATTTCGCGGTCTACCTATAGAAACCAGCCAGCTTTATTATTGGTTGTAACAGAATTTGATTTGGCGAAATTTTTCCAGTTTTTTTTTATTTATTTGGTATTGATTAACGTTTTTTCTTTCGTAGTTTGTACAAAAGATGGCCTTAATGCCGAATCCTAATTCAAGTTCCTTGTTTCTATGTAAATATTTACGAAGAAGAAAATTAGTCAATTGCTATTCTGTCTCCAGATCCCCATGGCCCGAAAACTAGAGCACCTAATCATCCCCAACGCGGGTCTGGGCTTCGCTATCGGCATGGTGGACTCCTCAATGATGCCTGAGCTTGGCTTCCTGGTGGACATCCGTCATGCTGCCGTGTATGGCTCCGTATATGCCATTGGAGATACTGCGTTCTGCCTGGGATATGCTGTCGGTTAGTATACCCAATACAACAACACATAATATGTACTTACTTTTAAATGTGATCTTTATTTACTGTGTTCTTGGCAAATAAACGTTTGAGTATGAGTTTCAATAAATATATTAATATGTGTATATATAAAATATACATGGCCTTTTGCTTGGGGAATGCTCTTGGTAAGTATATTATTGTTATTTTCAACTTAATAATAGATTTCCGCAAAGTAACGCCTGGGCCCCTATTTTTGAATCACTTGCTTGGATATGGCGTGTAATTTGCGTTCGAAAACACATAAAAAATCAACGGAAATCACTCAAAATCTAGACGTGAGTACTCACAAAATTGAGCTATAATTTTTCAAATCCTTTTTATGTAGATTACAACTGGTTTTCAATCCAAAATTCGACTTTAAACATTGAATATCACTCGCCATCTTGACGCAAGTGATTCAAAAATAGGTCTCCAGGTTACATTAAATATATATTAAAATATACGTGTATATAAACGTGATTATATAAATATATAGTTAGGTTTAGACGTCGTCTACTTGGCGTTGCTGTTGGTATTATATACAGTTAATGGTTGTATATAAGGTCAAATCGTTTTAAGTGATAATATTAATACAATAATAAAATAATGTACAAGTAATGTCGGCCCGGAATTTTTGCTTCAATCTTTTTATGCCTTTAATTTGCAACCATAGATGGCAAATTGATGATTTTTCTGGTGCAGTTTTCTAGATCAGTTGTTGACATCAGCTATTGAAATTACATAAACTTAAAGAGAATTACGTTCCTCTACAAGATGACGGCCCTGTTTTATTTTTAATTGACCTGTTATTCCAAATGAAGACAACATTGAAACCATATTTTTGCATACAATGTGCACCCAAAGACCGGGGGCTATCTCTGAGATACATTGCACTTATTGTGTGTTAGTTGGCCAGAGAATTTGCGGCTTGACTCTAATCTTTTTCACAGGCTGTATATTTCAATAATATGTATGCCATTCAGTATAATCACCACTTGTTCACCAGGTCCCGCCTTTTCTGGAGCATTGGTCAACAGCATCGGTTTCGAATGGATGCTGGTCATCATTGCGATCCTGAACTTCGCGTACGCACCTTTCTTGCTGCTGCTGAGGTCACCGCCAGCGAGGGATGAGAAGCAGGTACTTTATCAAAGACTATAGCGGTCCCAGCTATAGCAACTAGACACTCACTTTCTCTCCGGCCATAAATCATTCATGAGGAGAGTAAGCCGTGCGCGCACGCTTATAGATAACTGTGCAGTGTGCAGTGCAGCACTACGCCTCCCCATAAGGCCTGTGAGTGTAAAAGAGAGATAAGAATGCGCTGTCGCTGTCCCACGTTTTATTGCTGAAGAGGAATCGAGTGTTTAATACTACTATAACTTCTTCCCGCCCCGGTCCCGCTTTATAGTTTTTATCCTATTCTGGGTAAAGACAAATCAAACAAAGTAAAGTTAAAGTATTAGTCGTTAAAGTAACGTTCACGAAAAGCGGTCTACCCGTTCTGGAGTAATAAGTAGTGGTAAAAAGTTTTCTGGTTCTAAGCTACCTTCCCACCAATTTTCAGTCAAATTGGTGCAACCTTTCTGGCGTTATAAATAGTGTAACTAACACGATAAATTTTGACAAGCTGTCAAGAGATGGCGCTGCATGGACTTACTTCGCACTTTATTGATTTAGTCTGAGTTACGTTAGTTATAAGGTGCAAATCCATTGTTCGCGGGACAACCGGTGCTAATGACTGATTTCGTTCTTTGAATAATATTATGAGTGGCTTAAGTCTGATTTTATTATGTGGTTTTCAGAGCTTAATCATCAGCGACAAGTCATCAGTACGGTACGTAAGCTACCAAAACGAAGAAGAGGAATAAAGGAATAATGTAGTTGGAAGAATCGCCGTCATCTTGAAATACCCACTATGCTAGGGTGTGTTCAGCCGAATAAAGCGATTGGCAGTGCTGATCATCATGCCACTGAGCAGAGTAATGCGATCAGGGGGCGTATTGCGATCCAACTTAATCCGTTCAATTCCGAGGCAGTTCAATTCCCACTCGGTGTAAACGAATATTATTATCAATATAATAATACTACAATGGTATGAATACTTATATTTATATTGTTATATTATAGTAATATTATCAATATAATGCGAAATTGCAATAAGAATTGCTAATTTGACAGTAAATCAGAGCTGTTTAACTGTCAAAACTGCATCGCAATACGCCCCCCAGTAGTTCCGTTTTTTTTTCTATTTTTACCAAACAGTCATATGCTGCCAATTATTACCTTCGCCATTTGGTTTGCTACCGCTTTTTTAGGCTATACACACCCACGTTTTCAGTTATTTTAGAAATCTTTGGAGTGGTGTTATTTTACAATAAATAAAATGGGGTTTGCTTAGTTTTTATATATTAACTATATAAAAATAGTGACGTCTAAGGAGTAAAATATCTGCTGTATTATTGCCAAAAATATATACATTAATATTTAAAAATATTTATCGATTGTGGCAATATCAAAATTAGGTAGGCAACTTACTATTACTCTACTCACTTAATATTTTATAGAAGCTTGAATCTAGTGAGTGTGAAAAATGCGTGTATACACATAATATAATTATATATTAAATATATATTTACATTATACTGTAGAGATTGCCCAAATAATATTTATATATTTGCTAGTTCTATATACGTCTTTAGATTTCTTGCGAATGTACTTTAGGTAGATATTGACCAATTTACCTTGAAATCTGTCTATATACAACTATATTATTATCAAATGTATTTATGACACTTGAATACTACCTAAAATACCTAAATAGATAACCAGGCAAAGTTATTATCAGTACATTTAATTCAATAAACTAGTAACTCATTCTATATCTATATATATATTCTATATATTCATAACTCAAGTCATTAACACCGTTTTTTCTGGTAAATTTATAACGGATATTGTGATTTCAATTTGAAAACTTATTTGTTAAAATTGCCACATAGTCAGGGTGTACTGTAGAGTTTGAAATAATACAAACATATCTATTTAATCTTAATGTATCACAAAAATAAATCTACCTATCACTTTTATCATATTCTGCCGTGTTGAGATCTTTTTCAATACGACTCAATCTAATTTAAAACTATAATGACTTAAATATTCTTTGTTAAAATATTCTCGGTATATAATTTTGCGTGTGTGACTTTGACAATATTGTTTGGTATATTTTAATATCTTATTTATATGTATACGTATATAAATGTTTAAAATTGTGACTATACAACACAAATTCGTATTTATTCTAGACAATAACATATTTTATGTGTTTCGAAATCTGGTTTTATGCTGATAGTTATTCGTGATATTTTTGACGTGTTTGGCGAAAATGAAATAATAATAATGACAATAAAATTATTTCTAGATCACGCGTTACATAGAGCACTTTTCGATTTTTTACAAATTTTGGGTAAAGGACCAACCGAAGTAGTTACTTTTCACACTATAATGACTAATAAAAGTATAAAAATCTTGTAAATAGTAATATTTAGGTTACGTATGCGATACTCTTGTCTTTCTGCATCTAGGTACCCTGAAATGTGGAAACTCTCTAGGGTCACCCCAGTTCCTAAAGCTGAGAGTGGAAACGAAGTATCATGTTTTAGGCCGATTGGTTTCTCACAGAATAAATTATTTTTCGTAAATTTTTAATAAAAAAATATTTGAGAGCTTACCAAGTCTCTGTGGGGAATATTATATTTTATTTGAATAGTTATATTGATGATTTACTGTAATATATTGTGTGAGAAATGTTTTTGCTAGTAGCGATAATTTTTGAAATGATCAAATATGAACGACTGTCTGTGAAATCAATCTTATCAAATATTTACAAAATGTTTTGACTTAGGGGTTATAGTAGAAGGTAGGATTGTTAGATTATTATGTAATAATAATATAATTATGTATAACAATAATAATATATTACAGAAAATATAAATTATATAACATTTAAAACACATATTGATCACTTTTAAATACGTCTGTTCTAAAAATACTTACAGTAATAAAATACAACAAAATAATCAAATTTTTACATTTCTAATCCATTAAAATTCAAACACATTTGAGATTATTAGAACCCATTCTCACTGTCATCTTAATTCTTAATAATTATCTGTAAGGTTTTAATCAAGTATGCACTTAATCGTATTTTAAGCGTTTTGCCCAAAACGTACCTACTTATATAAAGTAGTGATGTGAAGTGTTTGCGTAGTTGTAGTTATAATTAGAAGCCATAGCAATTTAATTTAATAAATAATGTTTACCGGCATAAAATACGCTCGGCTCAGATTTGAAATCATTACCGATTTTCTTTTCTAATACGATGGACGTAGTTTTTCATACAATATTTCATTAAAATTTTACCGACTTCTAGTGTCAACTTTCTATCTTTGGCAAAAATATTGAGAAACAGATTTACGTATGGCTGCGCAAACTGTTTCCTATAAATATGTTAAAATTGCGTCCATTTTATTAACGGTTTTAGTATAAAATTGATTTTTTTATTAATTCTTTGTTAGTTTTGCTCATATTAATAATAAAATTTGCATGCGTAGATTTATAATAAAAATGAATAATAATGTTATGAAATCATGTAATCACGTAATCTTCCAATATTAGGCTAATTAAATTGGGAAGTAGCCATTTAAAGTCTAAACAATCAAGCTAAATTCGCTGCTTTTTTCGATATCTTCTATTTGAATTTGGTCAAAATACAGAACTTATTTTATGAACCAAAACATCTAAATATTGATCTAAACGTTCCATTTTTTTCTTAAAAAAAAGGTACCCTAGCTACGTGTAGTATTATTTAACTATTTAGCTCTCTAAAAATATTTAGGACTTTAAAAATATATTCAATGTCGGTCGTTCATATTTGATGAAAGTTATTATTTTAAACTGTAATATATTTAATATTAATGCAATAGCTGGATTTGGGTCCTTTCAATGTCTTATATATTTTTATATCAAATACTATTTTTACTGTATGAATGATTAAAATCATTCGAACTTCGAAAATTTTTTAAATTAGGACTGCTTACTATAGTATTGGATGTGTATCGATAAGTTTGTATTAGAGAGGAATTATTTCTAGATTAACCTTTAAATATAAGTTAAATCCATTCTTTTAATACAAAAACTTTCATTCATTTTTTATATTATTGTTTTAGAATTTAATGCTCATTGAATCAGTTTTACTACGAGTTTCATTATTGTGAAACATAATTTTTATTATATTTTGTTGCTGACCTTCAGATTATCAGAATGATGTGTACATAATGTTATGAAATGTAAGTTAAAAATATTATTTATTATTAAATGTATAAGAACAAGAGCCATGAGCTGAAAGTGTATCGTAGTAATAAACGAGAATCTTTGTATAATATACATTTATATTTCCTATCCCTGTCTTAATATATAAATGCATAATTATATTTTTAGGTAACACAACTTTTTCTCAATACAAATATCACAATATAACGATTTAGTGTTAAAATAGGTGAAGTAAAATAATATTCAATGTGATAGTTATTAGTGATATTTTGATGCTTTTAATGTAAGTGTAGAATTAACAACTGATAAATATAACAAAAATCCTGTGGTGTTGTTAATTTTAATTATATCATAATAATTATTAATATCATTTAAATTATTATTATTATCATTTATATTATTATATTTGTTACCTTGTATATTAAACTGTTATTTATAAGTTCTGATTATAAATTTGGTGATGAAATTTATTTACAGGCTAAATCTATAATTAAGTGTTTGTTTTATTTCAATGGTTTGTGATGTTATAATATTTTTATACTTACGCGATTCACGCGCTTTAGTAACTTGATTTTTATTATTGTTGATTATATTTAAGTACCTAAATATATTTATATTCAACATCTAGTCCTGCCCTGAAATGTATGTTGTTTGGTAGATATACAACTTTATGAATATAATGTCTTATTTATTGCGAAATTTATTGAAAAGTGTTGTTTTAATAAAATGTGGGTATATGAACTAAATGGGCTGTTTGATTTGACTATTCCTATTTAGCAAATAGTATTATCTTGTATGAGCAATTATACAAATTCTTATTTTATTATTAATAGTAGTATAATTTTTTTTAGTTATAATAAAATTTAAAATTTGTATAATTAGTTATGTATAATTGTAATAATATATAATAATAAATTTATACTTACTAATATTATAATATTACAGCTTTATAAAGCTGTAGTGTTTGTTTGTTCAAACGCGCTAATATCAGGATCTACTGAACCGATTTAAAATAGTTTTTTTTGGATAGCTTATTTATCGGGGAAAGCTTGAAGTTACAAAACATAACGCTGCGACGGGAAGGGAGGGAGCAAACTCAAAACGCGCGGACGTACCAGCGGGGGACCGCTAGTCTATACTAAAACTATCAGTAAATCAACTGCCTCAGTGGCGCAGCGGTTAGAGGGTCGCATTTTAAAGCCACTGCTGCGCCAGAGGTGGTGAAAAATATGTACCTGGATTCTGTTCAAAAATTCTCAGAATAGCCCGGAGTTTGGAAGTTGGCGGTGATTCAGCCCCGTGCCTCGGAAAGCACGTGAAGCCGTCGGTTCTGCGCCTGATCTCTCTCCGGTCGTGTCAGATTGCTGTCCCATTGGGCTATGAGAGTGAAAGGAATAGAGAGTGCACCTGTGTTTGCGCACACACTTGTGCACTATAATATGTCCCGCGCAGTCAGTTAATCGTTGTGGCCAACGTAGTTAAAATCGGCTAGGGGGACTATTATTATAAGTAAATTATTAAAAAAAATATAAATGAGTATAAAACATTATATCAAGTCTCAAAATCTCTTTATTAGATATGCACAAATATAACACATCAATCAAAACGTAAAAGTAAAAAAGTTGATTATAAGTATTATTATTATTATATCACTCGTTTAACAACTATTCAACTATTTGTTAATTTATACAAATTAAACTAAGCCGTTTGAAATAATTTCAAATATAATTATATGCTACAATTTATTATACAACTATATAAATATCTGCTATAATGCATCCTCCGTCAAAACTTATTTACAAAATCTTAACTTTGTTTAAAACACCATATTAAGTACTATCCCTTAAAAGCGAACGAGTATCCCTCGCCAAAACTGTGCGGGCCTTTATCAACGTCATTTTCACGGTACTGAAAAAGAAGAATACAAGTTATTGACTTTATTAGAAACTTTCATAATGCGCACAGCAAAAGAGTGGAATTCTCTACCCGCATCTGTGTTTCCATCGGTCTACAACCCTGTTATTTAAAAAAAAAGAGTGAACAGGCTTCTTCTGGGTGAGCTCGCTTCATCTTCGTCCCTGTCTATGCCTTTGGTATAGTCTAGAGACAAGAGCTAACCCATATCATATAAAAAAAGATTTCATCATCATCATTATCAGCCAAAGGACGTCCACTGCTGAACAAAGGCCTCCCGGTTTTCCACAGCGACTATAGCAAATGTGATCCTGCGATCTCTATAAGGTCGTCTATGTGTATTATTATTTATTTATTGTTATTCAACATGTATTTTTATCTAACAAGTTTATCAAGGAGTTTTTGATAGAATCTATGTCAAAAAAAGTCATTTATTTCTGCATTAGACCTACTGGGGGGCACTTATACACGTTCCAGTATAAACCATACCACTGCTTCGGGACATTATGGGCTGGTGCTGAGAAGAAGCAGCGCAACAATTTCAGTCACTTTGTCAAAAACAGTCACCAATCGTGAAATTATACTTATTAACTTTGATTAAAGTAAAATAGCGGAAGATTCGGCATGTCATACTAATTGTCAGCTAAAAAAATGGCACTACACATTCCTTATGTCACACGTCTTATAAATGTCACCCGCGCACGCAATCCCGATTGCAACTGAAGGCAGTTAGGCGACGGGGGCCTGATTTTAGCGGTCCACTTTCGAGTGGCGCGTCACCTATCTTCCGCTATTTCACTTTAATCAAAGCTTATTAAACGTTTTTCGACAAAACAAGGAAGAACCGTGCATTGGAAACGATTACTTTGCTGTCAGATGTTATCAAGCCGCCCATAAGGCTTCTAACTAGGCTTAACGACTAATATCAACCGATATTAGCCGAGATAAATAGCTTGAGGTTTTATAGATAGAGCTTGGATAAAATTTTACCTGGCCATCATCTTCGTTGCCCGGCCTCCAATTTGAGCTTGGGGCGTAATACTGATTGCTGGCTGGAGCGGGGCGCTGACCACCTTCCTGGTTCTGAAAATTGAAATTGTGTTGAAAAATCGCCCAAGTGCGAGTCAAGCGTGCGCACTAAAGGTTTCGTGCCATTTTTAACTGAATTAGGGGTCAACTTTCTTCCACTTAGCCAAAATACCACAATATTATTTTGTCTTCTTCTTAAACTTAAGAGCTTCGCTCTTGTCGGTGGAGTGATTGCCATTCTTTTCTTTTGCTTGCCTTTTTCTTGACCTCCTGATATGACATCACATTTACTTTTTGCTTGACTTGGTCGAAATAACTTCTCCTACTAGGTCTTCCTATTCCCCACTTCCCCTCCATTATATTCTCCAAAAACCTGTCATGTCGCATCAGGTGTCCTATCATGTTGCCTCTTCTATTTTCTATTATTTTCAAGATATTTCTTTCCTCATCTACTATCTGGAATACACTTCCTTTAAAGATAAGGAAGTCAGAGACGAAATTGTCTTTCAAGAACAAACTGCGTAAGTTTCTGGCTGAATAATTGCGAAACTTGTTAATATGTATGTATGTATATTTTTTAAATATATTTATGTATTACAGTATTTGGTAGTTATACTTATAATATATATATTATACTTATGTTTTTCAGTTTATTGTATTAAATATATATTATAGTATGTAATAATATAATATTAATATGCTTCTTAATGATTTGTTGCGTTTTCCTAAATTTTTACTACATTATGCTCCTGCACCCACTTATAATCTTTCTGCATGACCTAAAGTTATGACTGGGAGAGAATGCTTTTAGCATTAAGTCCACCTTTTGTACACTGTAACTTGTGCAATAAAGTTCTTAAATAAATAAAGAAATCTTCAACACTAAGTTTTCAGCTACTTTTCCCTGGGTATAGCTGTTCTTCGTCTGAGTGTAAATAAGTATTGGTTCCAGGTCTTCCAGAACTTAGTTATTACCTGCTGCTGGTTCCAGGTGTTGGGTTCCGGCAGCTGTTGGTTGTAATGTGGCTGCAACTCATATGCTCGCATGCCTTAGTTTACAGGTCTTCTAGCTGTTATAACAAGTGCTATCTACTGTTGTTTTCAGATATTTGGTTGCTAATGCTTTATCTATAAGTGATTGCAGTTGGTTACCTTGTCTCCTAAGTTTTTGCTGTCGGTTACATGTCTTCCAAAAGTTAGTTATTACCTGCTGCTGGTTCTAGGTGTTGGGCCGCTGCTAGTTTCTGTCAGAGCTTGTATTCTCACCTGCCTTTGTTTACAAGTCTTCCAGCTGTCCCTAGTATCTGTGTACAGCTGTTCTTTGTCTGATTATAAATAAGTGCTGATGTCGGTTCCAGGTCTTCCAGAACTTAGTTATTACCTGCTGTTGGTTCCAGGTGTTGAGTTCCGGCCGCTGCTGGTTGTACTGCTGCTGCAGCTCGTACGCTCGTCTCTGCTGCTCATATGCTTGCATGTGGTGAGATTCTGTAGAAAACATTCATAATAATCAGTTAGTATGGGTTAAAACGTCATGTCAACTGCTGTGATCAGTCAGTAGCCTTACCAGGGCAGCTCAAGCCTGAGGCCTTACTCTGGACACAAAATCCGATCCAATGGTTAAAGCCATCCCTGTCACTCATACCAGGCCGTGTATGCGTGTGACAGGGATGGCTATATTCATTGGATCGGGTTTTGTGTCCAGAGTAAGGGGGCTGGCCCGGCTATTTAATCGTTTACGTTACATCCTCATTTTTTTTAATTGACGGGTATCTAAAGCGGTCGTCACTTGGGGGTCTTATTTAGTTTTCATTCTGTGGTCTTACCTTGGTTTAGTGGAGGCACTGGTTCAGGACTCTTTGGTATGTGGCTGCCCTCGAGGATCTAAAGAAAAATAAATGTTTATTACAGTTAATTTGTCATTTTGACATGGTAACTATACATAATTGGTCATATCCAGCGACTGCAGGTTCAAATCCCGCCCCTTCACTCTTATAATTCGGTAAGACAACAATACGGCATGATCGGCGAGAGATCAGGCGCAGGACCAACGGCTGAACGTGCTTTCTCAGGCATGCTATGGGGATGTCTTCACCAGCAAATTTTAGGCTCCTAGCTGTTTCTAAGTATTTTCAAGAACTGAACTAGGCTAGGTGATTAATTTAATTATCATTATTAATTATCATTGTTAATTTAATTTTATGACATTATGTTTGCAATTTTGACATTATTTGATTGTTAAATAAACGGACTTGTATTGATAAAGAAATATATTTATAAATATTTGCACGCCTGCATGCAGGCTGAATACAGCTACTACTTACTTTTAAGACCTGCAGTTTGTAACTTGCATACTTTTGTGTATTCTGGCAAATAAATGATTGATTTGATTTGATTTGATTTGATGGTATTCTTAAAAGATGAAATAAGAAACCAAAAATTGCGCACGGGCGGTACTCAAACCAGCATCTTTCTGGATAAGGATACGTCATTGCGTGACGTCAAGATCCTTAAAGACCAAGAATTTCGCGCGGTCGGACCGACAGCACGGTAGGTCAATTGGAAGAGCAGTTGGCCCGGTAAGCCAGAAAGATGCTGGTTCGCGTCCTCTCGCGTTTCTTATTTCATCTTTTATGAATTTAAATATGACACTGTGTGTTTAGAAACATTCTAAACCATAGGTGTTGGTATCTCACCTGAAAACCGTCCTTCCCTGCCTTATACTTCAACTTCACGAGCTGTCCGCTAGGATCCTTGTACTGGTACCCTCCGATTCTGGATCCGTCTGGCTGGATCACCTCGCCCGCTGCCAGACCATTGTCTGATGCGTACTCGAATTGGAAGCTACCCTCTGAAAATTGAAGGATGAATAATAATAGTTCCCCTAGCCGATTTCGACTTCGGTGGCCAGTCACAACGACTAACCGACTGCGCGGGATATATTATAGTGCACATGTGTGAGCGCAAACACAGGTGCACTCTCTATTCCTTTTACTCTCATAGCCCGATGGGACAGCAATCTGACACGACCGGAGAGAGATCAGGCGCAGGACCGACGGCTTTACGTGCTTTCCGAGGCACGGGGGTGAAACACCGCCAACTTCCGAACTCCGGGCTACCCAGAACAGAAAAACCCAGGTACATATTTTTGGCCCGACCCGGGAATCGAACCCGGGACCTCTGGCGCAGCCGTCGCTTTAAAATGCGACCCTCTAACCGCTGCGCCACCGAGGCAGTTGAAAGATGATGGGGTTTTTAAATCGCTATGCGTATGATATCTCTCTCGCTCCATATGACGGTGAGAGAGAACGCTGTAGATCCGTATAGTGGGCAGTATAGTAGAGCTTATCGTGTTGCTTTGATACTCTTCATCATGGTCATGGTACTCGTATGGTACGGTGCAGTGGGCTCAGACTTTTAACTAGTAGTGCTACCAACATCATCATGCTTAACATAAACAAACCGTTTTAGCTGTGGTGTGATTGTGCTAAATAAAAGCCCGTTTTGAGTCCATCTTATCTTTTTTTTCTATAATTAGATAACCAGACATTTGGCCACGATTGCACCTGATATTAAGTGGCAATGTAGCCTAAGATGGACCATGTCTGCCTAGTAACAGCCTATTCGCTCTCTTCTTGAGAACGTCCAAATTGTAGTTGCCAGGGAACACTTCTGCCGGCAGCGAATTCCACACCCTAGTGGTACGTAATAAAAATGTGGACCCTTGGGTGCGTATTGATGGAATCTCTACAACATAATCATAGACCAGCTCACCCGAAGTCAAAGCCTGCTTGTGGTGTAAGATGGTGGATTGCTGTTCCTTTGTCAGTTGGTACGGAAGCCGCCAGGGCTCCGGCTTGTATACGGGGGCTGACGGGGGCGGAGGAGGGCTGCGGGGAGCCGCTGAGTAGTCTGTAAGGATGAATAATATTAAAACGATAGACATTTTGAAAAAATATTTAACTATAGGTAAACCGCTTCTTTGAGACTTCGCCTGCGGGGTACAGGGGCGTGGGGGGAGGCGATAGCGGGTCGCGCGAGCGGTGCGGGCGGCGCGGAAACACCCGCCCGCGCCGGTTACTAACCGCGCTCTCGTCTCCCCCCGCACCCCTTTGTACCGCAGGCGAGGTCTCAATTTCGCAGTCTACTTATAGTATAGTAGTAAGTGCGCTTTGCTAGCGAGGCAAATGCTTGTACCACTCGGCCACCCGTACATTGGGACCTACGACGATCATTCGAGTAGAAAGAATATTACTTTCATTAATAGTTTTGTATTTGATAAGGAGGTGCTCGTAGCGCAGTGGTGGCAGCGCTTTGGTAGTAATACCGAAGTTAAGCAACTTACGGCGCGGTCGGTGTTTGGATGGGTGACCATTCCGACCTTGAATGTGACGTATATCACGAGCATCTTCGTGCTTCGGAAGGCACGTTAAGCAGTTGGTCCCGGCTAATATCGGTAGAATATTAGTCGTTAAGCCTAGTCAGAGGCCCCTATGGGCGGCTTGATAAAATCTGACAGCAAGGTTGGTCGCCTTCCTTGCAAACACCCCTCCGCCAACCCGCACTGAGCCCGCGTGGTGGAGTATGGCTCATATTACCTCACATTTGAGGTAAGGTCTTTGCCCATATGGGATGCTTACAGGGTAAATTTACTTTACTTTTTTTATTTAATTAGGGCGTCTTCAGCTAATTCCCTTAGCATGTTTTCAAACTCATAATTTTTAATTGCTTAGTCAAAAGTTCAATTACAATATTGTTCAATTATCCTAAACATAATCATATACTCTAGTTACAAGGGTTTATCTCGGGCTGTGAGATTTCTCCGTTTTATTTTTGCAAGAAATCTTTACCCTTCATAAGGGCCTCTAAACAAAATTTTTAGGGGCCCCGCCAAGGCACGACCCTCGATCCCTCTGGTGTCCCTATTTTGTTAAAGTAGGAGAAAAAGACTATGAAAATAGAATACGAACCATTCCATTGCTCGTGCACTGGTTTAGGTCTCCAGGGTTCTGCTGAACTGCCCTGAGGAGCCACGTCATTACGTGCTGGGGTGAACAGGCCTTTTCCGTATGATGAATCTATCTGTAAGTATATCCGGATCGTTAGAAAATCAGAATTCAATTACATTTAACACAGTAGTATAAAGGTAAACCGCGTCATTGAGGCTTCGCCTGCGGGGCGGGCGGCGCGTGGGGAATACTCTTTAGAATTTCGTCTATGTTTTACCAATTAAGCTTAAACTTTAGTTAAGGATGTATGGAAACGAATGAGACCAAATTTGTCTCATTCCATAAAGGTTAATGGGTAGGAAAACGATATTTTCCGCAAGCATATTCAACCGTAGGCGTTCGAAATGTAGGCAATTTTGATCTGCGTTCCGCCTGCACACGAAATATAATATATAAGACGACGCGAGGTGCAAGCGACTTTGGCCCTTAAGGTGTTGAGGCGGCGATGACCTCAATAGTACCTTCATTAATACAACGTATTACTTAAAAATAGACACGCCAACAGTGCCTTTGATGATAAATATAATTTCTAAGTCAATATATACATTGGAAATTCTGTATTAAATAAAACATAAGAATTAAATAACTACATAACTTGTTCCATCTCGATTCAGGTCCACTATCGCCTTCCCATGGTCGGGCGGGTTGGAATAAGCCGGCTCTCCCCACCTACAGTAGGACGTTTTATTGTAAGTTAACTTTTACTTAACCTTAACTACGATGTGCCATATCTATGTATATAAAAGAAAGTCGCAGGGTGGTATCCTCTCACCTCTTCTCTTCTCAGTTTTTATAAACCTCATCACTCTTAATCTTCGCTGCTCGTATCATCTGTATGCTGATGACCTACAACTGTACGTACAATCTGGTGTCTCAGAAATTTCTGCAGCGATTGATTTGATCAACGATAGTCTGAACTATATCTCGTTCGGTCTCGCGACTTTGGAGTTTCTGTCAACCCCACTAAGTGCCAAGCCATCATAGTTGGAAGTCCTGAACTCATCTCTAAACTAGCTGTTGCTGATTTGAAGCCAATAATGTATGAGGGTATTACTATACCTTACTGCTCCAGCGTAAAGAATTTAGGCCTGATGCTTGATTCTACTTTAAGCTGGACTGTTCACGTGGCTGAGGTCAGCCGTAAGGTCATTACGTGTTTGAGGTCACTCTATCGTTTAAAATTTTTTCTTCCGTTTAAGACGAAACTCCTTCTCATGCAAACTCTTGTTATCCCTATTATTGATTACGCGGACTCTTGCTGTACCAACCTCACTGAGGCACTCACTGATAAACTTGAACGTCTTCTCAACAGCTGCATTAGATTTATCTTTGGCCTTCGCAAATATGACTATATTTCCAGCTACAGAGCGCAGCTTAATTGGCTCCCTATCCGACTACGTCGTAATTCTCGAATTCTCTGTGTTCTGTACGGTATTCTCAATAACCCCTCTTCACCTTCATACCTTAAGGATATGTTCTCTTTACCACCCACCCACGCACCCACTTATAATCTTTCTGCATGACCTAAAGGTATGACTGGGAGAGAATGCTTTTAGCATTAAGTCCACTTTTTGTACACTGTTACTTGTGCAATAAAGTTCTTAAATAAATAAATAAATAAAGTCGTGTTAGTTACTCCACTTATAACTCAAGAACGGCTGAACCGATTTAGCTGAAAATTGGCTGGGAGGTAGTTTAGAGCTAGGAGAACGACATAGGATACTTTTTATCCCATTAGACGGGGCCGGGGCTGGGGTGGGATGGGGCCGGGGCGAAACGGTGGGGAGGTAGCTTAGAACCAGGAGAAGGACGTAGGATCCTTTTTATCCCGTTTAACGGGGCCGGGGCTGGGGCGGGACGGGGCCGGGGCGAAACAAAGTTTGCTGGGACCGCTAGTAATGTATATCTAGAGGTATTAACCGAAATCCGAACACAGCGATAGCTTGAGCGGGACATACGTACATATTAGAGTAAAAAGTAAGGTTAACTACGTATTATCCTAGTATAATAATGACGATCAGTGGAAAGGGTTTTAGGATTATGTAACTCCATCCTCTCCACCGATCGTCATTAAGTATTAAATACTAGGATAATACATGAAAAAAAATGACTGTGTTTGCGCAGACACTTGTGCAGTCGTTGTGACTGGCCACCGTAGTCGAAATCGGCTAGGCTATTAATACGTGAAGCGGTTAAAATTCGAAAATACAGAAATTTCAAGCGGGATGATGGATATAAGTTATCAGCATTATGGAATCCAGTAATTAATAAGTGTTAACCGCGTGTAATGCCGTTAAAACCAAACCGCGATACCGTGAGTGTTGTTTGTCGAGGTGACTGTACCGACAAGTGTAGGAAGTGGCGGAAGAATCTTCAAGTCGCTATACTGACAATTATCTAGTGTTGTGAGGGTGGCAGAAGAAACTTCGGGCCGCCCGCGCAGGCCATGTCGCAATCCACCAGTTGACTCGTGACCACGGCAGTTGCAATACCGCCGAAACGTCGAGCAGTAAGTAATAGCAACTCATAAGTTTTTATTCGCGTTTAGACCCGTCATGTCTAATAGTTAGTAAGTAGTTACCAATTAGATTGCTCAAACTAACTAATATAGTTACTGCTTCGTTGTAACTGCCTCGGTGGCGCAGCGGTGAGAGGGTCGCATTTTAAAGTGACGGCTGCGCCAGAGGTCTCGGGTTCGATTCCCGGGTCGGGCCAAAAATATGTACCTGGGTTTTTCTGTTCAGAAATTCTCAGGGAAGCCCGGAGTTTGGAAGTTGGCGGTGTTTCACCCCCGTGCCTCGGAAAGCACGTAAAGCCGTTGGTCCTGCGCCTGATCTCTCTCCGGTCGTGTCAGATTGCTGTCCCATCGGGCTATGAGAGTGAAATGAATAGAGAGTGCACCTGTGTTTGCGCAGACACTTGTGCACTATAATATGTCCCGCGCAGTCGGTTAGTCGTTGTGACTGGCCACCGTAGTCGAAATCGGCTAGGGGGACTATTAGTTCGCTAGTCACTACCCAAGAGCTCCCGGGTTAAAATCTCCGGTCGGACCGAAATTTATTTTCCGAGTTTTGTCTATCTTGAAAATACTCGGAAACAGTTCGGAGTCAGAAAGTCGGTGGTGCAACCCCGAGCCTCGGAAAGCATGTTAAGCCGTTGGTCCTGCACCTAATTTCTCATCGGTCATGTCGGAACCGTCTCACCGAATTAACGAGAGTGAAGGAACAGAGAGTGCACTTGTGTATTGCGCACACATCTGGGCACTATAATATCTCCTGCGTACCTGGCCTATCTCTGTTGAGAAGGGCCGCCATTACCGAAAATCGGTAGAAGAATATTATATAAGTATAGTAATTTGGTTGGGTGACCTCTGACGATCTAAATCGTGTATCCATCTGTCTTAACATCTTAATGCAGGGATACCATGTTCAAGTGGGGCCTTTCCGATGGAGCCGACCTGTCCTGTGTCTGTGGTTTCACTCCACAAGACATGTCCCACCTCTTGTCTTGTCCTGTATGCCCCGATTTTTGCTCTCTCGAGAATCTTATGTGTGCAAATGACAGGGCAATCCGCGTCGCTAATTACTGGGCACTACAAATTTAACTGATCTACCATCGACACGCTAAGAAGAAGAACATCTAAATACATTGTTGTAATCTTCACCCCTATTTCATCATTCATCAAATGAAGCAACACGCATCCACTATCGGTCGCCGATCATATAGGCCATTGCTTAACAAATAATGCGTAATTATAGCTAATTAACGATAGTCAGGCGTTGTGAAGCGTTACGTGATGTCATGTGAGTTATGGCTTGTTATGACATGTGTATCCGTTATCCATATAACAACGGCTGTCCAAAACCAAAGCCTAGCAAGTACATTTGACTAAATTGTGCAGGAGAAGACTTTAAACATTTTCTTCTAACATTTACAATACAATACCTTTTTACGATTATCTTGATTCCATATGAATAGTTATGAAATGTTTTACTTTGCGAAATAGTTAAATTGAACTTAAGTGCATTTAGGCAATTTTTATGTGCCTTACTAATGTCATTTTTAGATACTTCTAGATATGTATGATACTAAGCCAATAGCAAAAACCTAGTAAGATCTCTACCTAGGTTTTTTAATTGGTTTATATAAACGTTATGTTTTGGATCTAGCATTGAAGACCTAGCAAATACATTTACTGTTTCATGTTATTACTTACAGAAGTGCAACGTTATTTCGTGATCTTCTGAAGATGTCTGAATATTATTGCACTTGAAAAAGCAACTGTGTAAGAAAAGGAATTGAACCCTGTGTCTACGTTATCCGGGCTCATGACAAAGTTGCTTTTTACATGTGCAATTTATATACCTAAATATTAAATTTGTGTAGTGACGAGCCAGTTTAGAAATAAAATAATTCTGAAGTAGATTTCATGGCTAAACTTGATGGATAATTTAGTTTCTGATCATCATCTTAATAGTTCCGGATTTAAAAAAAAACACCTGTCACTGTCATTATCCTAAATTAAGCTGATCCCGATTTGCAGAAGTGGGTTTGAATTTATTTGTAGGTAAGTAGGATCTGAAATTTTGGCGCCGTATAATAAACAAAAAAATACTAACCATAGTTGTTTTAAGCCAATTGTTACTAACATCATTTATTGATTCTGTCCGAAATAAAAGATAATAATAATAATAATTGAAACATTTTTGTATAGGTGCGTGTAGCTAATAAGCTGGCCTGACAGGATAAGTGTATAGGACTTGCATCAGTAGGTAGTAGATAATAATAATCATCTAATGAACTATGTTAAAATTATAATAGTAATAGTCCCACCAGCTGATTTCGATTACGGTGGCCAGTCACAACGACTAACCGACTGCGCGGGACATATTATAGTGCACAAGTGTGTGCGCAAGCACAGGTGCAATCTCTATTCCTTTACTCTCATAGCTCGAGGGACAGTAGACACGACCGGAGAGAGATCAGGCGTAGGACCAACGGCTTTACGTGCTTTCCGAGGCACGGGGGTGAAACACCGCCAACTTCCAAACTCCGGGCTATCCAGAGAATTTGTAAACGGAAAAGCCCAGGTACATATTTTTGCCCGACCGGGGGATCAAATCCGGGACCTCTGGCGCAGCCGTCGCTTTAAAATGCCCCCCTAACCGCTGCACCACCGAGGCAGTTACAATAATAGAGTAGAGACATAAAAAACACTTCTCAAAAAGAAGGTTCTCATGAATACGTCTAGTAGACGTATAGGTGCTGAAAAAGTACTCACATTTGTATTGAAAGTCTGAGGCGCATAATAACCGCCCTCTTGACTTCTTACCGCCGCCGCCAGTAAAAAACACCAGAAGCATATTAACTGAAACAAAATGGTAGGTCTTAGACCAAAGATATGACTGGTAGAAAATGCAGAGGTGTTAAATCCACAAACTTCCTCCGTAACGGAATTAGATGCGGTTATGATTTCAGCTTAGCTTGCTTATTGTCTCAATCACTAAAAAACACTAGTTTTCATAAAAGTAAAATTGTATCCACAATTTTAGTGTTTGAATTTGTAATGTTATGTTGTTAAATTTTTTAAGGAATAAATACTTTTTTTATTAATATTATTACGTACCTATTAGTGACAGGTAGTGAGTACTTGAAACCAAATTATAGACCGCACTTTGAAATGACATTCTTTGGCAATTAAAAATACTTTTATTATTTTATTATTTAAATACATCTCGTAGAGAACAATTACAAAATAACAATTAAAATAAAATTTAAACCTAAATATATAGGTACATCTATGAATTTGTAATTGTTCTCGAAGTACTTCAATACTTTATATAATACTTTTTAGATTGGCTATCAAGTTTTGAGTTATTGATGGTGAATTTCATTATGGAAGAGATTGCTTTCAGCCGAAAGACTGCCTGTAATAATTGAGTAAATCGTAACTAGTTTTATCTCGTATTTTTATGAAAACTATGTTTAGAGAACATCATGTAACAAAAACATCATTCATAGAAACCTCACATTTTGTGACGACGCGTTTGGTGTATTGGTTAGCGCTCCTGACAATTAAGCCGGCCGTCGCGGGTTCGAATCCCGCAAGGGGCAAATGTTTGTGTGATGAGCACGAACATTTGTACCTAAGTCATGGATATTATATGTATTTAAGTATTTTATGGGAGACGCCCCCGTCATAATCGTTGTCTGGTACTTCGTAACACAAGGAAGAAAATTCCTTACCACGAAACCAGACAATTGGTGTGTTGTCTGGCGCATATTTTATTTTTTTATTTTGATAAGTTTTGTTTTTCATAAAAGTGTATTTATTTTACGTACCCGCATTTTGTAAATCCAGATGCACTTTCCTTCCAACAAACTGACATGCAGTGGGCACTTGTGTAACATATACCTGTATATATTTAAGCATTATGCAGTTTAGCAACGAGGCAATGGACCGAAAAGTAACTGGTGTATCAAAGAGGGCACATTGCACATTAGTCTAGTGATTTGTTTCGTAGTCTAAGAGGTCCCAGGTTCGAATAACTAGGGTGTCTTATAGTCACGAGGAACTTTCTCGGAATCATGAAGTAACTATTTATTAAAATACTGAAGTATAATTCAATCGAATTTTATTTTTGGAATAAAATATACTTTTGCTTTATTTCAACCCATCGATTTCTATCATGCGGTAGTTTTTTACGTGTGGATATAATTTACTTGATTTTTTCGGTAATACTCGATTAATCTAATTACCACACGGAAAAAGTTTATCGACGTGAGAATCGGGACCGATAACACATTAGGCTCTCAGATTTCTCACTGCTGGTCATGTCGGAGCCGTCTCATGAAACAAAGACACAAGCGCACACGCCCTTATACAGGGTGTGTCTTGTAATAGGAGCAAAAATTATAAATATAGACTCTTCTTTAGTAACCTGTAATAAATTCTAAATGGTTTTAATTAATTATCATCATCATCATTATCAGCCGAGGGACGTCCACTGCTGAACATAGGCCTCCCCCATGGCTTTCCACAACGACCGGTTGTGAGCGGTCTGCATCCAGTGTGATCCTGCGATCTTTACAAGGTCGTCTGTCCATCTTGACCGTGGACGTCCTACGCTGCGCCTTTGGTCGAAGGGTCTCCAATCTAGGACTTTTCTGCCCCAACGGCCATCAGTTCTACGCGCTATGTGCCCTGTCCACTGCCACTTGAGCTTACTGATTCGCAGGGCTATGTCCTTGATTATTAATTAATTATAATGAAAAATAAATTTTATGTTATTTTCTAACAAAGTAAATCGAACCAGAAACATATTGCAAACAAATGTGTCCAGTCAGAGAACTTGACATTGTCATTTACTTGAACGAATTAGCGATTTTGATAAACATTGATGAGGGATTATAACCTTGAATAACTATTATCTCTGAGTTTAAATATTTTAGAGCACTATGGTATGCACCATACTCAAAGTATGCACCAGGTCAAAATAACTACGTAAGTATACTCTGTAGAATCAATTGAAATTATTGCTTCTATTACAGGCCACACGCTGTAATACCCTGCATAATTCATCATTACTATCATAACAAGAGCTCCCGGGTTCGAACAGGGTCGGGCCGAAGGTTTTAAGATCAAGGGAACAGCCCGGAGGTAACTACGTTGTTTTTAATCTACGTAACGTAACTAATTTATCATGATAACTAAGTTATTCTAATTTAACGGGCAAAAATAGCATGTCTGTTCTCCATTAAAAATTAATATTATGAAATTGCGAATTAGCCTAAATACCTGAAGCCTGTAATGTTATCATCCTGTCAAGTGTGATCGCGTATCAATTATATTGATCGACAGACCGACTAGCTAAATGTTAGCAAAAAATTGGACATAATAAGTGACTTTATCATCTTTATTGAGTCAAAGTTAGCACCTTTTTAGAGTAGTTCAAATTCAAAATTTATTGCTTAATGTACCTAAATTACACTATAGTCCACGGCTATTTTAAGTTAAGTACCTAATTATTTCATGTAGGCATAAGGGACTGTTTCATAATGTCTAAGCTAGTACTACTATCCAACGAATAATTTAACAAAAAACGTCATTTCGTATGGAGTATCTGGCAGGTAGCACAAACTTGGACATTGTGAAGGAGGCACTATTGAGTGTGTCAATTTAAAAGTAAGCAGTCCCCGACCAAACAGCGGCAGGATTACCAGGAGCCCTATTTTTGAATCATTCGCTTCCAGATGGCGAGTGATTTTCGTTCGACGTAGTGTCAAAAGTCATAGAAAAAAATCGTTTTCGAACGAAAATCACTCGCCATATCCAAGCGAGTGATTCAAAAATAGGGGCCCTGAAAGTGAATAGACTAGTTTCCAATAAGAACAAATCACAATGTTGGTAGTTTTTAGTGATTAATTATGGTTTGGAGATATTATAAAACGAATTAATTTATGAATTTAAATTGGCATTATTAATTTTTTAAATAATTTAGTTAAAAATCGCATATTTGGTCACATGACCGCAAACGCCTATCAGAGGATGTGACGTCATGCCTTGTGCAATGGCGGGTCTTTTTGCTGTCATTGACAACTCTTCATAGAATTTTGCTGTCAAAAAGACTTTCGAACTTTCGCTGCGACGTCATTTAGTACGCCATGACAGTTCGAGCGTTTTTGAGACCCGTTCTTTATTTTTTTAAACATTACTAAATCATGTAAATGTTGAATATTTTTAAAAATATCAAGGTAGGTATTTGATCAATATATTTACTAAGGTAAGGTATTATCTAGTTTTTGAAATTCAGTCAACTAGCCTATTATTATTAGATAAAATCAATGTTAAAGTAAGCATAAAGGAATTTAGTACCACGGATACACGCGTCATTAGTTACGATCGGAATGTTTGATTACATTCACTGCTAGTTTGTAACTTAATGATGAAATGATGAATAGTGTTATGTCATAAGTTAAAGGTCTGGAGCCCTATTTTTGATTCACTTGCGTCAAGACGGCGTGTGATATTCAATGTTTAAAGTCGAATTTTGGAATGAAAACCAGTTGTAATATACACAAAAAGGATTTGAAAAATCATTGCTCAATTTTGTGAGTACTCACGTCTAGATTTTGAGTGATTTCCGTTGATTTTTAATGTGTTTTTGAACGAAAATCACTCGCCATATCCAAGCGAGTGATTTTCGTTCGAAAACGAGTTTTTTTTCTATGACTTTTAATTCGTCTGCGAACGAAAATCACTCGCCATCTTGAAGCGAGTGATTCAAAAATAGGGCTCCTGGGCCCACTACACCGTACCATACCGTGACCGTGCTAGGAGCTTATCAGACACGATACGCTCTACTATGCCCACTGAACGGATCTACAGCGTTCTGTCTCACCGTTATATGGAGCGAGAGCGTATGTTGCCGGTGCTGACTGCTCAACGCTCCGTGCATGACACGCGACGGTGTTGGTCGGTGACGGAACGTTCTATGGTCTAATGGGAAAGGTGTCTTGATATTTTTAGCCTGACACGTTTCTAGCACGGTCATATTGTAGTAATCAGAAACGCTAATATCAGATGAATCTGTTTGGATTTAGTCAAGTTTTTTTGTTAAATTATTTTAATTTTATTAAAACTCTTTGATTTAAAAGTAAATAAGAAAGTATTTTTAAAAGTAAGATAAATCGGAAAATTCCGTTTCAAGTTTAAATTATAAATATGAATAAATAAATAAATATGCGCCAGACAACACACCAATTGTCTGGTTTCGTGGTAAGGAATTTTCTTCCTTGTGTTAACGAAGTACCAGACAACGATTATGACGGGAGCGTCTCCCATAAATACTTAAATACATGTAACATCCATGACTTAGGTATAAAAGTTCGTGCTCATCACACAAACATTTGCCCCTTGCAGGATTCGAACCCGCGACGGCCGGCGTAATAGTCAGGAGCGCTAATCACTACACCAAACGCGTCGTCTATTATATATTAGGTATTAATTATTTCTCATATTTAACTCGTCAAGTATGTGTAAACGAGACACAATAAAAATTCCATTGTTATGCGACTCTCGGCATTCGCTTGATCCCTGAGTGATTAATTTGTACTTCAAAACCTCTAAACGCATTACCTGATAAGTGCCAATACTTATATCTGAAACGGTGACAGAAAATCTAAGTATATTATACTCGTACATATTATAATAGAAAGTGCTAGTTACATTATCTATAACTCAAGAACGGCTGAACCGATTTGGTTGAAAATTAATGGGGAGGTAGCTTAGATCCAGGAGTCCGGAGTCCGGAGTCGGAGGAGTCAGAAGGAGGAGGAGACATAGGATTTTTTTATCTCGTTAGATGGGGCGGGGCTGGGGTGGGACGGGGCCGGGGCAAAACGGTGGGGAGGTAGCTTAGAACCAGGAGAAGGATATAGGATATTTTTTATACATTTCGATGGGGCCGGGGCTGGGGCGGGACGGGGCCTTGGCGAAAGATTGTTCGCTAGGACCGCTTAACTTTTAGAATAACTGAGTTGAGCGGGACGGGGTCGGGGCGGGACGGGGCTGGGGGCGCTACAAAGTTCGCTGGGTCCGCTAGTAACCTAATATAATAAAACAACATAAATTCTTTACAAAACGTTTATTTCAAACTTAAATCAACAATTGCGTTCGATTACTTATTCTTATTATTACAACACATAAATTTAAAACATCATCCATTACCTTTTTTATTTACAGAAAATAGGCATTTTTAATGCCCTGTTTTACTAATTAATATGCTATGAAACTGGAGTACAATGCAATCATCATTTATTAAAAAAAATAAGCACAAAATTAAAAGGAGACAGATTTTGATTAATTTTTATATTCAATTAACGCTTAAATAATAAAGAAACAAAATTATGAACTTTTAATATAAAAAAACACGATTTTGGCCCCAATCCTTATACATTGTTCTGATTTATTAATAATCAACTCTCAATCTCAAGACATTAGGCCTGTTTCAAAATATTCTAAAATGTTTTGGTTAGCGCTAACTACATTAAATAAATAAATAAATATGCGCCAGACAACACAATTGTCTGGTTTCGAAGTTAATAATTATAGCTTGTGTTACGGAGTACCAGACAACGATTATGACAGGGTCTCCTATAACACAAACATTTGCCCTTGCGGGATTCAAACCCGCGACCGCTGATTGAGTAGTCGGGAGAGCTAACCACTGCACCAAACGTGTCATTAAACTGACCAATATTTCATACGAAATGACGTCGCATATTTATATTTTATTGCTTATTTGTGGATTGTGAAACAGGCCTAATTTAGTCACACCCTGTATTTTTATACTACATTAGATAATCGGACACCCAAGGGGACATATCACTGGTGTATTTAGTGGGGGGAATGTCGTAGGGAATGATCAGACGGTTTTTAGCTCCAGGCTCCAAGGGGAAGAAATCTTCGTTTATCTGAAAAATTATAATTATTATATGCCTTGATTCAATTTAGCAAGAAAACATATTGACTTAAAGTACCTATAAAAACTGTTGATAAAAAAGTCTTATAGACAATAATGTTACTACAAGGATCTACCTTATTACTAAACATTTGGACTACCTCAAGGCACTATTTTGTATCAACTACTATAAATACTACTACTCTAACATACAACATTAAAATTACTAGGGCTACCACAATCAAGGCACTACCCTGAACCCATTGCTATTACAGGGGGACAATTCTCTTACAGCAACATCACTAAGCCGTGTTTGACGTCGAGCTTGAATTTCAGAATAGCTTGACGGTTCTAAATGCGCTGCTCAATGTTGAAGTAAAAGAAAATCGTCAAACTATCTTAACGTTCTCGATGACAGCATTGACATTTGCTTAGTGAATCGACATGCTGGACTCCCTCAAGACAGAATTCTAAGCCCACTACTATAAATCACAATTATAAATGAAACCAATTTTGTCATCTTGTCGGTGGACATCATACGCTGTGCCTATGGTCGAAGGTCTCCATTTTGTAACTTTTCTGCCGGTTGGGGCAGAAAAGTTTTCTTTGAAATTTTATTTCGTATTATTAGTAGGTTTGTTGATGACCGTTTCGTCAATTCATAGAGCACAAAATTGGCTCGTGATGTCAGTTCCATAAGCTAGTGATAGTAGTTCAATGCTCACAACAAACTTAACAGGCATGAACAGCACACCAGCTTTATAGATGATTTGGTGATGAAGATGATTTGGTGACGATCTTGAATTGGTGTGACCACAATGGAATGCATCTGAACAAAAGTAAATGTTTCATTATTTCTTTTTCTAATAAAAAATGTAAACTTTCTTTTGAATATAAACTTCATGACCACATACTTGAGCGGAGGACAGTGGCTAAGGACCTTGGTATACTTTTTGACGATAATTTGACGTTCCGCCAGCACTTTGAGTACATTGTTAAACGTGGTAATCAGTTGCTTGGATTTATCCTAAGGTCCACCCGTCATTTCAGGAAGCCTGGTAGTATCTTGACTTTATTTTACGGATTGGTGAGAAGCATTCTGGAGTACGGTTGTCCTGTTTGGTCTCCTCACTACAAAACTCACTCTGAAAACATTGAACGGGTTCAGGCACGGTGCCTGAGAATTGTTTCATTTCGCTGTGGGCTCGGTCGAACTATTAACGGTTACAATGCACGCATGATAAGGTTTGGGGTGACTCCATTGCATGTCCGTCGAAAGAAGTATGACATCATATTTTTGCACAAAATCATACACTCGCTCATTGACTGCCCCTATTTAGTGGCTCAGTTATCCTTTAACACCCTGCACAGATGCCGTCGATCTAAATTGTTTGCTCTTGAGGTCTACAGAAATAATACCTCGTTTTATAATCCCCTTGTACGGATGCGTCGATTTTATGATGAGTTGGTCGAGTCCCATCCGGACCTCGATATATTTCAACCTGAATTGCACTCGTTTCGCAAGAGCATTGACAGTGCTCTCGATATCTGCCAACAACATTAATTTAATTTGTTTGTAAATTTGTTAACAGTTTTTTTTAATTCTGTTGTTTTGGTTTAATTTGTTAACGGTTTTTATTATTTTCAAAATTTATTAATTATTTCACTGAAATTGTTGCGATTTTACGATAATGTATGTAATACGTAATGTTATTTTATGTACACTATTCATAGGTTATAGTCTAGTTCCTTAAATGTTTCATTTCCATGTTTTGTAAGTCACTGTCTGTAACCTGTCTGTGTACTGATTAAATAAAATAAAATAAAATAAAATAAAATAAAATATAGGCTGCGTTTCCCGCGCAGCCTTGTATGTGTTTGTATAGTAATAGAACAAGGGTCTGCTTTAAGTCCTAAGCCTTATATGCTAGTTATTTGGACTGCCTCAAGGCACTATTTTGTATCCATTACTATAAATACTGCTACTCTAACGTACAACATTAAAATACTTAGGGCTACCTCCATCAAGGCACTATCCTGAACCCATTGCTATAACAGGGGGCCAATTCTCTAACAGCAACATCACCACTGTGTTTGACGTCGAGCTTGAATTTCAGAATAGCTTGACGGTCCTAAATGCGCTGCTTAATGTTGAAGTAAAAGAAAATCGTCAATCCATCTATCGTTCTCGATGACAGCATTGACATTTGCTTAATGAATCGACATGCAGTGCACTATGCTAAAGTATTAAGGACTACCTCAAGGCACTATCTTACACCCGTTATTATAAAACATAACCACAACAAACTTAGGCAGAAAAAGCACGCCAGTCTCATACTCATGGCCCTCAACGCTGCGTTTTCCTTGTTTATGGTTCCTCAAGGAATATTGCTTAACACGTTCCGGGACACTGTTCCAGACACAACAGATGTTTTATTGTTTTCACGCCTGTAGGCGTCAACTGTCCCGGAACGTGTTAAGTTACGGAAAGTAGTAGCGTATGTATATAGTAGTAGTAGTATTACAAATGTCTACTTTAGGTATTCCCTTATATTAGATTGGACTTGGAAGAAACTTTGGAATTTGGACTACCTCAAGGTACTATTTTAAGCCCACTACTATTAAACATGAAAACTCCACCGACAAGAGCATAGCTCTTAAATATAAAAAAAGAAACTATTAAACATACTCATACTAACCAAGGATTAGATCAGGGCATTGTGTCAGGTCTGTTGTTACAAATACTATTACTATATGACATTTTAATAAATTAATCAGGATTACCTCAAAGCACTATTTGAACACTACTACTACTATTACTAACTACTCAAGGTACTAACTAAAATGCTAAGGAACACCTCAAGGCACTATCCTACACCCATTATTATACAACATACTCACAACAAACTTAGGCAGAAAAAGAACTCCCGCTTCATAACTCATGACCCTCAACGCTGCGTTTCCCTTGTTTATGGTTCCCCAGGCTGCCTTGCTCACGTTACCGGAAGTGAGGAGGTAGTAGGCGGCCATCTTGTTGTCTGGCGATGTGCGAGTGTATGACTTTATGTGCGGCATTGCTCTGTTTCTGTGTGTGTGGGTCGCTTTCCATTGGCTGTGTAAAAACAAGATTGGGATTAGGTATTAAATAGCAACTTTTTGAACTAATAGCTCATAATTATAATAAAAGCCCCCCTAGCCGATTTCGACTACGGTGGCCAGTCACAACGACCAATATATATAATATATATATATATATATATATATTGATGATGATAGGTATTTCAACTTGTAGTGCTACAAAAATGAATATTGTTTAGAATGTTTTTTAACACTCACAGTGTCATATTTGTATTCTTGAAAGAAGAAATAAGAAACCAAAAATTGCGCACGGGCGAGGCTCGAACCAGCATCTTTCTGGCTTACCGGGCCAACTGCTCTTCCAATTGAGCTACCGTGCTGTCGGTCCGACCGTGCGAAATGCTTGGTTTCTTATGGATACGTGATTGCGTGACGTTGCCCGCATGCAGTTGGCCCGGTAAGCCAGAAAGATGCTGGTTCGAGTCCCGTCGGTGCGCATTTTTTTTTTTTAGTGAATATTTTTTTTTTTTTTTTTTTTTTTATTAGAAAAACAATACAGGTAACAATCAAAACAATAACAAAAAAAGCGAGTATCTAAATAGAATGATACCCTAGAATAGTTTTCACAACATGATTTGCATGCTGTTGTAGTTTTAGTAATTAAATGTAAGCAATTACACCTTAAATCTATATATTATAAAAGAAAGTCGTGTTAGTTACTCCACTTATAACTCAAGAACGGCTGAACCGATTTAGCTGAAAATTGGCAAGGAGGTAGTTTAGAGCCAGGAGAAGGACATAGGATACTTTTTATCCCGATCAACGGGGCCGGGGCTGAGGCGGGACGGGGCCGGGGCGAAACAAAGTTCGCTGGGACCGCTAGTTAAATGTAAGTAGCAATTACACCTTAAATATAAAACAGCTTTTTAAAGTTTTTAACATTAAATTATTAAGTTAAATGTGAGTTGATATAACAATAAAGTAATTATAGTCCATTAAATCCAAAGATAGAAAAGAATGTTGCCAGGTTTGCTAGGGTACAAATAAAACTTACAATAAAAAGTTGTTGAGCCACAGCTGTTTGTGATGCGCATCGGCCGCGTACGGCAGGCAGCCGCCGCCTAGCAAGCCGTCGTGCGATTGACGCACGTTTTCTGCACAGGACGACAATATTTTTATACATAGCACATAGCAACATAACATAGGTGACATAGCAAGAGGGTGACAATTTTACTTTTTAACAGATCTTGTTATGAAAATAAGACTTATGCCACTAAACCCCAAAAAAAATCCACTTGCACCCCAAAAAGTTTTATAGGGAGGATTATAATTCACAATTTTGGGGTTATAGTGGAATGAATGAATAGATTGTAAAGAAGGATGCCCAATGCCATATTATATGCTTCGACCTGTCAAATTTTTTTGTTAGTAGATGTACAATCAAAATTAAATTATATTTAAACTGCTTTTGTACCCATAAAACAACGTTATAAATATGATTTTATTTGGCAGCCAGTAAATTGAATAATTGCAAAAAAAAAACATTTTTAGGTTATCTCACATAACTATATTGCAAATTATACATTACCAGTACGCATAGATCATTAAAGCTGCCTATTCACTTGGAAATATATATTAATATACCGAGATATACTCGATATCGCTCACCATAGTTTACAATGGAACCCTTCTCACTGAGAAATATAATATTTTATATCCCGAGCTATAATATGTTTTTGAGCGATTCGAGAAAGATATATTTTCCGCCCCCCGCACGCCCCTCCGCCCCCCGCGGTGGTGGACAATCCCATACAAAACTAAGAAAATATATATCCCATAGTGTGAACGGGTAAAAGATATATCTCTGACATCATAAAAGCCAAGTATTCTCAATCACCCTCGAATATTGAATAACTGCTGATTTGTTATTATTTTTTTTCTATTTGGTTTGTTATAAATATCAATTCATTCTAACTTCTAATTTTTAACTTCCACACTATGCTTCGATATATAAAATCATGCTATGTACACTATTGTTAGACTACAGTTTTGTCTGTAATTTAATTAGAACCCTTATTTATAAGCTAGTTAAGACTGTAATCTGTTTGTGTACTTCATAAATAAATATCTCGGGATGTAAAATATATCGTAATATATATTAATATATTATATCCCACAATCAAAAGGCAGCTTAAGGCTTATGCCACTAAACCCAAAAAAAATCCAATTTCACCTAAAAAACGTTTTATAAGTAGGATTATAATTCACAATTTTTGGGGTTATAGTGGAATGAATGTATGGATTGTAAAATTGGGAGAACAATTAATTAGCTTTGGGGTCAAGTGGCGTACGCGGAAAATAGTTTTCAAAAATTTCACCATGTTATTTAGAAACTAAGATGTTTGAAATAATAGCAATATAGAACTCTTCATCATCATCATAATTATCAGCCAAATAACGTCCACTGCTGAACATAGGCCTTCCCACGGTTTTCCACAGCGACCGGTTGTGAGCGGTCTGCATCCAGTGTAATCCTGCGATCTTTTTCGTCTGTCAAACATATAAGGTCCTTGACCTAAAGGTATGACTGGGAGAGAATGCTTTTAGCATTAAGTTCACCTTTTGTACACTGTTACTTGTGCAATAAAGTTCTTAAATAAATAAAAAATAAGGTCACCTCGTTTTAAGTGATAATATTTAAAGGGCCGATTCAGCACAATAAATTAATCATTTTTTGTAGAAAACACTTTGGGTTTTTATCCGCTAGTTTTTGAGAAAATTGGAGACTAAGGTAATATTTTTTTTCAGATTTTAATTTTTTATTAATTAAGGCTATGATAAGAGAAAAAGAAGGTTTGGGCATTGAATTGAGAGACGCGAAGCCGACGATGTAGATAACTTTTTAAATTGTCAGGGTGCTGTTTTAAAAAATAATATGGTCTATGTTAAAGAAAATAATTAAAATTAAAATCTCGATTTTCCGAAAAATAATGATATTGTCCTGTTTCTATGATGTATACAAAGCCACTGTTAAAATATTATCACTTAAAATGATTTGACCTTATATATAGAATATAATGAAATATAATGTTTCAACCATTCACTTAATAAACTCACCTAATGATGGGTAGATAAGCTTCAATTCAGGTTGCGGCGACAAAGCCTGCGGTTGGCCCTTAATCTTGGTGAAGTGGTGTAGGAAGTCACCGGTTAGCCATAACTATGAAAAAAAACATACATACACTATAGATAGTGCCATCTACGACGGCGCGCCCCACCACTCGTCCAAATCGTTTATAGTACATGTGTGCAAGCTCTTTCCAACATTTGAATTGAATTTGGAACATCTTAATGACTTATGAATGACAAGCACACTTCAAAAAATACACTCAAAGGGAAAGATGCTCTACTTGGATATATGTAGTTTTAAGTAGGTATGGTTAGTTACTAGAAAAGTAATATATTATTTTTAAACTGCACAAGCATGATTTTTACTATTGACGTAAACGAAATACGTAAGAACGTTTTACAACATTTAAAAAATGTTTAAAAACTTTCTTTATAAGAAAACCATCGGTCCACCGGGACTTCATACGCGTGAATTGTTTTTTCTTCGTACACGTAGGTCCTAGCGTAATGTTTTATAGCCTTCTCCGATAAAGTACATCCCGGTTATATTATAAGTTACCACATGTTTTTTTTTATTTAAAATTGTTTTTGTGTTTTTAAGTTACCATTATAATTCTTTCAGTAAATTTTATAATGACAGTAGATTATATTAGGTTTATTTTTTAGTAGAACACACTGGGATTTTCTTGACATTTTAAAAATAATTTAAGCAGAGCCACTTTCGTGACGAGTCTGAATATTTGAATGAAGGCCGGCTCGCAACTGACGCGCGTGTCTTCCCCCGCACCCCGCACCTTCCTTAATCAAAAAAGGAGTGGGGCGCGCCTTCGTGGATGGCACTATCTATAACGAAAACTAATCTCAAAAACAAACTTTTATTCATTAAAACATTGAATTTAAACTAAAAAGTTAACTCTGCAATTCAAATAACCAAACGCAAAGAACGAATGAAATACGAGTGTCGCTACCCGTCCCTAGAGGGCGGGCAAAGTTTTCTGCTACTCTACAATAGGTGGCGTTAGTGGACTGGTTGTTACTTGTCCTTCTTTTTGTTACTGGCCACCTTGTGGATACGAACCGGGTGCCATCCATGCATCTGTCTAACCCTCTGAAAAGTCTCACCCAGATTCTGCAATGAGGGCTACCGTTTTCGTGCTCACTAGTTGGCGCCACTGTCGCGTGAGGTCCAGAACATAGCTTTTATGGTGTGTAAAATGTCATGATGGAGAGATAAAAAATCAAGTTTAACATCGGGCATGCCGCAGTCCAGCTTTGTTAGGAAAAGAGGAGTAAGTACACAAGTTATTAAAGATTTAACATTTATTTTCTTAGTCCCCCTTTTAAAACACTCATTCATTGATTCGTAACTAGCAGTTACTATTAGAAGACAAAGAATCGTTATTTATGGATATTATTTATTATTTATTTTCAGACAAATTATCTTTTGTCGCTTTCCATCACATGCGAAGAAAGGGAGAAAGAACAATCTTAATCAGAAAACAATTTATTCCTTCTTTTTGTTACTGGCCACCTTGAGGATGCGAACCAGGTGCCACTCACGTTGCAGGCGGCGTTTAATCCATTGCGCCATCCATGCATCTAGCTAACCCTTTGAAAACTCTCACCAGATTCTGCAACTGACGACCTGTCAACGTATCTCTCTCGCTCCTATCGTCACAACAATTGTGACCCAGTAGGAGTAAAAAAGACAACTGACCTTGGGCTCTTTTCCGAAGCTGCCTATACTGCTGGCCTGGGCTAGTAGCGGCCACTGATGGTTCTCAGCAGTAGGCACAAGACAGTGTTGTCTTAGCAACGACCCAACGCGTGTCATGCCCCAGTCCACGTCGAAATGTGAACCAGGGGCTGAGGCTATTAGGAATACGCTGGAAGGAAAAGATGGATGTTTGATTGAATTTATTTAAACAAAAAACCGGCCAAGCGCGAGACGGATTCGCGCACTTGGGGTTCCATACCGTTGATAGGTAAACAACATAGCTGAATATTTCTAGTGTATAATGTTGCTAATATTGATATCGAACACAAAGGGGAAAAAATGACGCGTTTGTTGGGGAGTTAGGTAAAGGAATAGAAACTTTTTGAACAAAGTGGGGGATTCCCCGTCGTGGGGCATCGCTTATCGTTAATCTAATCAACTATTCACTGATGTTTTCATAATCGATAAAGGATACGTGTCTCGGTAATCGATTACAGTATCGATTATAATCGATTTTAATCGATGTTTCTTATATGTATTAAAAATCTTTGTTAGAATAATAATTACAAACAGCGAAACAATCGATTGCTTACAGTCATATCAATATAATCGATTCGAATGACACATATTTGAATAATCAGTTAAATAAATAAAAAATAAAATAAAATAATTTTATTTCAGACAGGGCCCATAATAACAAGATCAAACTAAAAATTAATAAAATCGAAATTTAAACACGAAATTAAATTCATTAAATGAAATAAATTAAAATACAAAAACCAAATTAAATTAAAATACAAAATTAAATTAAAATACAAAATTAAATTTAAATACAAAATTAAATTAAAATACAAAATTAAATTAAAATACAAAATTAAATTAAAATACAAAATTAAATTAAAATACAAAATCAAATACAATAGAACTCTTAAAACAATATTAATTAAGATAGATATCTGCCACGCTCTGGGGCACCGGGCACACGCACATGTGTTTGTACCCAGTGCCGCAGAACGGGGCAGTCCGGCTTGTCACTTAGGACACTCAAGATAGTGTTGGAGCTCCCGCGCACGCGAAACATCAGCGAGGCTATGCGGCGCCGCAGCACAGTGTGGAAACCGTCAGTGTGCGAGTGCGCAAACATCGCCGACGCACTACAGTGACGCGGAAGCCCCACCAGCACCCTGAATGCATTATTATATTGCACTCGGAGAGCGTTGATGGCCCGCTGCGTGTAGCTGACCCACAGACCGCACGTGTACAAGGTTTGGCAAAAGGCTTTAAAGAGAGTGACCTTTACCCCTATGCTACACCGCGCAAATCTACGGGCCAACATATTACAGCGGACCGCCATCGCCCTCCTTTCCCTTTCGATGTCACCATCGTCTTTTAAATCCTCGGTTACCACATGGCCGAGGTATTTAAACTCTTTCACCCTACCTAGAGCGATGCCATTAAGTAGCACACTTGGCACATCACCTAGCTTGCGTCCTTTTGATAGAAAAACCAACAGCTCACTCTTTTTAGCATTGTACAGGAGACCGTGTGTCGCTGCGTAATCCTCACATACACCTATTAGTTTTCTGAGACCGGCAATTGATGGGCTAAGCAACACCATATCATCAGCGTAGCTGATACTGTTAATACAGTGACCGTCAATTGAGCAACCGACCCCTGTGTCACTCAGCTCCACAATCAACCGATTCACGTACAGGTTAAAGAGTGAAGGAGACGTTAACCCCCCTTGTCTCACTCCACAATTCAACCGGTCTTCATCCGAAAACTCAGAAAGCCACCTGACCCGGTTTGACTGATGATCATACCAATATTTAAAAATATTGATCAGGCCACCTGGCATACCTGTAGCTTTCAATTTACGCCATAAAATGTCATATCTTACCAAGTCAAATGCCTTACTGAGATCAAGAAAGGCAGCATACACTGGCGTGTTCCTATCCGTGTAGTACCTAACGGTTTGCTTGAGAGACATAATCGCACATTCTGTAGAAAGTCCCGGTCTAAATCCGAACTGAGCGTCATGTATATGAAGATGTTCTTTAAGTTGTCGCTCAAGCAAGCCGTCAAGAACCTTAGCGGACGTTGTAGCCAACGAAATCGGGCGGTAGTTACACTTATCGGAAGTGTCTCCAGTTTTGTTTTTGATTATAGGTACCACCACCGACTTCATCAGCTCCCCCGGCAGATAAGAATGCCTAATGCACAGAGTAAAAAGTAGTCCCAAGAGCCTAGGTAGATGTGGTCCCGCATATCGAAAGTGTTCTATGCTAAGATTGTCGTGTCCGGGAGACTTCCCACGGGACATGCCTTTTATTACGAGGGCAACTTGTTTCGCTGTTACACGGTCCGGCACCCCCGACACCACGATCTTTGCATCATCATCCTTTACATCACCAAGTGGAGATTCCACTAGAAAGTGATGCCTAAACAGGTTTGCTATCTCTTTTGGTTCACTGACGCCGTCAACACTGACAGGGACAGCAGGCCTTGCACTTAACTTTTTTGTTTGTTGCCAGAACCCCCTAAAATCATTATTTTTATGTTTTGTTGCCAAGATATTCATTTTTATTTGGTCTTGGTTGTTCTGACAAAATCTAAGTTTGCTCTTAAAAAGCCTTCTCGCCTCTTGCATTTTATTGCAAACGGTACCACTATTAGGCCGACCATACCATATCCACGTTAGAAACTTTTGCCTAGCGTCCCTGTGAGCTTCACGTACATACTTATTCCACCCAGCAATAGGACGACCGCGATGTGGTTTGCCCCCACCCACACGATCACCATAACTAATCACAGCGGCCTCCTGCAGAGCCGCGACAATATCACTATAAAGCGAGTCTATTGCGGCCAAGTGTACTATGCTACTATCATTGCACATATAGTCACCGCACTGGTGGTACTCATGAGGAAAGCCAAGATCTCGTAACTTATTATTACAGTGTTTGGTGTACATCTCTATTTGGTTTGGGTCCCTTTCCCCCCATAGTACCTTGTTTACTGTGGCGCACGGCATCTCGATAGTTTGGCTAACGGACTTTAAGTTGCACTGAATACAAAGTGGAAAGTGATCAGACCAAAAAACGTCGTAATGTACTCTTACTGATTGAACTGTGCCAAAAGCAGCCTCAGTAACCACGCAGTGATCGAGCCACCTATGGCTGCCATGCGCTTCACTAGTAAATGTGTAAGTATTGGAACAGAGACCCAACATATCAATATCCGCACATGTCCAATTTTGCTCCCTACAAAAGTCTATAAGCTCATTGCCAAACAGTTCCCCAGGGTGAGCATTAAAATCTCCCAAGATATAAACAGTTTCAATATTACATGTCTCTATTATTGATGCAATTTCACTTAAACACTGAACAAAGTCTAAAAGATTGTCAGTTGAGTTGGTAGGCATATACACGGTAAAAACAAGTATAGACCGATCCGAGACGCACACTTGTATTGCACTAATTCGATTGCTTTTACACGGAATCACAGACACACATTTAAACTTACTGATTCTCCATAACAGTGCGACGCCACCGTGAGGTCTACCCCGCAGTATCCCACTTGACATGTCCACAGCCGATTTACCACAAAAACCAAAGCCACTGTTTACTTTACCAAGCTCCGGTATCTCGTGAGGCAAAAGCCATGTCTCCTGCAGTGCAACAATATCAGCATTCAGACAAAGGTCTCTCGTGCAATCTAAAGACCTTTTAAATGATTTACAATTAAAACTTATCAATTTCAAGGTTTCATTGTTAGTCGTGCTTGCCATAAAAATATAAATTATTATTCCCGATGTCAGCTTTTTTTTGTCTGCCTAAGTATTTTTTGCCGAATTCAATGAAACGACGAAATTTAATGCCGTCGGGCCACAGGTTACTCTCCAAAATCAGTCCTATTTTCTGTTTGGGTACAAATATTTTATAGGAATTATAATCCCTCTCCTGTTTAGACTGTATTTTCTGTAGTGTGACATCCTCATTCGTTTTTGTTTTTATGTAGGATATAATGTCATGTTCACTGGTATCCTTGTGTACGTTATTTACGAAAAGTGGAACATAGGTGTTTGCAGCCCTAAAGCCGCCTTCTAAGACAGTACACGTTCCTTTTGTACCCAAGAAGCGATAACTACGTTTTTTCCTTTGTACTGTTGTCCAAACTTCATCTGTACTGTGTCTATTTATATCTCTCGGGGGCCGCGGCGACTGTATCAGCTGTTTATTCATTGTATCGACACTCACCGAGGCATTAGTCATCGCAGCATATGATGCGTTTTGCATTTGTAACCTGTTATCATTACTAGGCAATACTGCTGTGGATTCCTCCACACGCACACAGGCCGGGCTTTGCGAGACAGGTAGATCGTCGACTTGCGCGTACGAAGGTGACGGAGAATGATGCGTTTGCTCGCCACGTCCCTCTGTTTTATCAGTAACGGTCGTGCATTTCATCTCATCAATCGTTTTCCGTGTAGTGTCTATAAAACCGACTGGTCCGCTATCACAATTATACTCGGAGCTATCCAATAAGTGCTTAGTGCCTCGCTTCATATTAATATAATTGGCACTTTGGAAGTTGTTCACAATGGATGTCTGTTGCAGGTTAACGAATTCATTTTTTAATTTCGTAAACTGGTCTATAGGTGTATAAGTCTCCTTAATATTGTCGATCTCAGCCTTTAATAAAATAAGATCTTTTAATAGTCGCGTTGCGTCCAGGTGATCGAAAGTAACTGGAGGTAGTTTATGTAGATCACGGGCTACAAAAATCGGCAACTCATTAGGATCTTTCTTTTTTATCAGTGAGATTATATCTTCTAATTCACGCTGCGTTTTACCTTCCCTTTTACGTTGAATCTGTTTCTCTGTTTTAACTGAAGTAAACAGGAGGTGTTTCGCTGCACTGATATCTTCTTGTTTGAAAGCAGTTATGCAGAGTCTGATCATTGAGTCTTCATCCATCACATCACACTTGTTTTGTATGAATGCCAAAATCTCGTTTATAACTATGTTACAATTCACGCACTTTATTACAGAGGTCGTTGACCTGTCCATTTTTTCCCAAACTTAACCCTTAAAGAATAATAATAGATAATAGTCCCCCTAGCCGATTTCGACCACGGTGGCCAGTCACAACGACTAACCGACTGCGCGGGACATATTATAGTGCACAAGTGTGTGCGCAAACACAGGTGCACTCTCCATTCCTTTCACTCTCATAGCCCGATGGGACAGCAATCTGACACGACCGGAGAGAGATCAGGCGCAGGACGCAACGGCTTAACGTGCTTTCCGAGGCACGGGGGTGAAACACCGCCAACTTCCAAACTCCGGGCTACCCTGGGAATTTCTGAACAGAAAACCTCCGGTACATATTTTTGGCCCGACCCGGGAATTGAACCTGGGACCTCCGGCGCAGCGGTCGCTTTAAAATGCGACCCTCTCACCGCTGCGCCACTGAGGCAGTTCCCTTAAAGAATAGAATAGAATGGAATCATTTATTTGCATTTAAACGGGATACATAAAAGGTTACAATCAATTTTATGTCCAGCCCATTTAGCCATTGACAAATAGCATGAAAATTCATTTAGTAATCGGCTGAGAATCGATACAAAATTTTCAGCAATCGATTGCTAAGAGCTTGCAATAATCGATTATGACAGATTTTACAGTAATCATTTATTAGGAATCGATTATGAATCGATGTTTCAATAATCGATAATATATAGAAGTTTGAATAATAAAGTTTAAATAACTATAATGATTTCAAATAAACTCACTTGATATGACTAAAATCGCATCTTTTCACCCTTTCCATATAAAATGACAAGCAAGGCATATGGTAGTGGCTCAGATAACGAAGCAGCGACTTCTTGAACAAAGTCGGGGATTCCCCGTCGTGGGGCATCGCTTCCGGCGGGAGTTCGGGGCAGCTGGGGCTGAACCATAGACTTGAAAGAGAAAAAATATTTAAATCGGTTTTAAAGGGTATTTATTTTAAAGATAAAGATAATCTAAGTAATACAAAAAAAAATTGGCAAGTCGTTTTTAAAATGCATTGTAATATTAAAGTTTTATTATTGCATATTAAGCATGCAATAATAAAACTTTAAAGGCAATCATTATCATCATCATCATCATCAGCCAAAGGACGTCCACTGCTGAACATAGGCCTCCCCCACGGCCACGTTCCAGAAGTTGCGGGTTCGATTTCCGCCGCGATTTTGCAATATTTTTTTTGTTTCTTATCTCATCTTATAGGAATGCATAATATGTACCCACCCTTGGGTCCTGTTTTCCCAATCGTCTATGTACAGATTGGCTGTGGAAATAACGACTCTGAGTGAGCCGTCTTCGTAGCAGAGAATCATCATTTTTCTGAAACAAAATGATGTATATAAACAAATAAATAAAATTAATATAAATAAATATGCGCCGGACAACACACCAATTGTCTGGTTTCGTGGTAAAGAATTTCCTTCCTTGTGTTACGAAGACCAGACAACGATTATGACGGGGGCGTCTCCCATAAATACTTAAATACTTATAACATCTATGACTTAAGTACAAATGTTCATGCTCATCAGACAAACATTTGCCCCTTGCGGGATTCGAACCCGCGACGGCCGGCGTAATACTCAGGAGCGCTAACGCGTCGTCATAATAATAATAGTATCGATGCTAAAAGTCGCAGTATGTAAGGGGTCTGACCTTTCACTGCATTGAATGAATGAATGAATGATGGCTTTATTCGACACAAAATAGACAAAAAACAGAGAAAGAAAAATACAATTTAAAAAAAAAATTGTGTAGAAAAGGTCCCCGCTCAGCAAAATTCGTGACAGCGCGAGGCATGTCACGAGCTTTATTGTCAGCGATAAAAAAATTTGCAAAAAAAATTGCAATAAGAATTAGACATGACGGGTCTAAACACGAAATATAAATATAAGTAAATGCTACTCACTGCTCGACGTTTCGGCTGCGTTGCAACAGCCGTGGTCACGAGCCAACTGCTGGCTGTTGACCACGGCTGTTGCACACAGCCGAAAAGTCGGGCACTGAGTAGCTTTACTTATATTTATATTTCGTGTTTAGACCCATCATGTCTAATTCTCATTGTAATGCAACGCGAAAGTTTAAAATCTCATAAAAATATGCAATCTCGCAACTCACGTATGATGTTTCCCAAAAGGCGTCGGCATTTGCACATAATGCGTATCGACATGGGGTTTCTTACTCTTTAAATCCCTCATATCTGGCATATCTTCCCCATACAATATGGTCAGCTTCTTAGCACTGTAGCCTGCGAAATAGTACTGTGCTAGCAACCAGCCCGGTTCAACCATAAAGTTTATTTGGAGCGAGCATTTTAACTCGCCTAGACTGCTGTCTAGGATTTCTGGAATAGATATTATAATTTACCTGTAGGTTATTTAATAATCTGTCGAGGTAATGTATAGATAATAGTTCCTCCTAGCCGATTTCGACTACGGTGGCCAGTCACAACGACTAACCGACTGCGCGGGATATTATAGTGCACAAGTGTGTGAGAAAACACAGGTGCACTTTCTATTCCTTTCACTCTCATAGCCCGATGGGACAGCAATCTGACACGACCGGAGAGAGATCAGGCGCAGGACCAACGCACCGAGGCACGGCGGTGTAACACCGCCAACTTTCAAACTCCGGGCTACCCTAAGAATTTCTGAACAGAAAAACCCAGGTACATATTTTTGGCTCAACCCAGGGACCGAACTCATCGAACCCTATCTATACTAATCTATACTAATATTATAAAGCTAAAGAGTTTGTTTGTTTGTTTGTTTGTTTGAACGCGCTAATCTCCGAAACTACTGGTTCGAATTGAATAATTCTTTTTGTGTTGGATAGTCCAGTTATCGAGGAAGGCTATAGGCTATATTACATCACGCTACGACTAAAAGGAGCAAAGATATAGTGGTAAATGTGTAAAAAACGGGAGAAAAAAGTCACTATTCCACGCGGACGAAGTCGCGGGCAAAAGCTAGTAGATGATATTAGTGAAGCCTTGCTTTGCTCGCTTTGTGAGCTGGTTTAATTACGAAAAATCAAGCAAAACTTTCGATTTCCGTGGTGTTGTAGCTTGCACGCTAGGTTTTAACACGTCACTGCTCCGAAGTCCCGGGTTCGATTCTCGGGTCAATGAGGGAATCATAATTTTCTTCATTATCCCAGGTCTGGGTATTGTGGTACCACGGTTGTTTCTGATTTCCGTAACACAAGTGCATTAGCTACTTACTTTGGGATCAGAGCAATGTATTTAATTGGTGTGATGGTGCCCAATATAAAAAAAAAAATTAGTTTTTCATTTTATTTTAAGTTCAATATAGTGACATGGTATAGAATATTTGATAGGGCGCGCTGGCCGAGTGCTACACTGCCATATTGCCGTGCGCGTTTTTAAGTTACTATGTGAATGATATATTGAGTGAATGAAGGAGTGAATGAATGAACGAACGAATGAGTCAGCAAATTTCCGATTTATTAAATATAGTAAGTGAATGATTTATTGAGTGAATGAGGGAGTAAATGAATAAAGGAACGAAAGAGTGAGCAACTTTCCAATTTGTTAAATAAATAAGCAGCAATTTCGTACTGTGCACTTTAAAAGTGAATGATTTATTGAGTGAATGAATAAACGAACGAATAAGTGAGCTTCTTTCCGATTTGTTAAATAAATAAGGAGCATTTTCGTACTGTGCACTTTAAAAGTGAATGATTTATTGAGTGAATGAATAAACGAACGAATAAGTGAGCTTCTTTCCGATTTGTTAAATAAATAAGGAGCATTTTCGTACTGTGCACTTTAAAAGTGAATGATTTATTGAGTGAATGAGGGAGTGAAGTGAATGAATGAACGAATGAGTGAGTGACTATACGATTTATTAAATAAATAAGTAACAATTTCGAACCGTGCACTGCACTTACCCAAAAAAGTAATAGAGTTGGGCTGATCATGCGTCTCTTTGGCATCGGTGATGGTAGTATAGAATATGTGGTAAGGCGCGCTGGCCGCGTGTTTAGCGGCCATTTTGCCCTTAGGCCTGACCACCTTGAGGAAATCTTCTGCCCTCCTTGTAGGTGGTATTATGGGGCGGTAGGTTGCATCTGGGAGAAGTAAAAAAAACCTTCATTTTTCATTGTCATCATCATCACATTTAGTTGCAGGACGGCCTCTGCTGAACATAGGCCTCCCCCGCAATTTAAGAAATCCTGAGACAAACATACATACTTACTTATTTTCTTTTAAACATTAGCCTCAATAGATCAACATATTCAAATATTATTCAATTCTAACGATATAACATGCTACAGATCGAATTGATCACCTTCTTTTTTTGAAGTCGGTAATAATAGATTAACATAAGATTGAAGCGACATCTATGTTCAACCGCTGTCACTACATATCATCGCAACACGCTGACTCGGCTCGACACGACTAGATGGCGCTGCAGTCGAAAGTATGGAGACTCAACCGCGATATGTAAAATTTAGCTCGGACTTAACTACATATGAATAAACCAAGACGGTGAACATCGGACCTTGGTCCCCGGACATAACACCCGGTCGGTAGGAAGCGCTTCCCTTTGCCTTCCTAACACTGTTGCGCTAAATGATAATAAGTTGACACTCACCTCCTTTATTATCTGCACTTTTTTGACTTGATACTTTCTCGTCACTGGCTACATTACTACTATTCCCTGAACTACTACTGGCCACGCTAGGACTGCTTCTACCGGTCACAGAACCACTTTGTGAAGACCTTTGTGCATTATATGTATTCGGTCTTGGCATAACTAGACCGCTTGGCGAGTTGTTATGATTATTCGGACCAGGCAACGAGTAATTATACTGTGGACCGGAGTAATTATGCGTAGAATTTGTGCTGAAGTTTGAAGGACTAGGCATGATAGGGCCAGGATTATTCATGTTATTTGGACTTGGTAATGCTGGTCTGACGTTTGATGGGCTTGGTGCGGTAGGCTGAGTTGAGTTTGGTTGGTCGTTTGAGGATGAAACTTCCATGGAAGCGGTTTGTGTGGTACTTGTGCTGAAAAAATATTTTTTTACTGTTAAATTCTTACATTTCAATCTTACTATCTTACTAATTTTATAAATGGTAAAGTTTGTGAGGAGAATGGATGTTTGGATGTATGTTTATTATTATTCCTTCACGCAAAAATGATGTAATGGATTTTGATGAAACTTTACAATAATATAGCTCATACATCAGCAGCAATAGCATATACACTATAGTTCGAATTGGACCGGGATAAATTAAGTAAATTTTTTGAGATCCAATATTTACGTGAATCCATACGGGGATACGCTAGTATTGTTGTAATATCCATGAAGTAGTTAGTTAGTTTGGCTGGGGTGTTAGCCTCACAACTGGGCCATTGTACATACGTCCCTCTTTTAACGTGAAGTACAAAATAATATTTGAGTCCAACTAGTTGACAGCCATAGAAATGGGTTTGCTGATACACACAGGAACTTTCTTAGAAAAAGTTATGAAAACTATTTTTTTTAAAGGGATGTTTCATTAAAATGTTTAACTGTTGCCTAATATGTACCTGCTAACAGTCTTATCTCCCGGTTCATATATTTTCTTCTCAACCATGATCTCAAGCTGCTCCGTTATCATTCCACGTTGCTGGCTGTACTGGGACGGTATATTGAATTTACCACTTCCATCGTAATTGTCTAGTATAGACTCTACTGGAAAATCAAGAACATTACTTTGTATTTCATTTTGTACAGTATACGCATGTTTTTTGCATTATTAAACTTTTTTCTTTCTTAATAATACATTATTTTTGTTGTTGTTAATATCTTTGGTAATGTAAGTAATATAATAATCCTATCAGTTGTGCAAGCTTTACAAGGTGCCTTAGCCTGACAAAGTGTTTTTCGTCCTGTGATGTAAGTGTATTGTTATGTTTAATCATAGTGCACCTGTACGTAAGTTTATGTTATAAATAAAGAATTTTGAAAAACAAAAAACAAAACAAAACAATACATTATTTAATTATGATATTTACATTATATTTTTAAGGTATTAATAATATTTTTTCTTTGTATTTTACGCTGTAAATAATTATGATATTTCAAATACAACACGGCATGTGAGCTTTTTACAACCAATGAATTTAAGTAATTATTTTTCATACCACATCATAATTACAAAAACTTAATAGGTAATTTATTTTGTTTAAAGTTTGTACAACATAATAAATAATACTATGTAAGTATCGTCACCAACTTACTGTATGTTGTGGTCTAAAATCTTAATTGTGTATACTTACAGTGAGGATGGCTATACTCTCTCAAATGAGCTGGGTTTCGTCTGTAGCAACTTCCTCCATAACTACATTCTTTTCTCACCCTTTTGTTCGTCTTATTGTCTGAAAAATACTCAAAATCTGTAAATAAATCTCTCATCTTTCTAAGAATTTATGCAGTGATTTTTTTAGGTCTAAGTACCAGTTGTTGGATTCGTACGCTTGTTCGGCGTACTCATGACGAACGTTTAACTAGTTTTCTTCGATCAGAGCTTGTTTCGAAGTATTTCTTGCAATATTTCCACATAAATTGCGGTTTCTAGATTGAAAAACTGCCTCGTTGTTTTGTTGACCTCTTTTGACAGATAACAGTAACTGACAGCCGCTAAGCACATTCCAATACTTTAAAAAAAAATAAGTAGGTATATCTACTTTCAGGAAAATAATAATAGATATGTAAAAATACCTATGTCATGATGTGAGATTAATATTATTTTTCAGCATATTTAAATAAATTCTTCCGTGTTTATTGAACTGATCAAAGAAAAGTTTTATTTTCTTAAGATTATTTCGAGGATAAAATATTTTACTAATTTTTTTTTTTTTTTTTGGTATTTTTGGCCTTGCACGGTTTGTGCCACAGCCACGGCGAAATAAGATGGTACGATGATTAGTCAAAGGTAGGTTTACTAATTCTATACTTCGAACGTTTTGCATTCGGATACGCACTATTTTTAACTTTGTCTATGTCGCACGCAGCAGGCAAATCGTACAATTCCGCCGTTTACTTACATAATTATGGCGTCATCGAGTTTATAAACGCTAGCAGTCGTAGCGTAGCTATGCAAAATGCCACATAGACATAAAGTTTGATGCCGTGTATAAAATAGGCATGTAACATCTTACGAATAGCAGATTTAAATCTTAACAAATGAAATCATTATTTATTCAGATAACCTGCTACTTATTTTCATACAGACAGACAAACTGCATTAAATTGACGAATGAAGTGTAGCGGTAAAGTCCTTGAGCACGGGCGAGCGAGCAGATAGGTAGGTAGGAATGATTAAGATGCTCGCTCTCTGCAGAACTCTTCTTCTTCTTCTTCTTGTTTATGGCGTCCGAACTTAATGTTTTCGACACTTTGTTCCGCCAATGTCGCGTGACAAGCCTTTACACGGTTATATGTATAAAAAAAAAATTTAGTGGGTTACTAGAAAAAAAGATCAAGCAGACTTATCTTTCAACCTAAAACAAAAAGACAACACACGATAAATAAAGACAACACTAACAATAGGATAGTTAGGGGAGGCGGAGGGAACACACACAACATATAAATAAGCAAACTACCTACATTAAAGGGTAATATTTTTGTAGCTTATAAATTTAGTAAGGGATTTTAAAATCGGGGGATTAAAGGTATTTAATAAACATTTAATATTAGTTGGACGGGGGACACTGCGGGGAAGGAAATCAAGAAGAGAGGCGCCTACTTTAGTACAATTAAAAAGGATGTGGTTGGTAGACCCTTCCTCGAGACCACACTCACAAATGGAGCTGTCCTTTATACGGAGCTTCGCCAGATGGACTGGAGTACAAGAGTGACCAATTCGGAGCCGGCAAATGATCGAAACGACTTTTTTGGGAAGTTTTAAGTGTTTAAAAAACCAAGGTTTTGGTGGAATACTTTGCTGGATGTCTGCATAGTATTTTCCAGTATTTCTTTTTGAATTGTTCCAGTGAGTATTCCAGGATTGGAGTAGGTGGGCGCGGGATAAGGTAGCGACATCATGGGAGTATAGTTTAAAATGCTCTAAGGAGCCGGATGAGATGGAAACCTTAGCGCACGAATCAGCTGACTCATTTCCGGGGATTCCCTTGTGACCAGGAATCCAGGATAACACTATGTTAATACCAGTTTTAGAACACTCAAAGAGAGCTGATTTTAAAGATAATAGGGCATCTTGTTTTAATCTTGAAAGGGTTCGAAAGAATGGACTGGAGACAGCTTAGTGAATCGGTGAAAATTATAGAATTATTAAGAGAATGTGATTTAGCATATAAAATTGCTTCCAATATAGCAACTGCTTCACCAGTAAAGACTGATGAAACTGGGGGGCATTTGAAACTTAAAATTATTTTGAATTTTGGTATCCAAACCGCGGCTCCAACACAGCCCCCGTCGGAGAGCTTGGAGGCATCAGTGAATATCGGGAGCCAGCCTTGCCAGCGTTCAGATATGAGGTGCAGGAATTCTTGAGGAGCTGACTGGGAATCCTTGGTTATACCAAAATTTAGCAAAATGGGAGGAGAGAAGATCAAAGATTCAAAGCTGTTAGAGTAGAGCGGATTAAATGGGAGTTTCTCAATAGGAGTCGGAAGTCTGTTAAACTTTTGGTAACTAAGAAGTATGCAAGGGATATTTTGAGAAGGGTCAGAGGAGCTACATAAAGTGTTAAGGAGATCTAATTTATTCAAGAGAGGGCGAGACATATTTTCAGCGATTTTAACATAATAACGGTCACTAAGGTATTGTCTGCGTAGGTAAAGAGGGGGGTCAACAGATTCGATTTGGAGAGCATTAATAGGTGATGAGTTCATTGCTCCTAGAATTATACGCAGACACTTAGACTGAATTTTTGTAAGCTTTTCTAGAGCTACCTTGTTACCTGGGTCTAGTAGAAAAGAAGCATAGTCAAAATGGCTGCGTATAATGGCATTATAAACTAACTTTTGAGAATATGGGTGAGCGCCCCAGCGAACCCCAGATAGAGCGCGTAGAACGTTCATCCCCATTTCTGCTTTTTGGCTAATTTGGTTGAAATGAGCTATGCCGGTTAAACGAGAATCTAAAGTGAGGCCTAAAAATTTAACTTTATTGTTGGATGGCACAGTTTCTCCGTTAATTGATATTTGTAAATTTGGGACTGAGCGTTTATGAGTGAACGTGACGCAGCAACATTTTGGGACCGATATATCCAGTCCGTGACGAGTTAGCCAATCATTAAGGTATATAAGTGCTGAATTCAAACGTGAAGACGCGTCAGACACTGATTTGGAGGGAACATAAATGGCTATATCGTCGGCATACTGTAAGATATTGCAAAATGGCTCCACAGTCCTGTCAAGGTCGTAGGTGTATAAGCTGTAAAGTAATGGACTGAGCACAGAACCCTGTGGCAAGCCTTTCCAGACAAGCCTAGGCGGAAGAAGGATATCCTGATAGCGAACAGAAATCGACCTTGACATCAGTGAATTGCAAATAAACCGGACTAGCTTCTCCGAGACACTCAGATATTGCAGCTTTTGCCTGAGCACTGGAAGTAGAACGTTGTCGTATGCCGAGGATATATCCAAGAAGACTCCTACCAAATATTCTTTCTTTTTAAAGGCTATCCTTATGTCTGTGGTAAGTATACTTAGGCTGTCCAACGTGCTGTATCCCTTGCGAAAGCCAAATTGGGATCGAGCAAGAATACCTCTAGATTCTATGAACCATTCAAGACGATTCTTGATCATGTGTTCGACTATTTTTAGAAGAGTAGAAGAGAGAGCTATTGGGCGATACGACTTATGATCAAGAGGATCCTTCCCAGGTTTGAGGATAGGGATAACTAACTGCTGTTTCCAGCTGTCCGGAATAGTTCCTTGATCGAAGAATATGTTAATGATGTTGAGGAAGTAGACTTTAGCCCTATTTGGAGAATTGATAAGGAAAGAGTAAGGGATTCCATCAATGCCGGGTGAAGAATCAGACAGGCCATTCAGAGCTGATAAAAGTTCTTCAAATGAAAAAGGAGCATCTAAACTATTTGAAGATAATAAGGAGGAAGCATTGGCAGGCAGACAATCCAATGAGGGGACAAACGGCGGGGCTAACATATCAGAAAATGCGTTAAGCCAGATTGAGGGGTCATTGCACGTTGGGTTAGGAGAGCTGAGATATTGCCGGTATCTTCGGATCTGTTTCCATACCATGGAAGGGGGGGTTCGAGGGGACATGGATTCGCAAAATTTTAACCAACCTGTTTTCTTCTTCCTTGAAAAGAGTTTCCTAGCTTGTGCCGCCACACGTTTGTAATTAATGAAGTTCTCTAGAGACATTGCTTGATTATACCTTTTTTCAGCTTCCTTACGTTTCCTAGCCATGACAGTACAGTCGGCATCCCACCAGGGGGGGGGGGGATATCTTACTGGAGAGCTTTTTATTGGGAATGTTTTCATTGGCTGAGGACTGAATAATATTTATGAAATCAGCATAAGCAGACTGCGCATTTGATTGGTCAATAATCATGGGTAAAGAATTTATTTTGTCATTGATTGAAAGCGAGAAACCAGACCAATCAGCTTTATTTAAATTATAATTTAGGAGATGAGGGAGACGAGGGTTTATGGGTAGATTAAGTGGAAGAGTAATTAATATGGGAAAGTGGTCACTGCCGAAAGTACTATCAAGAACACTCCATGAGATTAAAGGAGTTAGATCTGGAGAAGAGATGGAAACGTCCACAGCCGATGCCGGGTTTTGTGAGGGAAGACATCTTTTTGTTGGCCTACCATCATTCAGCATACATAAATTAAGGTCGTCTAAAAGCTCGGCCAGCAATGTTCCGTTCGGGTCCGTGTGGTGGCATCCCCAGGCAATGTGGTGGGAGTTCAGATCACCCATCACAAGTACAGGAGGAGGAAGTGACGAGATGATTAAATGTAGTTCGCTAAGAGAAGAGGAGTCAGGATGAGGAATATAGACAGAGAGGAAAGAGATATTGAATGCCCGCACGGCCACAGCATTTAAGTCCTGGGAGTGCGGAGGGAGGGGTATCTGAGAAAAGGACAGGGAGCGCTTTACGAGTAAGGCGCACCCTGCGTATCCGTCATATCTGTCATCCCGGAGACACGAGTAACCCGTCACACGAAAACGTGATTCCGGTATCAACCATGTCTCCGAGACAGCAAAGATAGACGGTTTATATTTATTTATAAAGTAAATTATTTCGTGTTTTCTTCGTCTAATGCTTTGACAGTTCCACTGAACTGTCGTAGGATTCATTATTTAAACTATTCGGAAAATTAAGATGGGAGAGCTGAGAAATTTGTTGGGCAACGTTGGACGGTAATCGGTCGCACTGACCGGTAACAATACGGATTATAAGAGATAACATCATATTGAGGAGGATCTTCAACGGAAGTGGAAGGGTGGGAGTTAGAGTTGAGTGCGCAACCATTCGGGAGGGTGGAGGCACACTCACCGACTATGGCCTGGTGTGCCTGCTTGTCGTAACCCTTACCCAAAGGTGCTCGGGGGCGCGGGGCAGGACGAGAAACGGCCTTTTTATAGGAGACGGAGGTCGCAAGAGGTCGTTGGCTTTGGGGTTGTGACGTAGCTTGAGTTAGGTTAATAGAAGCAGGTGTTCTAGTCATGGCTGCGTACGATTTTCGAACCTGAGGATATAGGGCCGAAGCCTGGGTATACGGGACGTTGTCCTGAGACATGGCCATTTTGATAAGTTTCTGTCTTGAGTGTTCCGGGCATGATCTATTTACTGCAAAGTGCGGTCCCGTGCAAAGAAGGCAAGTTGCCTTGTCTTCCTGTACTGGGCAACTTTCCGCAGAGTGCGGTTGGGCGCAACGGAAACATCTAGGTTTGGAGCGGCATTGAGATTTCACATGTCCAAAACGGCAACAGTTATGGCACTGTATAGTTGGGAGTAGGTAGGTCTCTACAGGTATGGAGTTGTGGAAGCAGAACACCCTTTCCGGCAATACCTGGCCCTTAAAGGTCACTACAACTGATTGGGTCGGAATCCAAGTCACTCGGTTTTCTTCAGTTTGTTTCCGGTTTAAGCGTCTAGCTTTTAATAAAATACCGCATCCTGAGGGGACAGTTAATGCTTCTGCTAGTTCTTCCATTGTCCAGTCAGTAGGTATGCCTCTAATGAGTCCCATGCGGGTGACATTATATGTTGGGATGGAGGCAACATATTTATGTAGGGGTAATAACTCGTTATTCATGAAGTTGTTAGCTGCACTGGCTGACGAAAATTCAACTGACAATCTGTTACGGCCTATTTTTTTAACACCATCTAAATTAACATTCTGAATTTTATTGTTCACTAGAAACTTTCCAAATCGAATGGGCTGGATTGATGTTGGAGCTGACGGGTCTGAATCTATAATGCTGACATGTCTAGTACATGTGTGAAGGGACCTTTGTCTTGTTCACTGTACGCTTGTGGAGCTACGACCAAGGACGGGTGTACGTACATTGGTTGGCTGCTAGGAGAGGAAGTAGATGCCGGTGTTTCAGAGTTTGTTCTTTTTGCCGGTTCCGATGGTTCCAGCGGTTCTAGGCGGCGCTTTGTCGCCGTTTGTGAAAATACAGGCGGTGAAGACTCCAGAGAAGTGTCCATAGGGGAAGTGGCCCGATCCGGAGGATCAGGGGGATCAGGAGGTAAAGTGTTCATGTTAGAAAAACTTACCTGGAATATATATTAATAAAACCAACACCACGAAATATTGATAAGCAAGCTTAGAGCTTACGAGACAATATTGAACAACTACACAATATCTATAAATTAGTGAAAAATCCCGAAACACGTGTGCTAGCTTGCGCTTGCGAACCCCCCTGCAGAACTCGTATTGCGTGGGGCTTACGACGCCCACCAGTTTAAAGTTATTTTTTTATCTCATAAGTATTCGTCATATTAAAATGAATTTGTAGCGGATTGGTCGGTATGAAAATCCCAATATTTGCTTACAGATAAATTCATATGAAATGCATTAGTCGTAGTGACGTGACTATAGATGGGCGGGTGGGTAAAAATACAGTGGATATTTATCCAATTTATTCCCACCCGGTAGGTAAAAATTGATTTATACCTAATTTACCTGGGTGTTTATTAAGAATGCTGGGTATTTATTAAATTTACGTTGAATACTCATTGTTTTGAGTATCATTTGGCTGTGTGTGAATACCTAGACCTACAATATGATTAGAAATATCGTTTATGCTATACAGTCAGTCATCATATTCACTTAAAATCATAAATTATGTTATTCGTTTCAACATAATCGGATAATGTTGAGTAGTATGAACAACCATTTTTTTTAAATGAGTATAACTTACAAAAGGACAGAGACGAAAGGAGTTATCTCAACTTTGCAATATTTCACTTATAGCGGTGACAGCACTCAATATAAATCTGCATCTCGTCGTATTCTTTTTGTTTTGCATCAGTATTTGAATTTATTATATTTAGAGCACGTTTAACACTTTGACATTATCTTTCCTTCTTTGCTAAAGCGTTCTTGTATTATAAGTATTACAAAACAATAAATGCACTCTACGCGATTTTTGTAAGATTTGTAACTCAATGTTTGACAGTACTACCTGAAATCCGTCGTCGGTCGAGAAGTTGTAAAAATAGTTATTACAAAGACACTACGCGCAGCGACATTAGATTCAAAACTGTCAAGTTAGAGCCAACGGCGATAGAACTGCGCACGTGGTAATCCCAGGTAGACAAAAAGATAAAGGGAAGTGTTGCTTTCTTAAATTTCAACCACATTATATTGTACTAGCTTTTGCTCGCGACTTCTTCCGCGTGGAATAGTGACTTCTTTCTCCCGTTTTTTACACATTTACCACTATATCTTTGCTCCTATTAGTCGTAGCGTGATGTTATATAGCCTATAGCCTTCCTCGATAACTGGACTATCCAACACAAAAAGAATTATTCAAATCGAACCAGTAGTTTCGGAGATTAGCGCGTTCAAACAAACAAACAAACTCTTCAGCTTTATAATATTAGTAAGATAGATATTTATATTTGCAACTAAATGACAGTTTTTATAGGATTTAAATAAAAATATCCGATTTTTATAGTTCAGTATTATAAACTACTTGAAAAGAAATTGAATCACACCATAAAAGTGACCAACTTCAATAAAAATATTTCATTATTTTTTTTGAAACAGGCTTTAATTTATACCCGGTATCAATTGGAATCGGGTGGGTTGAAATAGCGTGGATTGGATATTTATCCAGTGGCTGGGTTTATATCCGGGTAGGCGCCCATCTATAGACGTGACTCGTGAACTCGCGTCGCAAATCGCAATTTACTTGAAACTGCCACAAATAATACCTAGTAACACTGCGAAAAAAATCATTGGCAAGGAAACACATGTGTTAATGTGATTTCATATAAAAATAAATTTCATGAAATGAAAATGAATAAAAAGTTGTCATTATTTTCACCATCCCTAGTATGTAAATACCCGCAGGAAATCATTTATTTCTTGCGGGTATTATTTATTGCGGAAAATTACCTATTTATTTATTTACCTTTGCCTGCGAGTCCTGACTCCTGCCTGCGACATATGTACCATAATGTACTTCATGCATGTGTATCCGAAATCCCAATTTACTTTACTGTCTTGTCTGTCTGCCTGCTGTCTGTCAATCATGTTTTTTTCCACTATGTTGTTGTTTTGTTGACTACTCCAAATCTGGATTGATTTCGCAAAAATAATCAGTAGACTCTAACCAATTTAAAGCCCAAGACAGGTAAAAAATCGATACCACTAGGTTAAGATCATATTACCGACTAAGTTCCAGTTCGAACTCTTCAAAACCAAAGATCTAACCATAAAATAATTTGCTTGCAGTGCAGTCCATTTTCTTGTGAAACCATGGACGACCCCTTCGTATCCTGCCCCTACGAGTCCTCACATCGTGTTCCTCGCTCCCGTTTGCAAGCCCACATCGTTAAATGCCAGAAAAAGTATCCAGACTTAAAGATTTGCCCTTACAATGCTACTCACCGCTTTCCTGACGAGGAAATGAAGTTTCATCTAGTGAATTGCCCGGCTAAGGCTGCGATATTCCCTGAAGATAAACCTCCAAGTCGTACCGGTGCTTTAACCACACCTAAACCGATTTTGCAGAAGGAATATTTGCCAGAAACGGATCCTAACCATGAAATTTGGGATGACTAAAGTATTTTCTTAGTTTTTAAGTGAATTATTAGAATAAGACAATGATTTTAGTAAGATACTATGTTTATGTTGATTCCGTTTTTAGTTTGTATGTTAAAATTCATCTCTTAGCTTTTATTTCATATTTGTGGTGAGGTGACTATTGATTGTGTACTCCCACACTGTCAAATTTTAAATATGATTGACCCAACTTGTCTTATGTACGTAAGAAAGTGTCTAGTACACTTTCTTAACTATCAGGGTTATATTTAAGGCTACCTTAGTATTTTAAAAAAAAGTGCTGTGAATACTACGAATTTCCCAAAGTTCTAGCATTGCTGCTAACAAATGTAAGTGATAATTTCAATGTGAATATTGGTACCAAGTACCATCTAACAAGTGTTTAAAAAATGTATTCTCTACTATAATTAAACTTATCAGGGTATAAATAAAATATATTTTCCATAATGTTTCATTGTTTATTTTAAATAATACTATCAGCATGGTTAATGAAGTTAAAAACCATTTTTCGTGTAACAATGTGATACATACAGGGTCACAGGTGGGTAATAAATTTGATTTCTATTGTGATATTGTAAAATAAAATTATAAGTAGCTATTATTGTGAAAGGTATTATAAATATGCACAAGACAACACTACATTACTGTCTTGGTTTCAAATTAAGGCATTTTCTTCCTTATGCTATGAATACATTATGTAACACATGCATGACTTCGGTACAAAAATGTTCGTGCTAATCGCATAAACATTTGCCCCTTGCGGGATTCGAACCCACGACCGCCGGCATAGAAGTCAGGAGCGCTTACCACTACACCCAACGCGTTGATAAATAAATAAAATTTAGATAATATTTAAAATAAGAAAATCAATACAGCTTATTATAAAACCAGTAACATTCAATATTTTTCAATAACACTAACCTATATTCTTAAATTACTCTTGTTGGCTGGGAGTAGCGGCTCGTAGTGATTTTTCTAAGTTTTTCAATGCTGGCGTTATGCTGCTACCTAAGTCCTCGACCACACTGGACAGGTATACTGAAAAAAATATAAATATTACCCTCATAATCCGTCGCATCGTCCACTGCTGAACATAGGCCTCCTTCAAAGTTGTCCACAGCGACCCGTTTGCAATCGATCTGTATCCAGTGCGATCCTGCGATCTTTACAAGGTCGCCTGTCCAACTCGCCGGTGGACGTTCTACGCTGCAGCTTTGCTCGAAGGGTCTTTGCAGAACTTTACTGATTGAAGATTGAAATGAAATATCTTACCAATATCGGTCAGGCATCGTTTAGTTCCCAATGCGTCCATGTTGCGAATGTTTAGTATCTTCTCAGCGTAAACTTCGCACGTGTGTGTGCATACCTGAAAAAAGAAATACAATTTAGTTCAATTTTTTTTAAATCTTAAAGTTATGTTGAATAGATCACTCTTAGCAATGACGTCGTCGAACGAATGTTATTAGCTTCAAATGTTTATGCCTCACCCAATGGTTGACTGATAGAGAATGCTTTAAAGCATAAATAATATATAAATAAATAAATACGTATATCAAAATCAATATAGGTACCCAAAAATTATATTAAATTTAAACGTTTTTTGAATATAAATTATATAGAATAGAAAACCTTCTAATATAACCGTGACTCTTCTTGACAGACGAGAATTTCTCGTCCGTCACAGAGTCACGGTTGCTTTTTACAAGTTCAATTTATATTATTAAGTTTGTATAGTGACAAAACAAAAATCAACAATGAAAACCTCCTATTTTGGATTCGGTTAAAAATAAATTAATCACAGAAGTAATATTTTACTTACTTCAGATAAAAACTGCCACGGAGCTTGCTTCTCCGATAAATGCATTTCCAAATGCTGTGGTAGAGTCATTAGATATTGGCCAATCTGTGAACAAAAAGATTATTACTTAAATAACTTTATTTTATAAACAGCTATTAAATAGCTGTTAAATGCTTATTCTGTGTAACAGTGTGATCCTGCGATCTTTATAAGGTCGTCTGTCCAAACTTGTCGGTGGACGTCCTACGCTGCGCTTTTAGTCGAATGGTCTCCAATCTAATTCATAATCAATTGCACGCCACATACAATTATTGATACAGGATAAAAACTTAAATATCTAATAATAAAATTCAGGCGGTATTATTGCTTGAAGCAATTGCTTCCAAACCAGATAGCAGTTGTGCAGATATTTTGAGAAGATTTTTACGGGGAAAATGCCAACATCTTGTACATGACACAAAAAAATAGCTTATGTAAAGCTTAATCATTATTAGAATTATTTTTGTTGTCCGTTAAATATTAAATTTTTGGGTAATATTTAACATTAACTAATAAAATCTAGCAATATTTCATGATGTCTAATAAATCTGTCAAATACCTATAATAATATGACATAACATTATATTATCATTATTTAATGTCATTCTTTTTGAGTATAAATATTCTTTGAATACCTGTCAGCCAATCAACTGTTTGAACAGATTAAAAAAGATCGAAAGCGGAAAGCAACGTTAGCGCCATCTACCCGTCTGTTTATGCGGATGCTGGTTCGAGTCCCGCCCGTGCGCAATTTATGGTTTCTTATTTCATTTTTTAAGAATTCAAAGTCCGAAAATTGGCGCTTCATTATATGATTTCCTTCCCAAAAGCGTCCCCCGACCTACTAACATTAAATGTTTATTGAATTCTTTTACTCCCCCGATTATTAAATCCCTTACAAAATTTATCAGTTATAAAAATATTAACCTATAGTTATTTCAGGTAGTTCGTTATTAATTTTCCTCAAGTGTGTTTACCTTTGTTTTCCCTTCCTACCGTCTGTGTTATCTATATTTAAAACTGTTTAATTAAAATGTGTTGTCCTTGTCTTGTCCCATGATAAGTATGCTTAGTTCTTTAGTTACTTTTTATCATTTGGTTTCCCTTGATTATTGCCGTGTAAATGCTTCACACGTGACATTGGCGGAACAAATGTCTCACCCCTTGGGAAACATTAAGTTCGGACGCCATTATGAAGAAGAAGAAGAAGGAAAGCAAAATGACATTTGACATTGACAGATTAACTTTTTTTTGCACGTGTCGACATGTTTTTTGGAGTAAGTATAGACAGAAGAAGTTGCCAGGGTTTTTAAAAGTTTATTATTTTATTATTTAAAAACATAAAAATTGAGAATTAAATAAAGATAACATATAGTATGTCTACACACCTGTATTTTTTGCTATTTTTTGAGAAACCGTACATGGTCTTGACATTTTTGTAAACATCTCCTTTCGCTATTTTACTCACATGCGTTCAAAACATAAGGTTACAATTATACGAAGTAAAACATTATATCACATACCTCAGTAATATATTCTTGGGGAGACAGAGCGAAGTCTGGCAGATCAGTGGACAATGCATCGTTGTTGTTCCATACAGGCAGTTGCGGGATTTTGTCTGTAAACAAAACTAGAATCTAAATAAATTCCTACAAATTAAAACTCGTATGAACATTTGTCTGTTAAAATTGTATTTAAACTGTATTAATTTATGTGTATTGGAATTAATTTATTGATGATTATAAAAATATGTATATTTGCATGCTATTAATTGATAGCTGAAAAAGCTAAACTCGCTATAGAATTAACACCCAAATAATCATGATCAAACAAATTCATTTGTTTATTTGTTCATTCATTCATTAATTCATTCATTCGTGGGATTGTCTGATTGTGACTGACGATTGTATGATTTATTATAGTTGTCAATTGACATTTCTAGATTAACTGCTCTTGCGAGATACTTAGCAGCCAAATCAAATCAAATCATTTATTTACTTTGAGACACGGTACATAAGATCACAACTTTTACATATTTAAGTTACTTCTCTATGTACAGCGGTGATCTGCCAAAGGCACAGCGTAGGACATCCACCGACAAAATGGACTGACGACCTTGTAAAGATCGCGGTATCACACTGGACGCAGACTTGCGTTCGGTCGCTGTGGAAAACCGTGCGGAGGCCTATGTTTAACAGTGGACGTCCTTTGGCTGACAATGATAGTAGAATAACAGTATCGTGACATGCCTCACGCTGTCCTTTTGGACCTTATTGACACATATGTACTTATATTTTACCATAATCTTATTTAATTTGCACTTTTTTTAATTTTTATTTAATAATTAACCTTTATATCAAATAAAATTCATTCATTCATTCATTCACGATGATGGAAGCTACTCACCCAGTTGTACCTCGACGGGATGCCTAACCACGGCCCTGGCTAGACCTCTCAATTGGTCCTTCGTCCTTCGCAGGGCGCCTGCCACAGGGCACGGTTCTGACACCGTTGTTGTTAGTCTTTGACGCGAATCTGTCTCGAGGAGTAACGCTGGGAGGTCTTCTAATATGTTGTCTTTGGGTTCTGGGATAAAGATTATTTAGTAAAATGAGAGGACACGCAAAGTGTACAAGAAAAATCCGGCCAAGTGCGAGTCGGACTCGCGCGCAATGGGTTCCGTACCATGGGCTAGGTAATATAGGTAGGTGGCATAGATGATAATTTCAAGTGCCTACCTGTTGCCATTAATGATACCGAGCAAAAAAAAATGCGTTTGAATGGGATCCTCCTTATTTTATTTTGTTTTTAGATTTTTTGTTATAGCGGTAACTAAAATATATAATATGTGAATATTTCAACTGTCTGGCTATCGCGGTTCTTGCGATACATCCTGGTGACAGACAAACGGACGGACAGACAGATAGCGTCTTTTATATTGTTTTTTAAAGCAAAATACTTGCTAGTTTACAGAGCTAGTCCAACACACTTACAAGCTTAAATTAAAATATGATTGATTGTCATGGGCATAAAGACCGCGTCATTGCTGCACAGAATACGCGGCAGCTGCCACAGCGTCCTGAAGGAGATGGCCGACAGTGGGGATTGTCCACTGATCGGTCACATGATCAAAAAAGCTTATACAAAATTAATTACTAACTTAGTCATTAGGTCATTTCATTATACTAACACTCTGGATCGCAGTTGTCCGAAATAAATACTTTTTATTTTATTATTTTATTTCATTTTTTATTGACATGCGATAACATTTTAACATAATAATAATATATCACGTTTTTACCTTTCGGTTACGGAACCCTAAAAAGCAACTTACCTCCTTTCACATCGCCACTGCACCTCCCCCCGCAAGCGGCCTGCAGCAGCCCCCCCGCAGCGGCCTCGAGCGCCAACGCGGCGGGGAACAAGTCCGACAGCACCCCCGCCCCGCTGCCCGAGTTGGCGCAGGAGAGAAACGCCGTCTCTATGTGGCGGCTGTGCGATGATATGAGGTTTGATAGCGCTGTTATGAAGCTCTGAAATGGTTATAGTTGAGATTAATATGATGGCATGAAAAGGTAAAAATAAAACCTGCTAAAGTGCGAGTCGGACTCGCGCATTGAGGGTTCCGCGCCACCCTAAACTGGATTTGGGGTCCACTTACTTTCATCTAACGAAAATATCACAATATTTTTGTAAGAATAAAAAACATCTTCAACCTAATTAAAAAAAATATTTTTTCGAAAATGTTATGTAATGATTTTAAGTGTCGGCACTGACGACCACCATTGTGACGACTGACGTCACATATCTTGAGAACTGTCGCGGCAAATTTCGTCTCTTGTGTATCCCCACCGCCCGCACCCCTTACAATCCCCGCTCTCGTCATTCCCCCCGCGCCCCTGTACCCCGCAGGCGAAGTCTCAATGAAGCGGTTTACCTATGAACATCACGCAGATATATTCAGTAAATTAACTTACCTAGTAGAAAAAACTCGACAAATACGTATACTTACATCAACAGCAGGCAAATAAAACGGATAAACAGCCACGCCGGCAATCTTCAGGGCTTTATTATGAGCATTGGTTATCCATCCTTCGCATCTTTCAGCAACCGCCAATAAGGCCCGGGACAGGTCTAGCAGATCATCCTGTAATTAAAAATAAATAAATATTCACCAGACAACACGCCAATTGTCTGGTAACACGGAAAAAAAACAAGAAATGTTTCTTTTCCGTGTTAATAATAGTCGTCTTAGCCGTTTTCGACTACGGTGGCCAGTCACAACGACTAGCCGACTGCGCGGGACATATTATAGTGCACAAGTGTGTGCGCAAACACAGGTGCACTCTCTATTCCTTTCACTCTCAAAGCCCGATGGGACAGCAACACAACAACAACATCAGGCGCAACGTGCTCACCGAGGCACGGGGGTGGAACATCTTGAGAGAATTTCTGAATAGAAAAATACCCAGGCGCAGTAACGCAGCGCGAACCCCCCCCCCCTCCTCTACAAAGGGGGAGTAATGACGGGGACAGTAAAGATAGGGGGGACTAATGGGGAGTGACTCAGAAGGGGGGAGGTGTTTGTTTAGTGACTAAGGAGGCGAGTAGTGGATTAAAAGAGGGGAGGGAGTAGTAACAATGAGCGCATTGACCAGGAAGCGCGGGGTAATGACTGAGGGAGGGGGGAGGGGGATAACACTCACCTGTCTCAACTGTGGTTCATTCAGATGCGCCAACAAAATCTGTGATTGCAAATCTGTGTACGAGGGTAGCAGCTCGCGGAGCGGCGCGTAGGCAGCGCAACTACTATTACTACAACACTAGTGGTGACTTCAAAGGGGAGCGTAGTGACTGGGGGAAGAGGGAGTAGTGATGGGGGGAGTAGTGATTGGGGGGGGGGGATTACTCAGAAGGGGACAGATGTTTAGTGACTAAGGACGCGAGTAGTGGATTAAAAAGGAAGAGAGTAGTAACTAGGAAGGGCGGAGTAATGACTGAAGGAGGGGGAGGGGGATAACACTCACCTGTCTCAACTGTGGGTCATTCAGATGCGCCAACAGGATCTGTGATTGCAAATCTGTGTACGAGGGTAGCAGCTCACGAAGCGGCGCGTAGGCAGCACGACCGAACTCGCGTAGAGTTGCGGGTAGGATGGTTTCTGAAGTGAAAAAACCGGTTAAGTGCGTGTCGGACCCGCGCACTGAGGGTTCCGTGCCACCCTTAACTGAATTCAGGGTCCACTTACTGTCACTAAACGTAAAACATCACAATATATTGCGACAGCAAAAATAACTTTGTTTTTCATAGTGTTTGTATGAAAAACAAAGTTATATATGCGGTTGATAAAAATGTGCAATATCTCAAAAACTACTGGTTCGATCTCCTTCAAACCAATTTTCGTTGCAAGTTTTTGTTGAGATCTACATCATATATTTTTGTCGAAATTTTCACTTTCTTAGTTCAAAAGTTAGATGGGGGGGGGACGCCCATTTTACCACTTTGGAAGCGTCTATATCTCAAACCTTACACTTTTAGAAAAAATGGTTTTAGAAACCTCAACATCATTTTCAAAGACCTATCCATAGACACCACACATGCATAGGTATGAGTAAAAAAAAATTTTAGGTTTTAGTTTAATGTAGGTTTAGTTTTAGCCCCCCCTTAAATATAATTTTTTCTTACTTTTTGTATCTGAATCGGAAAGCGGTGAACAAGATACACCTTACCTACCAAGTTTCAGGTGTGAGATGCTAATAGTTTCAGAATAAAGTGGCTGTGACATACGGACGGACAGACAGACAGACAGACAGACAGACAGACTTGACGAAACTATAAGGGTTCCGTTTTTTGCCATTCGGCTACGGAACCCTAAAAAGCGGACTTAAACTTCTGCGGATAGAGTGTCATTTATAGGAACACTAGCGGTCCCAGTGAACTTCGTTTTACCTCCGTCACCGTAGTTTAAATAGTTATTATCATTATCATATTTGAGGCGACGACCAATCCAACAAAGTAAAAAACCGGTTAAGTGCGTGTCGGACCCGCGCACTGAGGGTTCCGTACCACCCTTAACTAAATTCAGGGTCCAGTTACTTTCACTTAACGAAAACATCACAATATATTGCGACAGCAAAAATAACTTTGTTTTTCATAGTGTTTGTATGAAAGACAAAGTTATATTTGCGGTTGATAAAAATGTGCAATATCTCAGAAACTACTGGTTCGATCTCCTTCAAACCAATTTTCGTTGCAAGTTTTTGTTGAGATCTACATCATATATTTTTGTCGAAATTTTCACTTTCTTAGTTCAAAAGTTAGATGGGGGGGGACGCCCATTTTACCACTTTGGAAGCGTCTGTATCTCAAACCTTACACTTTTAGAAAAAATGGTTTTAGAAACCTCAACATCATTTTAAAAGACCTATCCATAGACACCCCACACGCATAGGTATGAGTAAAAAAAAAATTTTTGGTTTTAGTTTCATGTATGGGAGCCCCCCCTTAAATATTATTTTTTCTAACTTTTTGTATCTGAATCGGAAAGCGGTAAACAAAATACACCTACCTACCAAGTTTCAGCTATGTGATGCTTATCGTTTCAGAATAAAGTGGCTGTGACATACGGACGGACAGACAGACAGACAGACAGACAGACAGACAGACTTGACGAAACTATAAGGGTTCCGTTTTTTGCCATTCGGCTACGGAACCCTAAAAATCATGAAAATCGGTCCCCTCATTCTCGAGTTGTAATTAGTATACAAACACGACTTTTTTATGCATAAGTATAGATATTTGGTTCTGAAGTTTACGCGAATATTACTCATTAATTAATAAAATACTTTACCCTCTTGGTCGTTCATTTGATCGAAAGTAGCTGGGTTATTCATTCGATCAGCTGGTCACTAGTTCATTCGCTCTATCGGTCGGACGCTAGGTCGTTCATTTTATCGATCGATCAAGTATGGAATTGTGTAAAGCAATCGTGTATATTTGACAGTTAAAAACGTACGGTATGATCTGTCAAACCCTTTGGTCTTTACCGTTTGACAGATCATATCGTACGTTTTGAACCATCAAATGAATACGATTGCTTTGCATAATCGCCCCTCAGATTAGGTCGTTCATTGGATTGGCAAGTGCAATCATTAGATCGTTCTTTCGATCGGGAAGTGCAATCATTAGGCCGTTCATTCGATCGGTAAGTCCAATCAGTCAGTCGCTAACGATTCATTCGTACCAGTATCACTGAGTAGTTTATTCGATCGTTCATTCATTCAGTAAGTAAAAAAAAATAGATTGGTCAGTCATTCATTCGTTCATTTACATACACAGATAACCTTACCTTTATTCTATCGCGGCGCATCGACCACACCTTTGATGCAAGCGACAAACTCGTCTATATCGCTACGTAGATCTGTTAGAAGGATCACGCCTTCCTCCGGCGATAATAGCTTAAGGCTGTCTGAGGTAGATTAGCTTTGGTAGGCTAGGTCCTAGGTCACGTGCTAGCCTCATTTGTGACGCCTAGACGAGTGACAACAGATTTTATCAGCAATATACAGGGTGTTTCATGTAACGTGTCAAGCCGATGCGTGGTAATAGGTGAGTACCATACCTATCCATTTCACCCCCATGTATGTTAGACAAATATTTATAGTTTAGGAGTTATAATTTTTTTTCGATATTTTTCATGATGCACCTAGACGATATCTTTAAAAAATTATAACTTTTTTTTGGGTCCACTTTTCTCAGATATTTTGATCTCAATAGAATGCCCATTATTTGCAATATTATGAGTAAAATAATCGCCATCCTAACTTAGACACAAGATACAAAATTATTGATCGATACTAAAAAATATTGCATTAAGCAGAACCGAATAGAATTTTCAACATAAATTTAAAAATATAAAAAAGGTTTTCTATAGTTTCTGACTAATTTTAAAAACTGCTTGACTTCATAAACTTTCATTATAATACCAAAAACGATCTACTTAATGGGTAATTTTTAGCTTAAATCGGCCGTTGAATGTGGCATATCGGAAATATCTTGATTTTCATAATTTTTATTTTTATTGTTACCTTTGCATATTTTTATCAAATCTGATATTTAGTGTCCCTCTATGTTTAAATAGAGCTCATTTGATAACAAGTACATACATTATGCACCTACTACTATCTTTAACCACGACCATATGAGTTAATGAGGGATCCAAAATTTTACTTACATTGCACTCAAATTTCGTACTTTATTAACAACAAATAAACAAGAAACAATTGAAACTAAGACATGCATCATAAAAATCATCTACAACCCATTTATTCACAAACTAAATCATGTCCTTGAGGCTTGGGAAAGCTAAACTAATCCTTTGAGCTAAGAACTAGCCAGCTTTAGCTTTTTGCCCAAGCAGAATTTTCATTTTGGGTCGGGCTCAGCCCTCAAAGCTGGGGCAGTTAGTGATTATGTGATTGCGCCAAAATAAAATGCTGCTACTGCCAATAATTATTAGTGCTCGCTAGTCCCTACCTTAAAGGATTAGTATAGCTATCCCACGCCACAAGGAAATGATTTAGTTTGTGATTGGTTGTAGATGATTTTTACGATGCATGTCTTAGTTTCAATTGTTTCTTGTTTATTTGTTGTTAATAAAGTACGAAATTTGAGCGCAATGTAAGTAAAATTTTGGATCCCTCATTAACTCATATGGTCGTGGTTAAAGTTAGTAGTAGGTACATAATGTATGTACTTGTTATCAAATGAGCTCTATTTAAACATATAGGGACACTAAATATCAGATTTGATAAAAATATGCAAAGGTAACAATAAAAATAAAAATTATGAAAATCAAGATATTTCCGATATGCCACATTCAACGGCCGATTTAAGCTAAAAATTACCCATTAAGTAGATCGTTTTTGGTATTATAATGAAAGTTTATGAAGTCAAGCAGTTTTTAAAATTAGTCAGAAACTATGGAAAACCTTTTTTATATTTTTAAATTTATGTTGAAAATTCTATTCGGTTCTGCTTAATGCAATATTTTTTAGTATCAATCAATAATTTTGTATCTTGTGTCTAAGTTAGGATGGCGATTATTTTACTCATAATATTGCAAATAATGGGCATTCTATTGAGATCAAAATATCTGAGAAAAGTGGACCCAAAAAAAAGTTATAATTTTTTAAAGATATCGTCTAGGTGCATCATGAAAAATATCGAAAAAAAATTATAACTCCTAAACTATAAATATTTGTCTAACATACATGGGGGTGAAATGGATAGGTATGGTACTCACCTATTACCACGCATCGGCTTGACACGTTACATGAAACACCCTGTATGTATCCCCATCGCCACGACCATGGATCATTCGTTCGTTTAGTAGGACATACATTAAAATCAATCTGTCGGTCGGTCGTTCGTTTGATCGAAGTGTAGCTAGGTTATTCATTAGATGGTAACTAGTGCATTCACTCTATCGGTCGGACGCGAGGTCGTTCATCTTATCGATCGATAAGATTAGGTCGTTCATTCGATCGGCAAGTCCGAACGTTCCTTCATTTGGTAAGTCATTAGATTTGCCAGTCATTCATTCGTTCATTTACATACACAGATAACCTTACCTTTATTCTGTCGCGGCGCATCGACCACACCCTTGATGCAAGCGACAAACTCGTCTATATCGCTACGTAGATCTGTCAGAAGTATCACGCCTTCCTCCGGAGATGAACACAGCTTTAGACTAGCAGATGCTACCTGGGGCATAAATAATAAGAACCATTTTAACACGTCCCGGGACACTATTCCAGACACAATAAATGTTATATTGTTTTCACGCCTGTAGGCGTTCACTCTCCCATTTTAAACTTTTAAAAAACGCAGATCGATGTACGAATTGGCACACGCATACTAGGGGACAAAAATTACTTCTTTGGCCCAAAGTACCTAAAAAATTTTTGGTAGGAGGGGGGCGCTATTTTACCCAAAATTTTCTATATAAAAAAGAAACCTATCGAGCGTTATATCATTTGAAAGGGATTTTAATGCACTTTTGAAAATGTAGCAGATTATTAGATTTTATAAATTTTTATTAAATTACACCATAAATAGTTTTCAAACCATACCAAGTTTGGGCTCCTCCTGGTACAATATGGCTGATGTTTTGTTCAAACAATACACCACAAAAGATACTTAAATATTCTCATTTCTAACCTCAAGGAAGCAATTTTCAAAAATATTTTATTAAGTACTTATTTGGAATTTTTCAAAACCACATACTGACACGTGGTCGCAATAGCGGGGGACCGCTATAGATAATATAAAAGGGAACTTTGTTATGAAATTATCTATGGTTATCGGTGTTTTGTGGCGTATCTTAACTAACCTTAGTCGGCGGTGGTTCAAGCGACAGAAGCAAGTCTGTGTACAATCTTATCAGCTCAGCTAATGGTGTCTCCGTTTTGAGGACGTTGGTAAGCCAGTCCACCTGCAGAAATAGAGTAAAGTAAAGTTAGCCTGTAAGCATCCCACTGCTTCATTCACCTGAATTGAATTGAATTTATTTATTTGGTTGTCACATGGTAAATTACAGGTGTTATTAGAATTAAAAGTACATTGCACACATGACACCTGTTTAAGGCCTAACCTCAAGTATGAGGAAGTATGAGCCATACTCCACCACGCGGGCTCAATGCGGATTGGCGGAGGGGTGTTTGCAACTTTTGCAAGGCAAGCGACCAACCTTGCTGACAGATTTTATCAAGCCGCCCATAGGGCCTCTGACTAGGCTTAACGACTAATATCAAACGACATTAACGTGCCTTCCGAAGCACGGAGATGCTCGTGATTATACGTCACATATATGGTCGGAATGGTCACCCATCCAAACAGTGACCGCGCCGTAAGTTGCTTAACTTCGGTATCACTACCAAAGCGCTGCCACCACTGCGCTACGAGCACCTTTGACATACATACTATTATAACTAATACAATTTTTACATTACCTGTTTATTGGCCTCGTTGGCTAATAAACTAGTCAACGCGGGTACTCTATGGGTCTCCAGCCGTCGCCAGCTCGCGGCCAGCCGTCTAAAACACTTTTTATTTAGTTCACCTGTTTATTGGCCTCGTTGGCTAATAAATTAGTCAACGCGGGTACACTATGGGTCTCCAGGCGTCGCCAGCTCGCGGCCAGTCGTGCGGCGGCCGCGCGACGCCAGCAGCGACACGATGATACAGGACGAGACATTCCAGATAGGAGGGATACGTATACTGATGTTCGAGCTGGAATAAAATAGAGTATAATTTTATTAAGGACTAGCGGTCTCACGCGACTTCGTTCGCGCGTTTTGAGTTTGCTCCCTTCCCTCCCGACGCAGCGTGATGTTTTATAGCTTTCCCCGATAAATAAGCTATCTAACATAAAAATATATATTTTCAAATTGGTCCAGTACCTAGTCCGGAGGTTAGCAAACTCTTCAGCTTCATAATATTACTAGCAGCCCCTCGCGGTTTCACCCGCGTCATGTGAGATTTGCCATAAAAACCTTTACCTCGTTTAGATTTGCACATCTCCTTTTAGATTGGTCTCCTAATATGTCTCCTATGGAATCCTATGGAAAATAATGCAGTGTCGTAAATTATTTTTCATCTCTCCTGTTCGGAAAATAGCACTTTCCTGTGTAGATAGCCGGGTGGAAAATAGCTTATCCATCCCTAGGGTGGAAAGTAATTTAGTTTTAATTAGCATGGTATAGAGTCAAGGCATGCAGTCAAAGCCTGGATCAAAGATAATTGAGTCACATCATATTATAAAAATAATAAACATTTTTGCTTAGCTATACATTGAAAAACATGTTTATTATGATCGTTGATATAAAACATATTCAATTGATTCAATCTATAATTTAAATATACATTTACTAATCTGTGATTAAGATATTCGGCTTTCCGCCATAATACCAAGATGACACTTTTTTTTTAATTGTCAATGTCATTTTTTCTTTTTGAACTCTATACTCTACTTTTTTAAATTTTGACAATTATTATCTGTGGGGAAAATTCGATCGGTATTTTGTACAAGGATTTAATTATTTCGTATCGTCTGCTTTTTCTTACTGTTTTCATGTATTCGTGTCGTTATTCTTTCTAATCATGTTAGATGTTTGGAGAACTGTAAATTAACTGTCTTTTTGTGCAAAAACTTAAGTTTTCCTTTCTCGCTGTACTACATAATACCTGACCATGACATCTACAACCACTATTGTAAATTTAATGTTTTTCCTCACAGTCGAAATGAAAAATAGTATGTTTAACTCGGGTGAAAGCACCATTCACTCTCGAATTATTGGCGCTCTCACTTCGTTCGAGCGCCAGACACATCTCGAGTGAAATGGGTCGCTTTCTCCCCTTGTATAACAATCTACTATTTTATAACCATAATAAAGGTTATAGTGATCAAATGAGATAGGTACATGCTGTTGCAGACTTTTCTATAGTTTTTTAAGGTTGACATTTATGCCATATACTTTATTGATATAACTTTTACAGCTTTTGCAGCGTACGCAAAAGTAGCTCGAAAATGACATATTTCTTCCGGCTTTATTAACATTCATCGTCATATCTTCACTATGAAAACACATATCTTTATGAAATATAGCCTATGTGTTATTCTAATATATAAGCTTCATTTCTGTAAAGTTTCATCAAAATCTATTCAGTAGTTTTTGCGTGAAGAAGTAACAAACATACATCCACACATCCATCCTTACAAACTTTCGCGTTTATAATATTAGTAGGACAATTTTAGTATAGTTATGTGTTGATAGATCTAAGTATGTCTATGATTGTAGACCCTGATACATAATTTGTTAAAATTCAATATGAAACACTGTAGCACCCATCATTATCATTATAAGCCAAAGGACGTCCGCTACGTAAATTTAGCTTTCACAATTATTAGTTATTATAATAGATCATAACGATCTCATAACCATAGAATAGATATAAGATACTTATACCTAGGAATTAAACGTAAACTAGGTTGTATTGTAAGCTTTGTATTATATGGATTTAATAGAGAACTCTCAAAATCAATCAATCAATCTCCCACGGTTTTTCACAGCGACCGATCACAAGCGTTCTGCATCCAATTTGATCCTACGATCTTTACATGGTCGTCTGTCCATCTTGTCGGTGGACGTCCTACACTGGTCGAAGGGTATCCAATCTAGAACTTTTCTGCCCCAACGGCCATCAGTTCATCGTTCATTCGTTCATCGTTCACCTGGCAACAGGTGCGATTGAATTCAAATATGCCGAAAAACACAAGCCACAAATAAAGTAGAAGTTTATTTTTTTGTAGCGGTCTTTGAAAGTTCTAAGTTGAAACATGTAACATTACATTACAATAGCATTTAAGCTGCCTATTCACTTGGAAATATATATTAATATATCGAGATATACTCGATATCGCTCACCATAGTTTACAATGGAACCCTTTTCACTGAGAAATATTATATATTATACCCCGAGCTTTAATATGTTTTGGAGCGATTCGAGAAAGATATATTTTCCGCCCCCCGCACGCCCCTCCGCCCCCCGCGGAAATGGACAATCCCATAGAAAACTAAGAAAATATATATCCCATAGTGTGAACGGGTGAAAGACTCATGCTGAGCGGGTGCCTTTTCGACTCGAGTAGTCTACCCAGCTCTGCATGTTTTAAATGTTTATTATTTTTCTCAGTCGAATAAATGTGTTTTCTTTCTTTCTTTCTTTCAAAGATATATTTCGGGATATAAAATATATCGTAATATATATTCATATAATATATTTATTTTTATTTTATTTGTATAGGGGCAACAACAGCTTACATTATAATGTTGATATTACATGAACAGTTTACTTATAAAGCCAATAATAGTTGACCACGACAAAATTTATATTGTATTTATTAGGAGATAGACAAATCATTAACGGTAAGCAGAACATAAAGTCGATATAATAATATTATGTGTGAACACAAACATGACGTTATTCGTGCGTATACCTAACGGTGTTAAGAAATGAATGACGCAGCAAAGAGGATACCATAAACTACAAGAATATGCTTGCATGTGATCCTTAATCTAGAAAATTGACCCCAAACCATGGTCACGTCGATATATATTAAAATAAGAAATCGAAAATCAAAACCAAAATCAAAATCACATTATCATATTATATCCCACAGTCAAAAGGCGGCTTTGAAAATAAAATATTAACTCACCAGCGTCCATCTGCGTGAGTGCCTCAATGAGCGGAGGAGTGATGGCGGCCTCAAGGCGGTTGTATAACGTCTCTAACTGTAGTCGCTTGCTTTCGTAGTCTGGTGCTTCACTTAGCACCTGATATTTAAGAAAAAAAATATTGATATACTTTTTAATATGAACTGTGAAAAGAGGTTAATTGCTGATCAAACGAAATAATTAAATATCTTTAGCAGTGCGATAGCGTAGAGCTCTTAGTTGGACATAATGCTTTTTGATTGCTGCTAAAAAGGCGTTTAACACTTTTCGCTGACCGAATCATTTAGGGGCCGTCCATTAATCACGTGAGGCTCAAAGGGGGGGGGAGGGGGTACGGAAAACATCACGAAACATCACGAGGGGGGAGGGGGGGTCTCGTTAGACATCACGTGTATTAATTTTATTTATTTTTTGTCAAAAAGCGCTATTTCTGAACCGAAATTTTGAACGGCGCGAAAATTTGAACGATTTGTAGTATGACCTTGATTGACTCGCCCGCCGTTGCTAGGCAACATTACTTAATTATTATTCATTAATTTTATTGCAAATACATATAAATGTTTTTCAAATCAAAACGCCATTTGTGAAATATTTTTTTCCAGGCAAAAATAGCCTTTACATAGACTTCAAAAAAAATACACGTGATCCAGGGGGAGGGGGGGGGGAGTGATCCCAAACCTCACCAAATATCATCAGGGGGGAGGGGGGGGGGGGTCAAAAAATGAGAAAAACGACCTCACGTGATTAATGGACGGCCCCTTATTTGTTTATTTTACATTTTTTGGAAAACTTACATCTAGAAATAGATTGAATTAATGCATAATTAAAACGAAGGCCATTTACATGTCTCCATGTCTGAAAGCATACGTTGATTTCCATTGCTGATCATTCAAAATAGCCTACCAAAATAGTGGTCAGCGACTTTTAAATGAACACAATAAACGAAAATTTATTGATAACCAAATTATTGACCGAAATACCAGGCGATTATTATTTGTCGACCACAAAACTTTTTTATTCGTTTTTCAGATAGAACTAGTGAGTATCTTTTGATTACCGATAATTTACTGCTACTACAAGAGAGCAGAGCTTTCAACGTCAGTTATTTCCGGTGTAATACATTACTCAGTTGGTAATTATTGTTTTCCCTTGTACTAATAACTAGTAGCTTCTAGCTGACTTGTAAGTTGTTTTTTTTTGCTGACCATAAAAGAGATATATAACATGTTGCTGACCGAAACATCTGCATCAATTTACTGACTAGTATTTATCCGTAACAACTGCGTTATTTGTTGACAATAGTATTTATCGGAAACAGCTGTATAATTTGCTGACTATAGTATTCATTTGATACCACACGACAGTTTCATCAGAACGATAATAGAGAGAAGAATAGAAGGAAAAAGGAAGACCAAGAATAAGCTATATGCATCAAATAAAGCAAAAGTTGAATGTTGCGTCGTATCAAGAGGTCAAGAGAACGGCGGAAGAGCGTAAAGAATGGAAAAAACTCCACCGACAATAGCTTGGCTCTTAAATAAATAAAGTATTCATTTAGTTAGTAGTTTAGTTTCTAACCTCCAAGCTAGCAGTCATGGCGGCCACCCGCCCCGCCAACTGCTCCAGCTCATCATCAGCTGTCGGCACCCCTGCTTCCAGTACGTCTTCGAGGCCGGCGGCCAGGGCTGCCCATTTGTCAGCTTCACGGAGAGCGGATGCTGCGTTCTAAAGTAAATGATGAGATTCCGTCAGGCAAAATCAGTTTTTCTGTCATCATCATCATCATCATTGGCCAAAGGATATCCACTGCTGAACATAGGCCTCCCTCACGGCTTTCCACAACGACCGGTTGTGAGCTTTCTGCATCCAGTGCGATCCTGCATCATTACAAGTTGGTCTGTCCAACTTGTCAAATATTATAAACAATCTTTTTATATACATGTTTCTAAAGTTTACACGATTACTATTAATTTATTAAAACATAATCTAGCCATGACCACGAACGCTGTAAAGTATTCGAAACGTTGGGATGTAAAATTTAATATTTTTTCGCAAAAATATCCGTCATGTGTTTTAATAAATCTTTTTATAACTTTTAAATTAATATCAGTAAATACAATTAATATACAATCTACTATATAAAAATAAGTCGGGTTTTCCTTCTTGACGCTATAACTCCAGAACGCACGAACCGATTTCCACGGTTTTGCATTCGTTGGAAAGGTCCCGGGCTCCGTGAGGTTTATAGAAAAGAAAATGCCCATAAAACGGGGCCGGGGCGGGACGGGGCTGGGGGCGAAACGTAGTTCGCTGGGACCGCTAGTTTGATTTATAAAAAATACAGTGTTCAACGATAAATTAGCTATTGAGGTTAAGAGTTGTGTGTAATCTTGTTTTAAAATGAATCATTTTGTTAAAAAGGAATGTTAAGATTGTTTACAATATTCGACAAGTACGGAAAAACTGACTTTACTAGACAAATTGTGAATTAATTTTATTTACTGACATTAATTTAAAAGTTACTTTACTAGACAAATCTAATCACAAGACAAATCTAGGTCAAGTAATATCACCATATGATCAAATGTCCAAAGAAATAAACAAAAGAATTGCGAATGGATGGAAAAGTTACTGGGCATTAAAAGAAGTCATGAAAAGCAAGGAACTGAGCATAAGAATTAAGAAGAAGACTTTTGACACTTGTATCCTGCCCTGTATCACATATGGCTGTGAAACCTGGGCCCTGACAAAACACCATAGAGAGAAACTTGAAAGATGTCAAAAAAGCATGGAAAGGAGTATGCTAGGACTGAAACTAATAGACAAAATCAGAAGTACAGATATAAGGTACAAAACAAAATTAACAGACATACTGTCACGTATTGATTGGCTCAAATGGAGATGGACCGGACATATGCTCCGATGTGAAAAGGGCAAATGGAGCAAACAAGTGACAGTTTGGTACCCTAGAGATGGCGTTAGGAAAAGGGGCCGAGAACCAATAAGATGGGAGGATGACCTAAAAATAACTTTGGGGCCTCTCTGGACAAGAGTGGCGGCGGACAGACGGCAGTGGAAAGAGTTGGAGGAGGCCTTTGCCGAAAGGCACACCGAGATTCGAGATATCCTGTAAAAACTAAAAAAAACGCAGACACCCGCAAAATCTCGGAACAAAAAGGCTTTATTATTATTATTATACTAGACAAATTGTGAATTAATTTTATTTACTGACATTAATTTAAAAGTTATAAAGAGATTGTTTACAATATTCGACAAGCACGGAAAAACTGACTTAATTATCCAAACGATATCATACCTCCAACCGGCTCTTAAGCTGGTCAATCCGCTGGAGACTCTCTATCGAGTTGCCCGTCTGCTCTTCAACGTCCCGTACCATCGTCTCCAGAGAGTTCAGTCTCTGTTGCAGGAGAGCACCTTCCAACTGCAGGGCAGAGGCGTCCTGGAGCACCCGGGGTATTGAGGTCACTATCTGTAAAAATTCAAAATCTTTATTTCAATTTAAGTCATGAAATGACACTTATGAACGTCTAAATATTCAGTGTAAAAAATAAAAATAAATATAATATAAATAAGTAAACAGTAATCCTATACCAACTTACAAGTAATCCTATACTTAAAGCTTATTAAAATATTCTATTTTTTTATTTTTATTTTTTTAATTTAAAGACTTATTGCACAAATTTTGTGTACAAAGGTGGACTTAATGCTAAAACCATTCTCTGCCAGTCAAACCTTTAGGTCCTAGATCTCAAAAACGGCTCCATTTTCTGCACCCTGTTTGATCCTGCACTTAGAGGCCTATAACCGAACCGCTGGTCTGATTCTATAAAAGAAATCACGGGGCTCCCGGTGACTGCCGCTCTTAGACAAGCTGAAGATAGAGTGGCGTGGAAACACCTCGTAAGATCATCCACTGAGGCTTACCAAGACGGGCACGACCTTCAGAAATGAAGATAGGACTGAGAAAAGTTTGTTCCTGCGATCTTTACAAAGTCGTCAGTCCATTTTGTTGGTGGACGTCCTTATTATAGTATACATTTTTAAAGTAGGTTTAAAATTTTATACCTGTGTGGTTGTCTCGTCCAACGAATTAGTCAGCTGTTTCATGTACAACTGCAGTCTGTTGACGGTGTTGACAACAAAAACCTGAAAAAAATATTGTTTTACATGATTAAATTGTAATTAAAGAACTCCATGGTGAATTATTCAGTGCTGAGAAAACCAAGAAAACCTATGAATTACACTGCTCAACAAAGTCTAGGGAACAGGAGGTTTTTAGGGAATATTTTTATTTTTATATATTTTTGTTTTAAAGTTTATATACCAATCGATGCGCAATTTAATGCTTAATTAGTTGCGTATATAAATAAAGGATTCAGTTTTTGAATTACGAGGTAATTTTAATGAAAAACAAAGAAAGTGTATTACAGAACTAAACAAAGAAATTTAATTTAATAAAATTTCTTAAAAATTAAAACATTACAGTTAAGAACAAATATGCGGGGACTTTTTTAATAATCAGTTGGACCCCCTAAGGCATTAACAACAGCTTGACATCGTCGTGGCATACTGATTATGAGACTATCGATTGTCTCTTGTGGAAGAAGACTCCATTCTCTGGAGAGATGTGAAAAAAGTTCATCTGCTGTGTTCAAATTTTGAGGGAGATTTCTAAAAGCCCTTCTCTTTAGTAAATCCCACGCGTGTTCAATGGGATTGAGGTCCGCGGACTGAGCGGGCCACTCCAGCACTTCGATGTTGTACTCGCGGAACACATCCATCACCTGACTCGCAGTATGTGGTCGTGCATTATCTTGCATAAAAATAAAATCTGCGCCCAGATTTTGTCGGTGCGGGATAACCACGGATTGGACTACCTGTTCGCAGTATCGCTCTGCATTTAAATTTCCCCTGATCAAAACGAGATCCGTCCGTCCACCCAGGCGGATTCCAGCCCACACCATGATTGTACCACCTTGGTAGGGATGCACCTCCTGTGGGTTTTGAAGCCGACTCTGCCGACCAGGAATCCGCCAAACACGCACTCTTCTTGAATCTGGATGAAATCCGAAGCGAGATTCATCGGAGAACAGTACATGTGCCCACTGATCTACGGTCCACTGCAAATGTTCACGTGCCCACAATAATCGACGTCCTCGATTTCCATGACGCAGCGCGGGCACTCTTAGTGGTCTGCGAGCACGAAGATTAGCTTCATGGAGTCTCCTCCGAGCAGTCTGGTCACTGATAGCAACCTGGTGCTGCGACTGGAGGTCTTCTACCAACTGACGAGCCGTAATGGTGGGTTGCCTCCTTGCGACATTTTGCAAAAAACGGTCTTGCCTTTCCGTAGTAACCCTATACCTGCCTCTGTGCCTTTCGGCTACATCGCCAGTAAGTCTGTAACGTGCCCACAGTCTGCAGATAACGCTCGCGTGAGAATTCAGAGCAGCTGCAACTTCGCGTTGGGGTAGCCCAGCTTCCAACATTCCTACAGCTCGAATCATTTCTTCCCGCGTTAAATGACGTCGTGACATAATGGCCGTAGTCGCAAAAGTTACGAATAACAACAGTTAATTTTGTTTTTCAATAAAATCATAAAACAATAAAACAAATTTTTATCTTTAAAATTCTCATACAGTATCACTACACAGCAATCAAAGTGAAAGATTCCCGCCTTTTACGAAAATTCTTTTGTTTCTAATTTTTTTTTATTTAAAATTCGAACAACGTTTGATAAACATTCAGCCTACCTATTTACCTCAAAGAGATCAGTACTTTTTTAAAGAAGATTTTACAAATAAAGTCATATAGTTGGCTTGTTCCCTAGACTTTGTTGAGCAGTGTATTTCGCAATGTTTTTTTATTGTATTCAAATGCTCTAAGGACATAACAGTGTCTTTGGGCAAAAGTACAGTAGTAGATTTGAAGTAATTATACATGTAAAATAACCTAACCAAAAAATATATAAACTAAAATAATTAGTGAAAAATACAACTTACATCTTTTTCCTGGCTACCGCTGGAGCTCCAGGCTTTATTTATCCATTTTTTGGGATCGAAATCATCTTCTCCAAACGTTTTTAAGTCCTAAAATGACAAAAAACAACATAGGTTATTGGCCATATAATAAATATACTTCCGTGAACTACTGAATAAAAGGGGACCATGAAGCAGCGCGCTAAAGACATATTTCTCCTTGTTACTTACCATTATGCTTTAAATATACTTTACGCCACTAACACGCAGATAAAACAACAAACCGGGTTTATTATTTTCTACATTATCCAAAGAACAACAAAACAAACAAGCAAAAAGAAAAGTGAACGAAGTGACTGACGTGTCAATAAAACAGCTGTCCTGATTTTGACATTGACAGTAAGTTTTTTTTTACACTTCCACAGATTATTCGATTAATTTCGTTCGGTTTCACAAAATATGGCCATGCCAGGGGTTCTCTTCCTAATCACGTTTTTATAATGGCTGCCTGCGGGCTTAGAATGCGCGCTGGCAAATAAAGATTTAATTAAACGTTATAATTTTCATATTGCAAAATGCATTTACTAATAGTAACTAACTTAATTGTAAATTAAATGGTACCAAATCTTGCATGTTAAGCCTACGTATTTATATTTTATGTTGCCTTTGCCAAAGTGTGTGTGCTACAACCTACAACATCGATTAAAAAATATATTGATAGTGATGTGTACACCTTTTAATTAGAATCGATTATTGCGTACCATTATCGATTTAATAATATCTCCATATACATATTTATCTGCATGATGTAATATGCAAAGATTTGCACTGTGTTTAAAACATTGTTTTCTTATGTGGTAATATTATTATTAAGCTTTGTACTCACAAAATGTTATCACCTTTTGCATGAGCATTTTACCTCCATTGTACTCTTGAAAATAAACCCTAGCGATATAAATTCGTTATTTTCTCGATTTCACTGAGCAAGTAATTACTACGTTAGCTCGATTTATTGTTGCGTACTCCTTGACTTTTGATGCTTGCTGCTGCTCAGTGCTCACCTCACTACACCTATCCACCCCCCAGTCCCCACCCTGCCAAAAAAAACTTACTAATCTGTGACAAGAATTTAGAAAATGGTGGACGTAGTGGACGGTTGGAGTGGATTCAATGGGATTTTATATTAATTTTAATGTTAACTCATGTAATGCAATACTTAACTAGTGTGATATTGATGTGTGTTATTATTTATTTAATTAGTAACTAATAGTTATATATTATAATGTAATATAATGTAAAAAAAAATGTTGTTTCGTAGTAGAAACAGGTTATTTTTCTAGGATAGAGTCATTTCTTTCTAGCCCCATTTTATGAGTATTTCCTAGGTAAGTTTTTACCACAAAAATACAGAATAGTATTAAGTATCTGGTCAAATCATTTATAAACTGTCGGAATAGTTGCATTCGCCATATGGATACACCGACCTTTTTCAACATACTCGCGTGCAAGAAATAATAATCAATCGATGGACGACGCAAAAAAACGATATGAGTTGAGTCTTTTGCAATAATCATGTTTATCTCAAACAGACTTTTTGGTCCCTCATTACGCAGCCAGATTTGGCTGACCGGTAGCTGAAGTAATGACAAATATTATAATTTCTTTTCTTTGTGATTTCCAGCCATGAAACCTAGAAATAAGAAGAAGGTATACTTCGAGTTGGACTCGAGTAGCGACAGCGATGAACTCATTCCACTGAACGAACTAATGTCACCGCCAGTAGAAAATGTTATGAACAGCCTGTTCAAATACTCGGTGGAGAAGTGCGAGTTTTGCGATAAAATCTTTAATAATAAGTAAGTCTTTGACATTATTTTTAACTGACAATAGTTTGAGGAATTGGGTAGTTGGGACTATTTCTTATTAAACACTCAGTGATTGATAGGCTGCCGGCGGTCGTGTAGTAAAAAAATAGCTTGTGTGTGTGTGATGTGTTTATTTATCAACATTATTTAGTATTTTATAAGTACTAGGTCGCGTAGTAAAAAATACTAAATAATGTTGATAAACACATCCGTGAGGGTTTAAAGGACTTCATAAAAGGAGGTTTTCACTTTGACCTGTATGTTTGTAACTTTTCACGTTATATGTTTGCCTGTTTTGCGTTTGGCTGAACCGATTTTGATGCGGCTTTCAATGAAGTATTTGTTCCATTGAGAAGGTTTTATTAATCAGTCAGGTATCAAACGAATGCCGGGAGTCGCATAACAATGGAATTTCTATTGTGTCTCGTTTACACATACTTGAAGAGTTAAATTAACTATTTTTGTCAACTTCAAAAAGGGATGCAACTAAAAACCATTTTTTTTTCAATAACTGAACCTTCAAGAAATCTCATTTTAAAAGTACTAAAATATCACATTTGATGTCTAACTAGGAGAAACCAATTCCTTTGTAGTTGGTGCATGATGTTCAGGTATAGATAGACTGATGTTGTCTGTGGTTGAAAATGTTGAAATCATGCAAAATCCCTTTTTGAAGTAGCTGTTTGAAGCATTTTTTTTCAAACAGCTTCTTCTCTTTCATTTTACCTTTCATTTGATGGTCGAATCTTTGATTTTTTTTGTTGAACCATTAAATACAGATTGCTGAATATTTGCTGTCCCAAAAAATACACAAAATCTTTCATGAAAGTTTTTTATGAAATTGATACATACATAGTTTAAAAAATATTTTCTAAAGACATGTTATTTTCTATTGCTTACAGATACAATATGCTAGTCCACAATGCAAAACACATAATTATACCTCTACTCAATCAGAAAGTCCACAAGTGCTCACAATGTCAAAGACTGTTTAACTCTATAGAATCTCTGGAATGGCATTCGATGAAAAGTCATTCTTACATCTCAGAAAATAAGGATTATTTGCCGAAAATATTGCAAAGTTTTGTGAAAAAAGAACCTAAGATGGTTCTAACGAAAGAACCATTACTCGGTAAAGGTATTGCTGTGAAAAATCCTCAAATGATTATCAATGGCCACAATGTTGATAAAAGCTGTGAAGAAGATAGTAATATGCATGATAATGTACCTGAAATACTTAAAAGTATGATTTTAAGACAGCCTGTTACCGTTTTGACAAAACTCGAAGAGCCCATCATCACAAATAATGGAATAAAACCAAGTTTAGTTAGCAAAGAACCTGTTGGATTGCTGAAGAATGAGTTAATAATTTCTGATGATGAAATTGATATAAATGGTACTAATAATGATCACGAAAATGATATTAATGATCTTGATAATCATGGACATGATAATGATAGTGAAGATAGTGATAAAATAATTATTTCTGACAGTGATGAAGATGATGATTCTGAAAGTTCCGATTTTAATGTTAAAACTGAAATTGATTTTGAGTATATCAATGTGGGTGACAATTGTGATAATTTTAAGAATTCAAGTATTAAAGATAGAATACAATTTGAAGATGACGATGAGGAAATTGATATTAATGTTTTAAAAAGTTTAGTGAGAGACAGGAAAGTAGATAATCCGAGAAAGAACGCAATAATTTTAGGCAATAAACCAAATGTGCCGGAAAGTCATGAGTCGGTACCTAGTGATGAAATTAGAAGTATCCATTATGATGAGTTAAAGAAGCCAGGACTGTATAAATGCAAGAAATGTTCAAAGATGTTTCCTAATAGGCATGTATATCTTCTATTTTTTGTTATCAAAATGTAATTATAATAATAATACAACTCTTTATTGCACAGCATAAAGTAAGTAACAACTTTAAAGCTTGAAGTAAATGCACAACTAGGCGGTTTAGCGATCTCTTCCAGACAACCTTTTGGTAAAGGAATAAAGTGGGTTGGCGCCCAACGCGGTGTTTTTTTAGCCAAGTCCTATCTATCAGTGTTAGTTATATCTATCTGGCTTACACTTACCGATAAAGTGGCGCGCAGTATAATCCTATCTCTATTGACATTAGTGCTTCAAAAATCAGTTGCTAACGCAGTGACTTGCTGTTTCCTGCACAAGATTTTAATTAATATTTGTTTTATATTATTTTTAATTATAAGTATTAATTTAAATGTATTTTCTAAATTGCAGATTCGAATCGATCGTCCACGAAAAAAGTCACATGCATTTCAGACGGCCATATCCTTTCATCTGTCGTATTTGCGATTGGTATGTAGCCACAAGCCCGCGTGCTCTTCTAAAGCATAAAAAACTGAAACATCCAGACAATTATGAAAATGTCCCGAAGAGACCGCTCAGAAAATGTCTGGATTGCAATTTATCCTACAGCAGAGTGTTAAGGCATAGGCAGAATTACCACCACGAATTCAAATGCGCATACTGTAATGAAATATTTCACACAAGGGAGGAAAGAAGCAAACACAAAGTGATCCATACTGCTCGAGCTCGTGAAATGGCCGAACGAAAAAAAAGTAACTCAAACGTTACCTGGTTAATAAGTACGGTTAAAGTGTGTGAATTCTGCTACCAATGGTTCAGGGAGAAGATCAATTTGAAATATCAATTTGTGAAGACGTACTCCAAAATGGGTGAACGTGTGAATTGTGAACAGTGTGATAGACCGGTGTTTGAGTTGAACGTGGTGAGAATGCAGAGTAGAAGTAAAAAATATAAGCCCAGGGAAACGGTGTGGGGGGAGAAAAAAGCTAAAAAAGCTATTAGTAATGCGGAAAGACTCAAAAACGTGCAGCAGAGGTTGAGAAGGTTAAAAAAGATGAATAAATTTTGATTGAGAATTTTTGTGTTTTTTATTTTGCCCATGTTTTTATGTTTTTGTGTTTTTTTTTGTTTTTATGTTTTAAAGTTGTTAATTTAATAATAATAATTGTAACTGGGCTCCAAAGATCCCGACCGTACATTGGATATGATGAAAATCTGCTATTTTGCAGCATCTAAATAAAATAAAAATAAAAAAATAATCTAGATATGTTTGATAAGACTTACCTCACTCCAAATGCGAGCTATCAATGATATTATAGCTTAGTTGTAAGCAATCGTGACGTATTGAAAGAAAAAAAGAAAAATCGTTTATTGGTTACCACCACAAACACACACATACAATATTACACATATAAATCATACAAAATACAAATATTTAAAAAAATATATATGGTCAAATCATTTTAAGTGATAATATTTTAACAGTGACTTTTCATACACCATAGAAACAGGACACTATCATTATTTTTTGGAAAATCGAGATTTATATTTTATTATTTTCTCTCGCAAAGACAATATCATTTTTTCAAAACAGCACCCTGACTATTTAAAAAGTTATCTACTTTATCGGCTTCGCCTCTCTTATGCAATGCCCTAACCTTTTTATTCTCTAAGCTTAACCTTAATTAATAAAAAAAATAAAACTGAAGAAAACTATTACTTAGTCTTCAATTTTCTCAAAAACTAGCGGATAAAACCCCAAAGTGTTTTCTACAAAAAATGATTAATTTATTGTGCTGAATCAGCCCTTTAAATATTATCACTTAAAACGAGGTGACTGTGCCCAACGCACCTTCTTTTCTATACATATTTATACTTTTTGATGTTTTTATATTTTTACGTATGGCAGTTTGTCAAAAATAAAAAGCTATGCCACAAATGCCTACAAAGAGGTTGTAACACAATCAAAAATTGCAATACTTCAAAAGAAGTTTGTAACAATGCAAAATGTAATTCCATGCATCATACACTTTTGCACATCGCATACGTAGAGGAAAATAAAGACAAGGATGCGCAAAATGATTTGTCTTCCTCTACGAATTCACAAGTGGATGTTAGTTCACAAACAGTTTCAGATTTTGTAGCTTTTGTATATAATAACTTGTCTCCTCCGAACAGTAAAAAGCTAGAAATTACTCCCGTTGTGTTTTCGGATCCTAGTAGTAGCTCAACTCATTTCTTACTGGACGATGGAGCCACAGGACCTGTTACTTCTACTCATCTAGAGTGTGTAAGTGATGTAACAACGAACACACAAATTCAAAGTGTAGGTTTTGATATGAAAAATTTACACTTTGATAAAACACATACAATTTTAAAAGCATATTCTTTAACATTGAAGCAAATATTTTGTACTGATATTTCTTGCCTTTCTGTTTTGACTAGAGTTTTGCAACGCTATAACTTTCCTCCAAGATGGGTTTTATTTGGTTTCGGTAAAATAAACCCCATCCGGTTTTCCAAGAAATTATTCCGAAGTATATCAAAAGTAAAATTCAGACTAACTTTCAATTCACGATCGACTTTAAAGTAGGTTTGTCATTGAATTTTGGCAACCCTACTGAAATTGAATGGCTTTGTATTGGATTTTTGTTTGAAAGTAGAACTGCACGTTTTCGCTCTTTCACTTGATTTTGAAGATATCAATTTTAATTTTATTTACTAAAACGGAGACATGCAGCTCGAACTAATATGTAAAAAAACATTTGTAAATTTTCTCACTTCTTGTATATATATTGTCATATCACTTGCACTTATATTATCATAATAGTTGTTACCAATGTACATGCGTACTACGTAGGCTGCTTTGGTCTTATGATTCCTTTACTTTGAAAAGGGGAGCATGTGCCCAACGCACCTTCTTTTCTATACATATTTATACTTTTTGATGTTTTTATATTTTTACGTCTTTTTGAGTTATACGTTTTGTTTTGATACTTTGATTTATTGATTGTCAATGGACATTAAAAGATCGCTAATATAAAATAATAATGGGTTTTAATTACAAACCAGCAGTTATATAAAATATACAGTCCTAATATTAATTGAAGGCAACGACTAATTAACAGTGACCTTATATATTCAGAGAAAGGAAAAAAAAGTGGAAATGTTCATGTCCATGTCGCAGGCATGTCCTATACTTAGTGATTTATAAGAATCGTTTCTACAAATAAATTCATGTGACTGACCGTCGTAGTAAAATTTATAGTAAATATCACGTTGATTCTACGTGTGTACTTATTAGTAGGTAGGTACACTCGCAATCAATATTTTTACCATACTAATATTTATTTGAATACTTTGCTAGTTGAAAATATTAATTGATCAAAATTAGTCCAGCCGTTTTAGATTGGGTATAGAACATATACATTACTAAGTATAACACAAAATAGCATGTATAACTACTATGCAGTAGCCTAGTCTAGTAGGATGTACTCTACATACGGTCGACACATAAGTACTCTTCTGCCTTACCACCTCAAGAGCCAAAATCGCTTGCACTTCGCGTCGTTTTGTTCAAAGTAACGTCGGTTTTTGTGTCGTTTATGTGTGCAAGCGATTTGTTTCAAAAGTGGTTAGGCGCGAGAGTCTTTGACCGTACTTAGGTGTACTTACTAGCGTGTTCCCGCTGTTTCGTCTGCGTATATTTAAATGATTTATTGAATTCTACGCATACAAATATAAGTTTATTGGGAACAATACAAAATATGCACGAAAATAACTCGCGTACGAAAGTCATAAAAGTAATTTATTTCTGCATATAGACCCACTAGGGGCACTTATTTATACACACGTCTCAATATACTACCACCTTGCGTCGTCTTTGTTTTTGATTTGAAGTGGACACTGGTTTTTGTGTCGCTCAAGTGAGCAAGCAACAACAAACAAACAAACAAAGGCAGACGAAGCTGCAAAAGCCGCCGCCAATCTCCGCAAGTCCCCAGATTTTGCAAACCTTCCAATCAGTCACATTAAGTGGCTGAATAAGCAAAAGTGCGAAGAAGCAGCCGAACAATTCTATTCTACTCCCACCAAATGCACATACACTAAAAGTCTGCTACCAACTTTCTCCCAAATAAGAGAATACTTAAATTTCGTTACACCCAGATTTGCACTCACACAATTTTTAACGAATTATGGATATCATCGAGAATACCTTTTCCGATTCAAGATCTCTAATACACTCTTGCCCGTGCGACGACACGTCTCAACAATCCTTTCAACATCTCCTGACAGAATTCCCACGATTCGCCTCTAAACGCTCCGACCACATAATCATTTGCCACATCCATAAGCTCAACGATCCTTACAAACTACAAAACTTAACAGTTTTAACAACCTACTCACATTCATAGTTACAGAATTAAAGAATTTCAATAAATAATCCCATTCTAAACCAATGTTGGCCTTACAGTGTAATCCGATAGCACTGCAAGCTCAATAAACACTTATTGAGATAAAAAAAAGTGATCAAGCTATTTTTTTAAATGGTAAGGCGCTATAATGTGAGCTCGAATGTACGTATTTATATTTTTTACTTGGCATTGATTTCACGAACGATTGAGAACATTGAGAACGTAGGCAGGTCTTTGCCCAGATTTGGCGTTGTCTTCTCTTCTATATTTAGACAATTACTCTTGCTATTTTGGTCACATACTTACCTTTTTAATATAGTAAATAACGATCCACTATTTCCCGAAGACAAGTATAAATAAATAATAATAAATAAATATGCGCCAGACAACACACCAATAGTCTGGTTTTGTGGTAAGGAATTCTCTTTCTTGTGTTACGAAGTACCAGACAACGATTATGACGGAGGCGTCTCCCATAAATACTTAAATACATATAACATCCATGACTTAGATAGGTACAAATGTTCGTGCTTATCACACAAACATTTTGCTCATCACAAACACAAAGCTAGATATTTACGACGCAGAAGGGAAATGAAATACTTAAAATAAGTAGGTTGGACCAATCTTATATACCGAACTTTTTATTGCACAACACAAAGTAAATTACAGTTTATACGCTTAAAGTTAATGTACAACTAAGGCGGTCTATAGCTAAAAGCGATCTCTTCCAGACAATCTTAGGATTAATCTTTGCATTGCTTCGAACCTTCATCTAATGTTATAGAAATCAGTAACAACGGTGGTACTAAAACACCCAGACCCGAGACATATAGGTAGAAAATTATGATTAAAACATTGTCCCGTCCGGGAATAGAACCCGGGACTTCTTTTATTACAAACTATAGCGTTCCCGTCGAATTTCGTTTCATTGCCCTCGGCAGCCTCGTCCCCGTTTCCTTAAGTTTGACACCGTTTAAACCTTCCTTGGACTTCCACGAATATTTCAAGACTAAAATCAGCCAAATCGGTTCAGCCGTTCTCGAGTTTTAGCGAGACTAACACAAATAGCAATTCATTTTACTATACACAAGGTGTTACAAAACAACGAGTAAAGAATGAAGGGAGTTACTCAGAATCAGTAACTGAACAACTTTCTCCTAGAAGCATGGGTCGAAATGTGCCAAAAATTAATTGGCTCTCCATAGAAATCAGACGGGTCACGGTCAGATTTAGTATGGGAAGTCAAATTATTTTTGGCGATTCAACATACAGTGCGACATGGATCTTCTGGCCAACGGTGACAGGCGGAACTAACGCTGTCAAATTCAAAAATCCGGCTGCCAGATCGAGTGTAGGAAGTCTCCCCAATCTTACAAGAGATTTTGCGAATTTCCCTTTCATTTTATTTTCGTACGTGTTCTGTGTAAAGTTATTATATATATTAATATGATTGTTTTTAAATACCGTAGAGCTAAACTCCTTAAATAAAATTTTAATTTTCAATGTTTTTTATTGATAATACAGTTGTTTTGCGTCTAAAATCGGTGGAACATACTTGATATGTCTCTTATGGTAGAAAATGCCTTCTACGACATTTCCATCAAAGAAATCTTTTCTTTGACTTTGCCGTGGTTGGGTAAAAAAAAAATGGTTGCCTGTAAAGTCGGTTTTACGGGCGAAGATTTTACGTGACAACGTCTTTTCTCGGTAGAATATTTATTGCAGACCGATCATAGTTGAGTGGGAGAGAGACGCAAGGCATTCGGCGGGCCTCTCTCTCGTTCGGTGACTCATCGTAACGTTACCGAGCGTTACACTTTTTCATAAGTGACTCCCAGCCGCAACCTAATTTAAGACGTTGTCACGTCAAAATTCGCCAGAAAAGGTGATAAATAAAAATACCCTAATAAATAATAGACTCCCTGAATCAAGGGAGATTTTCTTGCTCTTGCTACCCTTTTTGAAAAAGCGCCCCCCTGACAATGTCATCCGTTGGCCAGAAGATTCTTGTCGCACTGTATGTTTCTACGAGAAAGATGTTCAGCTGATTCTGAGTAGGTCCCATCATTCTTTACTCGTTGTTTTGAAACACTTTGTATAGAAGATGATCAGGCGTTTGACCACGATCACACCTGGTGGTAAGTGATGATTCTTATGATGTGGTCGAGGATGTTATGATCTGCTACTAGCTTAGTGATCAATGTCACAAAATGTGATCACCTTTCCGAAGCCAATCGTGCGATCTTTCACGCAGTCAATGTCGCGTTGTCATGGCTTGTATTTATAGAGCAAACTGCTAATTACTATGAAGTTAGTGAAACATTTTTTAGCTCGGAGTCAATATCAATATCAAATACCTTTATTTACTCACATATACATTGAAAAACACATGAAATGAAGTAAAATCCAAAAATAAAAATACATATCTCTTTTTTCATATTAAAGTAAAATAGCGGAAGATACGGCATGTCTTACTAATTGTCAGCTAAAAAAAAACCGTTTAAGTGCGTGTCGGACCCGCGCACTGAGGGTTCCGTGCCACCCTTAACTGAATTCAGGGTCCACTTACTTTCACTTAACGAAAACATCACAATATATTGCGAAAGCAAAAATAACTTTGTTTTTCATAGTGTTTGTATGAAAGACAAAGTTATATTTGCGGTTGATAAAAATGTGCAATATCTCAAAAACTACTGGTTCGATCTCCTTCAAACCAATTTTCGTTGCAAGTTTTTGTTGAGATCTACATCATATATTTTTTTCAAAATTTTCACTTTCTTAGTTCAAAAGTTAGAGGGGGGGGGACGCCCATTTTACCACTTTGGAAGCGTCTATATCTTAAACCTTACACTTTAAGAAAAAATGGTTTTAGAAACCTCAACATCATTTTAAAAGACCTATCCATAGACACCCCACACGCATAGGTTTGAGTAAAAAAAAATTTTTAGGTTTTAGTTTCATGTATGGGAGCCCCCCCTTAAATATTATTTTTTCTTACTTTTTGTATCTGAATCGAAAAGCGGTGAACAAAATACACCTACCTACCAAGTTTCAGCAATGTGATGCTTATAGTTTCAGAATAAAGTGGCTGTGACATACGGACGGACAGACAGACAGACAGACAGACAGACAGACAGACAGACAGACAGACAGACTTGACGAAACTATAAGGGTTCCGTTTTTTGCCATTCGGCTACGGAACCCTAAAAATGGCACTACTCACAACTACATACAAGATGACCGACAGAGACAAACCCATTTCTTACGACGGTAGTGCGAGCGAAACAAATGCGCGCTTTGAGATGTCTCTTGAATGCAATTAGGCGACGGGGGCTAGCCCCCTTACTCTGGACACAAAACCCGATCCAATGATTATCGCCATCCCTGTCACTCATACCAGGCCGTGTATGCATGTGACAGGGATGGCTATCTTCATTGGATCGGTATTGGTGTCCAGAGTAAGGGGGCTGATTTTAGCGGTCCACGTTCGAATGGCGCGTCACCTATCTTCCGCTATTTTACTTTAATCAAAGACATATCTTAATAATGTAAGTGCGAGTCTGATGCCTATGCTAGGTATCGAATACCTGTATTACAGGACATCAGGCTCTCACCACCTCGAGCCAATAGGACACTGACAAAGGCTATTAGCAAAGTGTATGCAACACGTAAAGTAAAAAATTTTCAACCACATAAAATACAAAGAGAATAAACACGTGACATAGACTAAGAAATGTTGTGAATAATAAAATAAAAAAGTGTGTGGGTGTCTATGCGCAGGTGTGGGTGTGTAATTGCATGTGTGTGAGATGAGTGAATGAATGAATGAGTGTGTGTGTGATTTTATCATGAAGGAACAGCACAGTGTCTTCAGAAAGTTCGGTTTTGGGTCTCAGTTCTGCTTAAACTACATTCATATTTGCTAGTCCAACAATGTAAACAATCATTTTGTAACTTTTATAATAATATCAGCAAATAAAATAATTTTACTATTTAATTTAAAAAGATCTCAGTGTTGAACGATGAATTAGCTATGTATGTTGTAAGTTTTGTGTGAATCTTGTTTTAAAAGGAATATTTTTGCTAAAAAGGAATGTCAAGATGGGTTACGATGTTCAAATTCAAATTCAAATTCAAATTCTTTATTCAGTAGTTAGTGTTGGACTAACGAAGATGAATGGACTTTGTTAACTTTTATTGAAACTGTTTACCTAAGTAATTAATAAGGGTTCCTCGCTAATAAGTAAGTAGGTAAGGTTAATTTATTTATTTAAAATAAGTAATAAGTAAGTTTTTTAAAACCCTTTTCACGCTACCTGCTCGGCAACGTTCAAGATTTGGGTGGTAAAGGGGTTGGCGCGAGATACCATGACCTTACATTAATGATGATGATGAATCGTAAGTCGTTAAACCGGGAGGTATATATAATATATAGAGCAACCTATTAAGTTACGAGAAGGAAGGTGGCTATACGTTTACGAATCCAAAATAAATTCAAATTACTGTAAAACTCTATATAATGTTGTTTGAATGAGTTAACAGACATTTTCTGTTAAAACAAGCAATCAACTATTTTAGTTTTATTGATTCCTTTCAATAAACTCGTTGAATGATTGAGCAATGAAGTAATTCCAATTTTATTATTGCTGCTTGCCTACATTTTATTGGGGAATTAGTAGTACCTATGCCGATTTCGTTAGATTTTATTGCCAGTCTTTAAAAATAGAGCTACTAGCTCTAAATAGATTTTTTTTCCTAATTGTTTTAGATATTTGTTATGGTAAAAATAAAAGAGAAAGAAGCTATGAGATGGTAATAATATCGAATTTTATCTTTATTGCGATTTTTACTCCCTAGGATAGGTATAATCATCTTCGGTGTCAAAACTACTTAAGTATTATCCATTTTCATGGTCTAAGTACTTCTAGTTAAGTTAAATGTTAAAATTCATCAAAATCTGATCAGCTGTTTTAGCGTAAAAAAACAAACTTACACATATTTTCGCATTTAAAATAATAGTAGAAATTCGGTTTTATATAAGTATATAAGTATAATTATTAGTGACATACTTAGAAAACCGATATTGACCGGACCAAGGTTCAAACCCGACGAGACTTTTGATAATGTCAACATCTTGAAAACCGGCACAGTCATTCTACCACTGAATTATTTACCAACAGAATAACATGTTTTTCAACAAGTTATTTTGCAGGGAAACAAACGACAGATGGTGTTTTTGAGTAACTGCATCTGAAGAGGTATAAAAGTTTAACCAAAACGGTTGAACGCGCTCGCTGCGAGTAATTATAGATTGAGCGCGCACTTGGCTGCATATGGAACAGAAAAGCTGTGGAGACGTCTTGCACAGATAAAAAATTGTACTCGCAAAAACATTGAAAATAAACTTGAGGTTAGTATAATCAGTCAAGGTATCATAATGAATATTATTTGAGCTTGGCCGTTTAAAGCTCTAAGTAAGAAGTGGTTATCTATCATCCTTATAACTTAGAAAGAAAGAAAGAAAATACAATTATTCGACTTACAAACACATATACAATACACTGACTCGGAAACACATATACTTACAATAAACAGACACTCACTTATTTAGCATCATCGATTATGAGTCGAAAGATCAAATCTCTTGTAAATAATATATCATTTATGAGAATGTTAGGTTTAAAGATGTTTGCGTACCTAGCTTACTTCGAATATAAAGCGATCTTTGTCACTGTAATAGATATGGAGTGACACAGATCGCTTTATATTCAAAGTAAGTAGGCTAGTGTTTATTATCTTAATTTTATAGAATGGGTAACATCTACCTTTGTCTATATGGATGAGGATAAGTCCCTCGTTACAAACAAAACCTTTTTTATTTTTTGGCAAATCTTTCATAATGTACCGACTCTACATATTTCCTGTGACTCCTAGTCAAAGTAGAGCGAACAAAACGCATCCAGTTTGTGATCGCCAGCAAACAAAACCAACGCACCGCGCTATTTAAATAAACACCATTGAAAAATCAATTAAAAATCATAAAGTGCAGTGATAAAAACAATAAATAGTGAACGAAACGTAGTTTAAAAAAAAAGTTAAAAAACACTGGCCAGTTAGGTTTGAAATCTAAAAAATAAATCGCAACAATTAAAAATCAAAAGAAGTGACTGCAGTTCTAATTTTGAATTTCAATCTGGCTCTTACAGTGCACGTGTGTGAGTAACGCACATTGATTGCAGTGAAATGCGTTCTATGTTTAAAAATAATAACAATGTTGCCACTTTTTTGAAACTCCACTAGGAGTTGGGAAATCTCGACTTTTGTTATGAACTCTTATTACATATAATATGGATTTAAGTAATAAGGGGTAAGTAGTTACCCATGAAAATATTTATTGCATAGGTACTGACTTACCTGAGTAACATTTTCTAAATATTCATATGCTAATGCCAGGGCCCCTATTTTTGAATCATTCGCTTCAAGATGGCGAGTGATTTTCGTTCGACGTAGTGTCAAAAGTCATAGAAAAAAAATCGTTTTCGAACGAAAATCACTCGCCATATCCAAGCGAGTGATTCAAAAATAGGGGCCCAGAATCTCCCAGTCTTGAAAGTATGTAGATATTTATGTAAGGCTCTTTAAGTAGGCTGTTTCCACAATAGGTAAAATTTCATCAATTTTTATAATAGACTGCATTTAAAAGCAAATTTCTTCAATCCATGTAAAAGACAGTTTGTTAGTGGGAACACAAACCTTACCTTACCTTTTAGCCACAGCTTAGCAGTTTTCCTCACGGCCAATTCAAATTCAGTTTGAAAGCTTTCTGCATTATAACATTTAGTGCATTGGTGCTTCCTGCAACGCCTGCAGGAAAGCAAATCGCAATACTTATTTACAATACATTATTGCAATTCATTTGCCGAATCTTTACATGCGATCACCAACAAATTCTACGTCTGGAGCCCTATTTTTGAATCATTCGCTTCAAGATGGCGAGTGATTTTCGTTCGACGTAGTGTCAAAAGTCATAGAAAAAAAATCGTTTTCGAACGAAAATGACTCGCCAAATCCAAGCGAGTGATTCAAAAATAGGGGCCCTGATCTTCTTTTCTAAACACTTGCATATTTGCATGTATCTAACGGATTATTTTAGTTTTTGCAGCAGATTTTTTGGCTTAGTTTTACCTAGTGATTTAAAGGGGGTGTAAGTCCTAGGACCTAGGTTCTAGGCTAGGGGGCGGTCTAAACTAACTGCTACATGACGTAGGTATTTTATGAGTCGAGAAGAATGTGTTTTGTATTCAACCATGTGAGTTATTCTGAACTATGATCGAGATTAAGTCTCGATGATGTTGAATGACCTAAATGAATAAATAAATAAAAAACACTTGATTGATATTTAAGCGAATGAATCAAAAATGGAGGCCCTGGGGCCCTATTTTTGAATCATTCCCAATCAATCAGACCGAACGAACGTAGGTCACTAGCTGTATGACCTGTATGGATGCAAGTCGGTGTAATGGAAAAAACTTGAACTTTTATTTATTTATTTTATTCTTTATTGCACAGACAAAAGACAGTACAAACGGCGGACTTAATTCTAAAAGCATTCTCTACCAGTCAACCATTGGGTGAGACGGAACAATTGAGGCGGCGGCATAAAATAACACAAAAATGCAACAAATTTATATTATACTACTACTTAAAAATAAACCTACATAAACATACATAAATAAATAACTTTATTTATACATAAATTAACAGATATTAAAGGGGAAACAAAGAGAGAACAAACCTTGACTTTCAAGCATCACGTGGTATTCTCACTAAGAAAAAGCACACGAATTGTCTTAAATGAGAATTTTGACAATGAAGTCTTAATGGTATCAGGGAGGGAGCATTATAAGAGGGGCAAGCCTTATTTTTTTTTTAAATACACCATACATATTTCTTTGTTATTCTGTGCCATATTTTTGTCATTTAAGCCAGGGCCCCCATTTTTGAATCACTCGCTTCAAGATGGCGAGTGATTTTCGTTCGACGTAGTGTCAAAAGTCATAGAAAAAAAATCGTTTTCGAACGAAAATCACTCGCCATATCCAAGCGAGTGATTCAAAAATAGGGGCCCAGTTTCCTTCCCGTTTCGCAATACCACCTCACTGACGCACTCACACGTCGCCTCTCGCATCTTGCCCGTGATGTCGCAACTCTCAACGTTTGTCTAAACGTATAATTAATTGCAACTAGCATAATACAATGGGCAGATTAGTCACACCTGCTGCAGTCAGATAAAGAGGTTACCTGTGTATTAATTTATTTATGATCTGCCCTGCCAGTGGACCTGGGAATTAAGTTTGAAAGGCAAAATTCCTAAACAAACTTCAATTGATAGTATTTCACAGAGTTTTAAACCGTATCTAACATTTAATGGAAACTTTCATTGGCAAGTATTTTTCAGATCAAAATTTATTAATAATAGTTGTCTTGTCTGATATTCGTACGTAACACATAGATGAAAATTTCTTACTTAGAAACCAAGACAATTGGTGCGTTTTCTGTCTGGCGCATAAGTATTTGTTTATTTTATTTATATCTATTTACACCCAAGTATCTTAAAAACGTTCGTGGTTACCTTTTTGTCTTTGGTTACTAGTTAGTTACTAGGCTTTAGAGGACTCAAGTCTCTCAATTTTTTGATTGAATCCTGAATCCTCTATAGCTTGTTTTGTAATCCGTCACTTCTGTTCATAACTTTCAACAAAACTCCATGATTGGTATATTTTTCTCTGAGTTTCAACTTGAGTGTATAAAACATGCATCACATACCAAATTGATTAACTGCCATACTTTGGTACTTCCAACAGCTTGCTAAAATAAGTATAAACAATTATTGTGCAACTCTACGCGCCGGCGCAGTGACATTTGCCCGCGCGCCAACTTCGCGCGCTTTTATTTTTACTGACCCAAATGCGAAACACTTCCGGATTGCTTTTAATCCGATTACCTAATTATTATTCTGACTATTTCTTAAATCCAAAGTCTTAGAAATTTTGATAGATCTCCTTTATTGTACGTAGAGGCTTTGAAAGAAGCTAAAATATCGGATTTAAAAAAAACCGGCCAAGTGCGAGTCGGACTCGCGCACTGAGGGTTCCGTGCCAACTTTAACTGAATTAGGGATTTTTACTTCCACTTAGCCAAAATACCACAATATTTTGTTGACCGCAAATATAACTTTGTTTTTCATAGTGTTTGTATGAAAGACAAAGTTATATTTGCGGTTGATAAAAATGTGCTATATCTCAAAAACTGCTTGTTCGATTTCGCTCAAACCAATTTTCGTTGAAAGTTTATGTTGAGATCTACATTACACATTTTTTTCAAAATTTTCCATTCCTTAGTTCAAAAGTTAGATGGGGGGGACGCCCATTTTACCACTTTGGAAGCGTCTATATCTCAAACGTTAGACTTTTAGAAAAAATGGTTTTACGAACCTCAATGTCATTTTGAAAGACCTATCCATAGACACCCCACACGTATAGGTTTGAGTAAAAAAAATTTTTTGGTTTTAGTTTCATGTATGGGATATATATATAATATCATTTTTTCAAATTTTTTGTATCTGAATCGGAAAGCGGTAAAGAAGATACACCTACCTACCAAGTTTCAGCGGTGTGATGCTAATAGTCCTACTACTATTATAAAGGCGAAAGTTTGTATGGATGTATGGATGTTTGTTACTCTTTCACGTAAAAACTACTGAATGGATTTGAATGAAACTTTACCACAATATAGCTTATACATCAGAATAACATATAGGCTACAATTTTTGAGGTTTCTAATGTGAGGTCGTAAAAAAACACATTTTTTGCGCTACTAGACGGGACGAACCTGAAGTCCACGCGAACGAAGTCGCGGGCAAAAGCTAGTTTCAGAATAAAGTGGCTGTGACATACGGACGGACAGACAGACAGACAGACAGACAGACAGACAGACTTGACGAAACTATAAGGGTTCCGTTTTTTGCCATTCGGCTACGGAACCCTAAAAATGGACCTACTTTCACCTCGTATCGGGACTACACTTTATCCAGGGACACCTGTACCTATATCTTTTATTTCTATTCGTCTTCATTGGATATTACGCATGAGTGTAAAGTCTGCACGTAATGTCATCAGTATCATCATAAAAAACAAGCGCTTCTAAACTACTGAATGAAAAGTAAATTAATTTCCTGTAAACACTGAAAATCGACTTTCATTCATTTAAAAACTTTGACGTAAGCGTTGCTTGCCAGCAGCAGCTGAATGCTGAAGGGGCTGCTAAAATAAAAGTAAGATTGATAATAAAATCATAGGCAGTAAAAAGTGGGTAAAAGTTACAAGAAAAAGTGGCAACATTGTAATTTCTTTTTAAACTTGTTGCCATTATTGAGTATAACGGCCAGTATTCCGATAACTTTTTAGGAAAAAAAACTAAACATTAAGACCTCTTTCATATTATGAGTGAGCGTGATTCGGACACAGAGAGCTCATCATCAGAGGAAGACGTGGACTCGGGGATAGCTGAAGACCCTGCCATAGAGAAGAGAGACGCGGACTGCATGGATCTATCCGAGTTCTTCGGTTACTGGTAAGTAAAATATTAGTTATAGGCAACACTGAATGGGCCGTATGTACACTGTCCGAAGCCGTAACACCTCTATTAAAAAAAATAGTAGTAAGTTTGACTTGATTCCTTTGCTTTAGAGGGTCGGGTTACACCAGCAACATTAACGCACAGGTAGAGTTATCCGTAAAGATTTTTTTTAATTTTTGGCTAAGCAAATATTGTGACCTCGATCGCCTCCGTTTAGTAGCAGCCTGTTCACTCTTGCAGTTGCCTAAGAAGTAAGAGGATTGGGAGCTCTATTATTGAATCACTCGCGTCAATATTACGAGTGATTTTCATTCAAAGATGAATTAAAAATCAACGAAAATAACTCGTTTTTGAACGAAAATCACTTGTAATTGACGCGACACGCGAGTGATTCTAAAATAGGGCCCTAGGTCATATGCAGCTAGGGAGTTCCATTCCCTAGCTGCACGCATAGTAGAGTTTTGTTGACGTTTATTGTGTAACTTTTACATACACTTATTTTTCGGATGGTATTACTCGCTTCATGATGGCGAGTGATTTTCGTTCGAAGGTGAATTAAAAATCAAAGGAAATAACACGTTTTCGAACGAAAATCACTCGCCATCTTGAAGCGAGTGATTCAAAAATAGGGCCACATAGTAAAGTTGGAGCTAGGTATGTTATGAACGTTTTCTATTATCACCACCACAATCTTTGTTAGGTATTTTAAACACTAGATACGTGTAGTAATCATTCATACGAAATCCGATGGTCTGCGCTGATAAATTAAATGGCGTCATAAAATTAATAGTACCTACTTAATACGCATTTCGATTAATAATTATTAATGTATTCAGCACATTCGATTTACTTAATACAAAACTAAACATTAATACAAAATAAATTATTAATTCCCGACCAATATTTAGGGTCAGTTTACAGTTAAGGCAAAATACAATTACTTAGTTATTAGGTAAAATTAATTATTCCATTACTTTCACTAAAAAACGAATAGGTATTCACTTAAATGAAAATGATGTATACGTTTTAAATTTTATTTTATTTTATCACAAAATTAACAAGTATCTTAAGCTAGCGAGATTTTATTAGTTTTTTACACCTATCATTCTACAATATTTACACCTCCAGAGCCATCAACAATGTTGATGCCTCCTCCGTTGTCACCATCAACTATGTTGATGCCGCCTGGATTGCCTCCGTCAACTATGTTGACACCCCCACCGTTGTCCCCATCAACTACGTTAATGCCACCACCGTAGTCCCCGTCAACAACGTTGATGCCGCCGCCACTGCCGTCAACTACGTTGATGCCGCCGGGGTTGTTATCAACTACGTTGATGCCTCCTTCACCGTCGACGATCTGAAAAGATATTTCAGTTTGAAATAACGGGAATAAATAATAATATCTGACTGATTTAGGTGCTCGTAGCGCAGTGGTGGCGCTTTGGTAGTAATACCGAAGTTAAGCAACGTACGGCGCGGTCGGTGTTTCGATGGGTGACCATTCCGACCATTAAGTGACGTATATCACGAGCATCTAAGCCGTGTTTCGGAAGGCATGTTAAGCAGTTGGTCCCGGCTAATATCAGTTGATAGAAGTCGTTATGCCTAATCAGAGGCGTATGGGCGGCTTGATAAAATCTGACAGCAAGGTTGGTCGCTTGCCTTGCAAACACCCCTCCGTTAATCCGCACTGAGCCCGCGTGGTGGAGTGTGGCTCGTACTAACAACATTTGAGGTAAGGCCTTTGCCCAGCAGTGGGATGCTTACAGGCTAACTTTACTTTTTATTTGACTGATTTACGCAGCGTAGGACGTCCGCCGACAATGGTTATGAATAATCGACACTTAGTGTTATTTTTATTCCAACATTAAAATAAGAAATCAAAAATTTGTGCATGGACTGAATTTTTGATTTCTTATTTAATCTTGTATCTGACAAGATGGACAACCTTGTTAAGATCGAAGGATCACACTGAATGCAGACCGCTTGCGGACGGTCGCTGTGGAAAACCGTGGGGGAGGCCTATGTTCAGCAGTGGACGTCCTATGATGATGTTAACTGCCTCGGTGGCGCAGAGGTTAGAGGGTCGCATTTAAAAAGTGATGGCTGCACCAGAGGTCCCGGGTTCGATTCCCGGGTCGGGCCAAAAATATGTACCTGGGTTTTTCTGTTCAGAAATTCTCAGGGAAGCCCGGAGTTTGGAAGTTGGCGGTGTTTCACCCCCGTGCCTCGGAAAACACGTAAAGCCGTTGGTCCTGCGCCTGATCTCTCTCCGGTCGTGTCAGATTGCTGTCCCATCGGGCTATGAGAGTGAAAGGAATAGAGAGTGCACCTGTGTTTGCGCACACACTTGTGCACTATAATATGTCCCGCGCAGTCGGTTAGTCGTTGTGACTGGCCACCGTAGTCGAAAATCGGCTAGGTAGGGGAACTATTATTATATGATGATGATGACATAGAATCATTTAAAAACAATAGCACTTACTTGCACGCCACCATCTCCGTCCACGATATTTATATGAGACATTTCTATTAATTATTTGAATAAGCTTCAAAACTGAGCACACAACTGTATCGATAACTCGTAAAGACTGCAAAAGTTGCCATTTTATCGCTTATCGATCGATAAGATAAAGCATTATCTAAGTTAGCGGAAATATTATGTATTAATCAGGTTAAGACAATGTTTACCTAGTTTTAAAGTAAAGTCCGTTTATCGATACGAGTAGAATATTGTAAACAATCTCTACATTCCTTTTTACCGAAAATATTCTTTTAAAAACCAGATAAACACAAAACTTACAACATACATAGCTAATTCATCTTTTAACACTGAGATACTTTTAAATAAAATAAATAGTTAAATTTATTTTAATTTCTGATATTATTTTAAAAGTTACAAAAAGATTGTTACATTGTTGGACTAGCAAATATGCATGGAGTTTAGTACCTGTTTCTTAAGTAATATTATTAATAAAAGTTCTGAATTGTTCCCATCTGACTTTAAAAAATGAGGTTATCAATCAATTCAACCTGTATGTAGATATGGGTAATTACCATTGACCTACTGTTTTGTTTGAACTACATTTTGTGCTCTTTGAATTTGATGAATTGACGACACGGTCATCAACTCATAGTAGGTGCGGATTCATAATTCGAAATTCAAATTCCAAAGGAACTGTCCTCGTATTTGCGACACATTTTTTGCGTGGCATAGTTTCTCGATGTATACGTAGTAGTACAACTCACTGGTAATAATAAAGAAACATTGGCTGAGACGAGCGTTATCTACCAGCCATTTTATTATCTAAGTATTAATTATATATTTTATTATTAATGTATCATTATTTTTTAACAGTCAATAATGAGTAATTTCTCTTTGGCTGACTGATCACAGACTTGCAAGGAATCGTGTCGAGAAAGTAGACCACTTTCGCATTTACATCACTGTATTGTTTCTATTATCAATGCAATTATTATTACTATAATTCATTTATAATGAAAATAAATTCATATGGGTAATACGATTATTTATTTGTTTAAGGTTTTGGCGCTTTTAAAATAACGCTTTCAAATCTTTCTATTTAATCGCATAGTTATCTATTTTTAAACGACAAGGAATGTCTTATTATAACAAAGGAATAAAAGTTGTGAGGCATGAAATATGTAGGGTTCTAATAGTGATATTAAATTTGGCCGTGCATTTTAATTTTAGAGCCTTCTAGAAAGTACGCAAAGGTATTTATTAACTGCACTGACTCTACACATTCTGCAAACGCATTTACTCCTTTCTTTTAATAAGCAAATCATCATCCCCATAAAGTTAGCAAAACCTTGGTGCTTAATAGTGCTTATGCACCCCAAAGTGAGTCATCAAAATGCCCCCAATAAACTAACTAAATGCATTCACAACGCTTCTATTTACATCTCGTAATACGAACCAGTCTCGGCGCGGCTAACTCGCAGACGGACGTGACGGCCATTCCATTTTATAAACACAAATAACAGTAAAACCCGCTTCCAAAGTCAATAAACAAAATTAAAAGTTCACCGGCCACGTGACTGGAAAATGGCGGCGGCTGTCAAATTTTCCCGCCCCCGCGCGTAAACAAAACAATGTGACATTAATTTTTTTAATGTGTGCGTGTTGTTGTTGTGCAGTGCAAAAAGTTTTTGAGCAAGAATTTTTTGGACAGTGTGACTGGCTGGAACTATTTTTTTTTGCAAACAGTTAGGACCTCATTTCAAAAGATTCTTTCTTTTATTCTTTTGATGTTTTTTTCTGGACTTAGGAATATGTGGCTGTATAATAAACCAATAAAACAAAATATCATAGATTAGGGAATACTCTACCAGGAAACATTAATTGGGTTAAGTGTGTATTTAGCACACTAAACTATTAGATGTCACATTAGAAAGTTCTGGAAAGTCGCCAGACGTTTTTTAACTTCCTTTTGTCATTTGACCATATCTTGTTTAGCATTTTTATTGCTAGATAGATGATTTTTTGTCTGAAATGGTAATAAAGTAGGAATTTATGAAGATTCATTAGTTTTGACGCATCTAAAAATAAGTAATGTTTGCACACTTTTTGGTGCATTACGAAAAAGATGCAACTGGTTTTATTCGCTTTTGTGGTACATACCTACTTGTTTCTGATTTCCATAGCACAAGTTTTCTTTTACCCCTCTATCACTTGCTTCGCGCCGCCTGTATTTTCTCTGTATAGACCAATGGTTGACTGGTAGAGAATGCTTTTAGCATTAAGTCCGCCATATGTACCTTTTGTTTGTGCATGAAGTGTAATAAATAAAATAAAATGCGTTAGAAACTTACTTTCGAATCATAGTAATCTATGTGGTCGGTATATTTATTTACTTTAGACTACAAACGTAACTAATATTTAGATAGAACGGAAAGAACCGCCCACATTAATTTTTGGTTAGCCTAAAGTAAAAAGTAAAGTAAAGTGGTTAGTTCACCTTTTGTACAAACTGCGGTTGTGCAGTAAAGTATAAATAAATAAATAAATACTTTTGACTACAAAAAATATTGAGATCTGTGGATGAATAATTCAAGCTTATTTTCACTTATTTACATTTCTTTAGATTTTTAATGTTCTGCTATATCTCTCTAAAATCAACTCTATTGTAAGCACAAGGCAAAACATGGAATCTGCTTTTTGTTTTTTTGGCAAATAATGCATTTTAGTAGGTACACCTCCATTTAATTTATGCAATAAACAGTGTAAATAAATAAAAAATAAATAAGCAGGTTAAAATCATAACCCCTCTTTCGAGCTTTATCTCAGTCAGGTAAAAAGTCCTAGGTGTCTGACCCCAGTGAAAATACCTTATTAACTCTACCTAGTTAGCAAATGAAAGCTAGCGGTTTTACGTTGAGGTTGAGGTAAATAGTTAACTGTTAAACATATAGTAAGTTATACAGCGTGTGGCCTGTAGGTAATAGTAGCAAAAAGGAGACATTTTTTTCTTGTATGGAGGATGGGCCCACCATAAATTGTGACGTCTAGTAATGAAACATAATATATTAATTTGTTCCTTATAATGTCTTATAAACATTATCAATATTAGTATTTATTTATCTAACGGGAATATTTCAAAATTCATCATAACTTAAATCCACACACTTACCAGTTTACGCACATTTTCAGTCGTTTCTGATAATCATAGTCGTTGAAATCTCACTGCACAGTTACACAACAACGGATTAGTAGAATGGGTGCCGTACTTAATGCTTTTGGCTTCTATTTTTCGTTAAAATTCCGGAGAAAACAAACACTCAATTCAAAACAAACCAAAACAAACGGAAGGTGACGGAAAACCAAACGCCAAACGGAAAGTGTGACAAATGACACTTCAGCCATTCCTGTCAATGTCAGTGATAACTGTCAGAGTTGCTATTCGTTCCACGGCTTTACTAGATAACCGTTTTATGCAAAAATCTTAAAAAAGCAATTAATATATTTTATTCGGAGATTCCAATGGTTTAAAATAAATAAAAGTAGAAAAACGTGATTTAAACAAAATCACGTACTTCAAATAATTGATATTGTTCTTATATTAACCAGCCCGTCGTTCCTTTACACATATTTGTAAAGGAGGAATGGCGTGATGAAAAATAGTCAATACAACGCATCTTATAGTTCGATTTTATTATTCCGGTTTCGTCTAAACGTTATCTTTCGTCTAATTGTCTAAAAAAATAAGTTATTAATTTAGGGTGCAATGTCATTATTAGACGCTACAAGTTGCTACTGGGCCCAAAAAAAAATGTCTCCTTTGTAATCAATGATTCTACGAGGTATATTATAAAATTATTATATTACTTATTATAGCTTGACCAGTAGGGCGATTCAAAACGTTCGATACCTAAGCCATTCAGCTTGGTTTTCGGCTAGATTTTCTATTCATTTTTAATTAATGTCTTAGTTTGAAAGGATGTATTCGATTTATTCTGTACTAGTGTAAGTCAGGTTAAGAAACGCATGTATAACGAATTTTTCGATTAGTGTACTTACCCATGCTTTATTGTGTAGTAAGCAATATTTTATAATTTTTAATTTGTTTATTTAAGATCACTTTACTGTCATACTTTAAATCTATCAGTGGAGACATGTAAATAGCCTTCGTTTTAATTATGATTTAATTCAATCTATTTCTAGCTGTAAGTCTTCCGAAAAATGTAAAATAAAATAAATAAATAAATAAATGTTGATATGTCAGTTCGGTAGCAAATATAATAAATAACAAATAACATAATAAAATAGTTGCATCGGATACATCCACGTTATTTTGATTTTATTAATAAGTGAAAGTTATCGAATCGTAACCCAATCCGTAACCGAATGGTTCTGAATCGGGGGGTGGTCATAGTGCTCTAAAATGCTTTATCTCAGAGATGTATAGTGATCTAAAGTTAATAATCCCTAATCAATGTGTATCAAAATAGCTAACTCGTTGTAGTAAATGACAATGTCAAGTTCTATGACTGGAGTCTGGCCAAATTTAATTTTGTTAGAAAAAAGCATTAATTTATAAATTATATGCAATTGGAATAGATCACTAAAAGGACCCAATTTTAAATATTTGCTTCTATTACATGCCACACGCTGTATAATCATTATTTACAAGTTATCAGCTTATTTGTTAGGGAAAGTTTTGTTGACATCAACTTAACGATTGGTTTGAAGATTTTATGAAAATCTCTAATTATCTCTATTACATTCAAAGCGCTTGTAAATTCGCCATTTAGATATAATAGCTCTTTAGTTTTTTTAAACGCTGTTATCTTCTGCATTTAAACATACCTAATATGAAGGAATAGTAGAGATTTCTTGCGGCATTAAGTCCACCATGTGTAGATAAGTGAAAAGAAACCAATGCTGTTTATTTACAATAAGATACTTTCTACATAAGATAAATTATTGCATGAAGAAGGCGAATTCAAAGCTGTTCAATAAACAGTATTGATTTCTTTTCTCTTATACATACATGGTGGACTTAATGCCGCAAGCAATCTCTACTAAAACTTCATTAGAGTTGTTACTACTACGTATAAAGAAGCTATGCCTATGCTATGGATACCTATCTTTTTTAAATAACACTAGCTTTTGCCCGCGACTTCGTCCGCGTGTAATAGTGGCTTCTTTCTCCCGTTTTTTACACATTTACCACTATATCTTTGCTCCTATTGGTCGTAGCGTGATGTTATATAGCCTTCCTCGATAACTGGACTATCCAACACAAAAATAATTATTCAATTCGAACCAGTAGTTTCGGAGATTAGCGCGTTCAAACAAACAAACAAACAAACAAACAAACTCTTCAGCTTTATAATATTAGTTAGATAAGATACTTTCTATATAAGATAAATTATTGCATGAAGAAGGCGAATTCAAAGCTGTTCAATAAACAGTATTGATTTCTTTTCTCTTATACATACATGGTGGACTTAATGCCGCAAGCAATCTCTACTAATCCTTCATTAGAGTTGTTACTACTACGTATAAAAAGAAGCTATGCCTATGCTATGGATACCTATCTTTTTTAAATAACATGTACCTAAACAGAGACAAAGCAAACTAGCTTCGTGTAACGATCTCTGTGAAAAAAAAAACAAATCTGTCATTTTGACAATCACCTGTCAAATCGTTTCTAAAAACGCATATCCTTTTTCTGCTTCTACATTTCCTCTTCCTTACTAGAAATCCATTTGGGGGTAACACTAAAATGCACTTTATTTCGTTATAGCTAAAGAGTTCCAGAACTTTTCTGGGAATGTTTAATTTTGGGTTCACTATCCTTTGATGTCGGCAGGATGAGGAGTTGATTTGGACTTTTTTTCTTCCGTTACAATTTGTTATACTGGTTACAAGTTTAGTAGAAGTAAATTTTAAAGCATGGTCTGGGCCTCGATTCTCATGCAGTTCACATTCGTAAAAAGTTCGCCCATAGAATTTTCTTTGTCAAAGAAAAATAGTTTTTGATTTCTTAGTCTTAGGGTCACGATGTTAATGTAATTTACCTCTCGCGTGAGTGTGGTAGCTATTTTCCGTGTGGATATAACTTGATTTTTTAGAACGGTGAAACTCAAATTACACCACGGCAAAAGTATTGACGTGAAAATCGGATCCCTGATTAGAACTACATGGAAGTATAAGGATTAATTTATTAATTTATACTTTATTGTACAACAATTCAAATGGTGGACTTAACGCCATATGACATTCTCTACCAGTCATACTTTTGGGCTAATAAGCAGATGTGGGTGATGCGATAGAGAAATAGATGTTTTTCTAGTTGGAAGATCCACTCCTGTGATCTTAGATACGATTTTTAGAATGCTTAGTATTTTTTTCCGTTTGCTGAACCGATTTTAATGGGTTTCATAGCTTTTTATCCCTTGGTTACAAATTAAATACAAGACTAAACGACGTTATAATCGTGGACCTACGCTTGTATTTTTATAAGCGCTAGCAAAGTCGCGGAGTTCCCCTAGTTATTATGTAAAATCATCTTCAGAGGAAGTGTCCAAATCATATAATTTCTTCCTTCCTTAATTATCTAGCTATTTCCCTATAATCCCACGAGATTACCTGATCACATCGATTTAATAACAGTAAGGAACAGACGGCTAACGGTAAAGTCAAGTCTCGAGAGACTAGTCCATTAGGTCAAAAGATACTAGGTATGCAAATTATAATACTGCCTTGCGAATTAAAAGCCACCTCCTTGGAAGAAATACTTTTTAGGGTTTTTTATTTTTAATTGAGGCCAAGCTGATAGTTCGAGGTTAAGACCTCCGTGTGTTTACTGACATTTAGAACATTTCATTTTTATTTAGAAAGAAGAAGTGACAGGGAAAAAGTTTTGTCAGATTGATTCAATATTCACGATTAGATATCAGTTTACATTGTTATCCAAATAAAGAGATAATTTAATCAGTATTTCTCATACCAAAATATTTAATTGATTCCCTTTGATTACAGTAAAATAGCGGTAGATACGGCATGTCATACTAATTGTCAGCTAAAAAACCGGTTAAGTGCGTGTCGGGCCCGCGCTCTGAGGGTTCCGTGCCACCCTTAACTGAATTCAGGGTCCACTTACTTTCACTTAACGAAAACATCACAATATATTGCGACAGCAAAAATAACTTTGTTTTTCATAGTGTTTGTATGAAAGACAAAGTTATATTTGCAGTTGATAAAAATGTGCAATATCTCAAAAACTACTGGTTCGATTTCCTTCAAACCAATTTTCGTTGCAAGTTTTTGTTCAGTTCTACATTATATATTTTTTTCAAAATTTTTACTTTCTTAGTTCAAAAGTTAGATGGGGGGGGACGCCCATTTTACCACTTTGGAAGCGTCTATACCTCAAACCTTACACTTTTAGAAAAAATGGTTTTAGAAACCTCAACATCATTTTAAAAGACCTATTCATAGACACCCCACACGCATAGGTTTGAGTAAAATAAAATTTTTAGGTTTTAGTTTCATGTATGGGAGCCCCCCCTTAAATATTATTTTTTCTTACTTTTTGTATCTGAATCGGAAAGCGGTGAACAAAATACACCTACCTACCAAGTTTCAGCTATGTGATGCTTATAGTTTCAGAATAAAGTGGCTGTGACATACGGACGGACAGACAGACAGACAGACAGACAGACAGACAGACAGACAGACAGACAGACTTGACGAAACTATAAGGGTTCCGTTTTTTGCCATTCGGCTACGGAACCCTAAAAATTGATTCTATATCAGCAGCTGAGCCCCACAATAAAATTCCGTAGGTCATCAAGCTATGGAAATAACTAAAATAAACTAACCTAGCTGTTTCTACATCAGTCAAACGCCTAATCTTCCTTACAGCAAAAGCAGCCGAGCTTAGTTTCCTTGACAAGGTCTGTATATGAGGCCCCATTGTAGTTTGGAGTCTAAAGTGATACCCAAGAATGTTGTGGAGTCAATAGTATCAAGGGATTTGTCTTTGATCTTAACCTGAGTTGGTGCCTGTCGGACGTTAGGCATCGTAAACTTAACGCATTTTGTTTTACTTCCATTAAGAAGTAGGTTATTAACAGTAAACCATAGCAACAAAAGCAGTTTCCGCACATCAAAATCCATCAAGCTTAAACCAGACTTGATCGCAATTGAAATAATGCAATTGAGTAGTTAAATCAATCATTTTATTGCCGAGATTTGGTATGTTGCCAATGAGTAATGGACAGACTATATGAAGGATTCAAACTATTTCTGAATCGATTTGAGGCGAGAGTTTGAAGACTTAAAGTAACTCTGACTGAACTGATATGAATCACCTTGGGCGTATTGCGATCCAACTTCATCCGTTCAATTCCGAGGCAGTTCAATTCCCACTCAGTGTAAACGAATGTTATCAATATAATAATACTATAAAAAGGTATGAATATTAATGTTTATATTGTTATATTATAGTAATATTATCAATATAATGCGAAATTGCAATAAGAATTGCTAATTTGACAGTAAAGCAGAGCTTTTTAACTGTCAAAACTGCTTCGCAATACGCACCCTTATCATTTGAATACAAAAATTGCGCCCAGTGAGTTGTTTAGAGAAGCTATGACAAACAAAAAATGTGTCTAATCACGATGACAAGATTGTAATTTTGGTAAATCTCGAATTAGAAACCGTTCGTATGCGTTGATGCCAAGTGGCGTCAAATCATGGCGCAAGTTTGTTCGTTGGTGTCAGTTCCATACGCTAGTAATAGTAGCTCCTCCTACCTGATCTCTCTCCGGTCGTGTCAGATTGCTGTCCCATCGGGCTATGAGAGTGAAAGGAATAGAGAGTGCACCTGTGTTTGCGCACACACTTGTGCACTATAATATGTCCCGCGCAGTCGGTTAGTCGTTGTGACTGGCCACCGTAGTCGAAATCGGCTAGGGGGACTATTATTAATAGTAGTTCAAAAGTATATATTTTTTTATTATTATTCTAGGCTAAGCAGATTTATTTGACCTCGATCGCACCTGATGTCAGGTGTGGATGAGGTCTAAGGTGGTGCACATCTGCTTAGAAGCAGCCTGTTCACTCTTGCCTTTATGAGGCTTAGATCATATTCCACCAAACATGCTCTTCCTTTTCCATATTCATAAATAACATCATACTTAGTCATCTTATACCTACTTTGAGCTTTAGAACCAACTTTTTGCCAGTCACCCATCGGAATTTAACCCAGACTAACTACATCAACCATACTACCAAGTCTGGAGTCTGAACCACATTTAACCTTCATTTCCTTAAAAATTAAAGAGTAATCATTAAAACAATAACTAAATTAATAAAACTAAACTACTTACTATACATCAAAAAGCTCGTTGCCTTGTGCGAAAGTGCCCAAAAGGCTGGCCACATTGCCCCGCTGGATGGCGAGACTAATTCTCTGGCCAAGGTAGAGACCAGCCTTTGCTTCGTGAGATGTCTCAATAAGCCGTTGGGACAACTCACGAAAAGTTTGTGGGCACTAAGTCCCCACGATTTCCTTTGGTTTAGAATGTTTCTTAACACTCACAGTGTCATATTTGAATTATTAAATATGTCCCGCCCGTGCGCATTTTTTTGTTTCTTATTTCATGCATCATGAATTCATTTCCTTTGCTTTGCCTTTGCCTTCTATCAGACCATAAGATCAAAAATTGCTTGAACACACTGTTATTTTGTTTTGCTTGTCGTAAAATTCAGAATGTGTTTGGAAGGAAACGAATTGACGTCAAAGTGATGACGTATGTTCAATGTCAGAATAACGATTAATCTTCGAGTTATTAATATTAGTTAATAGTTAATATTATTATTCTACTGATTTTCGGTAATGGTGGCCCGCCTTAACAGAGATAGGCAGGAGATAATAGTGCCCAGATGTGTGCGCAATACACAAGTGCACTCTCTGGCTCCAACATCATGACCGATGGGGAGATCAGGCGCAGGACCAACGGCTTAACGTGCGCACTGGGCCCCTATTTTTGAATCACTCGCTTGGATATGGCGAGTGATTTTCGTTCGAAAACGGTTTTTTTTCTATAGGTCTGGGCACACAGCCGGCGCAGCGCGACGCCGACGCGACGCCGGCGGAACGCCAGCGCTATGAGTCAGTCACACTGCAGGCGTGACCGTCCCGCTGGCGTCGCGCCTGCCGTTCCGCCCGCGGTGTGACGTGATTTCGCATTCTTATACGATGTCAAGCGATTCAGAAGCAAGCAGCTTTGCTTCTGTTTGCTTTAGCTCGAAAAAAGAAAAAACACAAATGATTGTGGGTGCATCAGGTGAACCAGAAGAGAAATTAGTATGGTGAATGTGTAACCTCTGACACATTTTATCAGACGTTCAATTTCTGAACTATTCATTATTTTGGTCCTAAAAGTTGTATTTAAATACAAAACTCCGTCCCGCCGAACGCGACACGTCAACGCTCCGTCGTCTGTTTGACTACTAAATACTAACTCCGTGTAACACAACGCCTGCCGTCCCGCTCACGCCGCGTTCGACGAGACGGTGGCCCGTCCCGCCGCGCTGTGTTTTGTATTCGCGCCCGGCGCGACGCCGACGTGACTCGCCAGTTACCGCCCCGCCGAGCGTGGCGGCGCTGTCTGTCATTTCTCCCATATTTCTATATTATACAACTCGTCCAACCCGTCGGCGTCGCGTCGCCGTCACTTCGCCGTCCCGCCACGCTGGCTGTGTGCCCAGACCTTATGACTTTTGACACTACGTCGAACGAAAATCACTCGCCATCTTGAAGCGAATGATTCAAAAATAGGGCTCCTGGGCACGATAAGCCGTTGGTCCTGCGCCTGATTTCCCATCACGCACGCACGCAAGCACGGGGGGTGTCATCACCACCAACTTCGTGACTCATTCATCAAAAAGCTAAAATCAGGACATCGCAATTGATATAAACACCGTTTTTAAGGTTATTTTTGTTGGAAAACTGACTTAAAACTATAAACAAAGCAGCATAGACGCGAAACCATAGCTAAAGAAAGTATAAATAACCGAAAGGTCACTGGCACAGCTAAATATATGCGAGCGAGTTGAAAGCAACAGATTAATAACAAATTTACATTTTAATACCATATTGGCTGCTTTTAAAAGTAAAAGTAAGTTATTTTTTCCGATATTCGTGTACGGTTGTCTCTCGCGCCTAACCACCTCAGAGCCAAAAGCGCTTGCACGTCGCGTCGCCTTTTTATATTATAAAAGAAAGCCGTATTCATTACACCAATTAAAATTTGAAAACGGGTGGACCGTTTTTCATGATTATTATAGGTACTTCGGGTATACAGGGTGTAAAAAAGTACGAGCCAAATTCAAGGGGATGGTTAAGAGTTGCGTCTAGAAAACAGGAAAAATATCTTGAATTTTTTTTACAAAATTATCTTGAAAAAAAAAATATTTTTATATTTTTCATGTATTCTATTCTCGATTGACAACAACCTCCTTGAGTTTAGCTCGTACCTACTTTTTTTACATCATGTATAAAGTTGGTCGGGCTCGCTAGTATTTAATATAGAAAAGTAAGTAATTTCTGTCTGTAACATTACGTTTATTCGGCATTTGGATTGTGTGCTTTAAAAAAAATCTAATGCAAGTTTCATAGTTATCTCCCTAGGCCCTTAAGGACTGAGTATCGATGGTAGAGAAAGATAGTTAGTTTCTAAAGACTAAGTAGTAGGTAGGTAAATAAAGTTCGTACGGGAAATCCATTAAACATCTATTACTAAGGTATGAAACGGCCATCACGGAAAAAAATATTGCGCCATAATTTGACGCCACTTGCATTAACGCATATTCCAAATTCGACGTTCAAATTTCAAGGAATACGTCACAATCTTTTCATTGAGTTGCAAGTAAGTTTATTTGCTTGGCATAGCTTCTCTATACGTAGTAATAACAATAGTAATACATAATTTACATATTACGAGTAAATAATAGAACAAATCATTTAAGGAATAGTGGACTCTGACATTTCTTTCATTTTGCTTAATAAGTAGTGGTATTGGCACTCACTGGGGAAATCCGACATTTGCGCGCTCTATTAATCAATCAGGTATCAAACGACTCCCGGGAGTCGCATAATAATGGAATTTCTATTGTGTCTCGTTCACACATACTTATCGAGTTAATACCAAAACAAATGAACGTTGCACCATACGTTTTAAAATGTCGTCAGTCGATCAAATGACGCAGATTTCAATCAATAAGCCACTGACTGCCAGATTGTCAATGGCGTATAAAATACTATTACCTACGCATGCGCGTAAGTTAATAGTAAATAGACACACGTGGAAAATCAGTCGTGATGTCGAAGTTAAGATACGCTTGTTGATATTGATTTATTTATTTTTTATTTTATTTTATTTTATTTATGATGATGTATACCTAAAGATCTTCTTAAAAGATGAAATAAGAAACCAAAAATTGCGCACGGGCGGGACTCGAACCAGTATCTTTCTGGCTTACAGACGGGTAGAGGGCGCTAACGTCACGCAATGACGTATTTATAAGAGACCAAGAATTACGACCAAGGTAATCAGCAGCAGCTCAATTGGAAGAGCAGTTGGCCCGGTAAACTTCGCAAAAATACAGGTGAAACGACTAGGAACACGAAAAACGTCTTTCTGACAAAAATAAACGAGTTAAAAATATTTTTTCACGTTTTACAATAATATCGGCCCCAGAACGGTGCCCTGAAGGACACCCCATTGTGTAACATTGACGCTTTGCCAGCTATGTAGGTGCCCCCACGTTTGTGTCATCGATAGGTATTGAATGTGAACAAGAACACATTATGCACTTAAATAATAAAATGTCATAGTTTTCATTATAATATGAAATCGATTAATTTGTATTAATGGCAATCATTGTATCTCTAATTGAATTAGGATTCATTTTACGATCACTTTTTTATAAAACTCGTATTTATAATTAGTATCTATCCAATTGTAATTGAACGATGTCGACACGTAATGGGTCTGCTCACTGTCCTTGTCGCGCGTAGCGTTGAGTTACGCAGCAACTTGCTAACTTGTTGGGAATACCCACTTTTTGTTTTTGTTAAACGATTATTTTAATTGTTATGTAACTTTGTTATTGGTAATGAAGCTCCCGTTTTTCCGCTCCGCGTATATTTTATATTTTAATAAATAACTAGTGTTTCTCAATGTAAGTGAATTGTATTCTGTTTTGAGGAATAAATGTCTTAAACCATAATGTAATTATATAGTTTCAAACGTAATGTTTTTTGTGTAATGCCAGCTATTTTCCAATAATTAACTAAGTCATCATGACATTTATCAGTAACAGACTTAGGTTAGACACTCTAATTTTGCTTGTAAAGCTAGGTAACTAGGTGCCCTAATTGTTGACTGGTAGAGAACACATTTCAAAAGAAGACGACAACGGGAATGCGAACTACGCAAATCATAAATTATCATCAAAACATCCCATCAACTTGTTAGCATACCACACAAACACATCCATTGATATGTTTACAACATCTGCATCTAAAAACGTGCCTAAAAACAAATAAACAGCCACCATATTTCAAAGTCCACTGAAAATGTCAACTGGACAAAAAAACCATTGCTATACCCCAGTTTATTTTTGAGCAGTCCTAATATACGCGCCGTGCGACTCAGACATGGCTTTCGACCGCGACTAACCACTGACAGGAGCCGCCATGTTTAATTTCTTCAAGAGAAAAGGCGGGAAGGCCGAGGCCAGCCCTCCCGAACAGTCCCGAACGGACCCGACACCGGCCGACCGCGATGCGCGCGCCGCTCGAAACGACAGTGATGTAACGAACGAGAAATCCGGAGCACGGAAAGATGTAGTCAACCTTCTTATACCCGAAGTGGATTATGCGCAGAAGAGCGGCGTCGGAGCCATCTTCCAGATGATGGCTGGTAAAAGGAAGAAGAATAAAAAGAAGCGAACCGAATCCTGTCGCGTGAGTCCGCCGAAAGAGATGCAAACTAATTTGCAACGGAGCAAATCGGTTGCGGGTGACGTAGCGCAGCCCAAAAATACAGTCGGGGATGCTTGCGAGAGCGATACGCACAGTGATCCCGCTGAGTTCGTTAAAGCTTTAGTCCTGCAAAAATACACCAAGCCAATTGATAAACACGTGTCACTCGTGTACGTATCTGATTCGGTTTTGGACGAGAAACGCCATGCGGAAGCATTGCTCCGAGAGATCGCGAAGAGCATAGACTGTACTATCGATGAAATAAATGATAACAAGACGCAGATGGGGGCGAATGACAGCAAAATCAACCGGGCAGAGCCGGTGTACGAAACTGTTGAAGATAACAATAAAAACACAATAGATTCATACAAAAGCGACTTGGAAGGGAAATTGGAGAAACTTTTACAAGTCGAAGACAATGTTTCCAAGGAAGAATCTCCAAGTCAAATCAAGAAATCAAATCTCAAGCTTCCGAAATCAGACACAGAAGGGTGTTCAGACGATGACCGTTCAGATTGCGGAAAAAAGAAAGTGACGTTCAGAAAACACATAGTTTTCGACGACGGCGACCAACAGACTGATCAAGAAGACGATTCTTCGTTCGAATCTCTCACTTCTGAAGAAGAAGGTGAAGAGTATTTGGAAGATTCCTTGCCTGATAGCGACGATTATGTGACGTGTAACGAAAATAGAACTGTTATAGAAGTGACTGAGGTTAAAGACGATAGTGCGGATGGTTTAAAACGGATTTCTAGTGACAACAGTGACAGTGGTTTTATAGATGGTGAGAAAAATGAGTCTGGTGATGACGCGACGTGTGCTAAGGGTGCTGAGGTGGAGGAGAGTGAACAGAGTGAGAGTGAGGTGACGGAGAGTGAGACTGAAGAAGAGGTTATAGAGGAGATTGAAGAGATTGAGGAGATTGAAGAAATTGAGGAAGAGGAAAGCTTAGCGGAGTCTAGCGAGACGCAGCATTTAGATAACAAGTAAGTAATTCATGTATGTACGAGTATACTTCACCCGCGTTAATGTAGGTTTCCAAAAAATATCACAATCTATTCTAATGTATGAGCTTTATTATTTTAAAGTTTAATAAAAATCCATCCAGTAGTTTCTGTGTGAAGGAGTAAAAAACATACATTAATGATTAGTAAGACTGAAGACATATTCAATTAAGTAGTAAAATACATCATGCAGAAAGGAAATATTATATTCGGAAATAACTTTATGTACTCGAACTTTTAAGAATCCTTTGTCTTCTTATTACAAAGAAAGAGTAAAGTGATAAACAAAGGTTTAAATAACCCTCTTATTTATATCTTTACCACTGTTGGTTACAAGTGGGATAAATACGGATGTCAGACTAAACACTAATTTAATAAGCAATTTCGATCTTTAAAGTTATAGCCGCTTGCAATAGCCATTATTATTACTTATAATGAAAATGTCGGAAAACACATAAGTGGTTTCTGAAACCATTTCTTTTGTTTGATCTTTATTCTACAAAGACGTCGCACTTGACCTAAGTTAATTTCCTCCCAATGTTTGTTTATAATTTCAACAACATCCGATTTTGTTTATCAAAAACTATTTAAGATAGTTATTTAAAGAATTCACAATATCCAATCATTCTAAAATTAGACTAAAATACGACATATGGTTACCACATGTTTATTCTTACCATATTTTTATACAAACTTGTGTGTACCAATACTTTTTAGGAAGGAAGAAAATCATAAAAGTTAACACGTTCCGGGACAGTGACCGCTTACAGGCGTGAAAACAATAAAACATCTTTTGTGTCTGGAATAGTGTCCCGGAACGTGTTAAGCTAATGTTCTGTGATCTTATGGGAATGTTGCACGTGAGAAATATGATTGTGATGAATTTTATTTCAATAGTTGTGTTGTGATTCATAGATTGCTAGCAATGCCAAAGATATTTCAATTGCTAGACAACGGTTATTGCAAATCGAAATGTATCTATTTTTATTTAATTGCAAGCGAAATCTATTACATAAAACAACGAACGAAATCTAGAAAATGTTTGATAATTGTATTACTTTTAATTGATTGGTATTATTAAGTGCTGGACAATTTATTGCCTCACTTTTCGGCCAGCCATTTAAATTTTTCTGAAATTAGCAGCCATCATTATAACCTTAAAAATCGATTCTTTGCATTAATAACATGTAATTGAATTTGCTTTAATCTGGGCCCCTATTTTTGAATCACTCGCTTGGATATGGCGTGTGATTTTCGTTCGAAAACGATTTTTTTTCTATGACTTTTGACACTACGTCGAACGAAAATCACTCGCCATCTTGAAGCGAATAATTCAAAAATAGGGCTCCTGTAGCTCAACTCTGTAATTGAACATAAATTGAATCAAAAATTGAACATAACCGTGATAGTTTTTCTTCTAAATTCATCACAATGTAATTCGTAATCGTATACTTAATTATGGTCTCCAAGCTAACCTGCGGACAGTCGGACATAATAATCGAAACTAGGGTTCCTTGTTGGACTACGGAAAAATGGCAACAGAACCTTAACTTTCTCTACCTGTATTATTTTTTGAGCTTAGTATACCTTTACAAATCATACTTCACTTCATTGAATCAGATAGAGATCTATTATTTTTCAAACGTGTAAAGTATTAGCTGGATTTTTTAATAAGATTAGAAACGTAGTGCTTAGTACTAATGAGATTAGAAACGCTAATCAATAACTATCAACTAGGCTTATTTCTCTAATTATCAGACTTTGGTCTTAATTATTAGTTATTTTTGCAAATCTAAGGGCCTGATTCAACATCGACAAATAAGAACTAACCAACAATTAGGTAATTCAAATATGGAACGTCCATTTCGTAACCAGCGGACAGTAAAGTTAATGGACAGTCATATAAACATTGTGAAAAGGGGCTTAATAAAGTAAATTAATTTGTGACACAGCACAGGTACAATACTTATTTATGGTGTAATTCATTTAACCTAAAAAAAGTAAAGTTAGCCTGTAAGCATCCCACTGCTGGGCAAAGGCCTTACCTCAAATGTGAGGTAGTATGAGCCATACTCCACCACGCGGGCTCAGTGCGGATTGGCGGAGGGGTGTTTGCAAGGCAAGCGACCAACCTTGCTGTCAGATTTTTATCAAGCCGCCCATAGGGCCTCTGACTAGGCTTAACGACTAATACCAATCGATATTAGTCGGGACCAACGGCTTAACGTGCCTTCCGAAGCACGGAGATGCTCGTGATGTACGTCACTTTATATGGTCGGAATGGTCACCCATCCAAACACCGACCGCGCCGAAAGTTGCTTAACTTCGGTATTACTACCAAAGCGCTGCCACCACTGCGCTACGAGCACCTCATTTAACCTAATTAATTCTAAACGTAAAAATGTCGGCTGTAGTCCCAATGGGCACTTGAGAGTAGTTTTTTTTAGGACTGTCGTTCTCATGGACAGTTAAGTGGTGAAAATTAATCATTAAACATAATTTTCTTCATTATTGCATCGAGTTTAGAGTGGCCATATTACGTGGTTTTTAAAAATAATCCTGTTGGCTTCTTAGTTATTGAAATAACATGTTTTGTTTGCCTTAAACTAACTAGAAACCACGTTGCAAACAATGAAAGGAAATAGAACAGTTAATAAATAAACTCTCTCTAAATAAAACACGTAGAAAATAAATGTGACTAAGCGTGAAACGAAACGTGTTACGTCAAACAAGATGGCGTCCTTGAGCTGTCAAAAAAGCGCGGGAATCGTAATAAACGCTAGTAAGTGGTCATATGATACTGTAAACAAAGCATTTTGGTATTAAAGGCTTAAATGAGTATAAATAGGATAAGATAGATGCAATCATGCGTAATTACTGTGAGGAGAAAAGAGTGGACGTCATTTAAAACGTATTTTTCATGCAGACAATGAGTATGGACTAAAATAAAACGTGGTGAAAACACATGTCTGGCTAATTGTTTCAAGAAATGTGTTTTGTTTTCAATTGATAGAAAGATCCTTGATCTTTTTCGCACTGTATTCTTTGGGTGATTTCCTGAAACGATGTATTGTCAATGACTTTTAAAATAAATGTATACTCCACTGTTGCATACTTAAACGAAATATCAAACGGCCTATTTTACCATATTATACTAATATTACTAAGCTGAAGAGGTATTTTAAAAGTGCTGATCTCAGGAACTACTTACTTAACCGATTTAAAAAACATTTTTATTTTATTTCGGATTTCGGCCTTCAGTGTCGTGGCATGCTTACCATCTGCTGTCACGACTTATACTGAGCGGGGTCCTTTTTGGCACACATTACATAATTCAAACATGGATCGGTATGGCTGGTAGAGAATGCCATACGGCGTTAAGTCCACCTTTTGTACAGTTTTCGGTTGTGCAATTAAGTATAAATAAATACTTAAATAAATAAAACGTCATTTCGTAGGACAAATACTGGTTACTCATTAGAACATCGTGAAACAGACCGTAAGAATGAAAAAAACGAAACGTAAATTCTACAAACATGACTGCAATGATCTGCACGAAAGCTTACAGAAAAAAAATTAGTTCAGCTCGTTAATAATTTCCACTATAACTTATTTATCTCTACTGAACATTATTTAAATCACCATCTGGTTTCAGCAAGATTTATCCACTATCTAATCCAGACTAGCTGAAACCTAAACGAATGCCTAGGCCAAACACTGCAGACATTTTTATGGACTAACTAGCTTTTGCCCGCGACTTCGTTCGCGTGGACTTCAGGTTCGTCCCGTCTAGTAGCGAAAAAATGTGTTTTTTTACGACCTCACATTAGAAACCTCAAAAATTGTAGCCTATATGTTATTCTGATGTATAAGCTATATTGTGGTAAAGTTTCATTCAAATCCATTTAGTAGTTTTTACGTGAAAGAGTAACAAACATCCATACATCCATACAAACTTTCGCCTTTATAATAGTAGTAGGATGCTATGAGAAAGATTGAAAACATTGGCTACATTGAAAGTGATGAGAGATCTAGTAGGTTGAAAGATAGATTTAAAAACTGGAAATATACTTTCGACGTCGAAAAAAGGTATAATACTTTTTCCTCAGGTTTTTTTTCATCCCTTATTGAACAGGGTAAGGTCTCAAAAACGAGAATCAAAAATAGGGCCTCCATTTTTGAATCACTCGCGTCAAGATGGCGTGTGATATTCAATGTATAATAGAGTCGAATTTTGGAATAAAAACCAGTTGTAATCTACACAAAAAGGATTTTAAAAATCATTGCTCAGTTTTGTGAGTACTCACGTCTAGATTTTGAGTGATTTCCGTTGATTTTTTATGTTTTTTCGAACGAAATTCACACGCCATATCCAAGCGAGTGACCAGACCTCCATGACACTGCAAATAGATGCTGTTGCCAATATAATAGAGAAGCCAAACCCACTAGACTCCCCACTACATTCTGGTTATCCTGCCGCTGTTTGTTCTTTTTTTTATTTATTTTACATTTTCTTTATTTACGAACAGCTGTTACAAAAAGTATATCAGGTTCTTATATAAATCCTACGGCAATTATTTACACTAAACCCATAAATCACAGTTTAATGACATTATTATCTATACCTATAAAATGCTTTGTCCTGAACGACTGACTTATTGATTGACTGACTGACTGACTGACTGACTGACTGACTGACTGACTGACTGATGGATCAACGTACAGCCTAAACCGCTGATCGTAGAAACCTGAAACTAGGAGGGTGTGTTCTTTGTATGACGTAGGGATCCGATAAGAAAGGATTTTTCGAAATTCTACCCCTAAGGGGGTCAAAAAGGGTTGCAAAGTTTGTATGGAAAAACGTGATCCCTTGGTCCAATCTACTTCAAATTTTGCATACACATTCTTTTACAGAATTGACGGAAGATTTATTTTATATTTTATTGCAATTAATCTCCTAAGGGGGTGAAAAAGGGTGACAAAGTTATTCTGGGGGTGATTTACTTCGAAGTTGATATCAAAACTCATTAGTGCTAATGATAAAAATATTTTGTATATCATTTTTGACAATCATTTGACACAATGTTTTGACACATGTTTGTTATTGATGTTGCCATGTTGCTCTTGAGAAAATGCTCGAGAAGAGATTTTATTCTTTAAAACAGTAAATAATATTTTTTTGTGTTTTAACAGGGTAGGTATCAAGCGGTCTGTGTACAGTGTAGATTGCAGGTTGTTAGTTCATATTGTCGGTGGACATTCAACTCTGTTTCGGTGGTCGAAGGGTGTCCAATCTTTTTTTTTGCAAACTTTTCGTGGGGGCCTATGTTTAGCAGTGGACGACTTTTGGGTATTGATGATGATAATGATGGGGTAGATCCCTTTATAGAATTAACCCTTTGAATTCACGATTTGAATTCAAGAAAGTAGAGTATTCGCTATGACTATAAACAAAGCTCAAGTTCAAACTCTTAAGGTAGCGGGAGAAGACTTGAAGGAATTTGCTTCTCTCAAAGCCTGTATGTGGCGTGATGCTGTGTAAGCGCACGGAGTATAGCCTGGTTTTTTCATTAGCTCTCGAAAGAAATATACGATTGATATTATCCCCGTGTAAGTTTGTCCAGATTAAAAACCGGGCTGCGTGTTGTGTGTTTATAAATTACGTATATATTTAAAATTTGGATGTTTTTGTTTGTTTGTTTGAACGCGCTAATAACAGGAACTATTGGTCCGGTTATAAAATATGTTAGCTACATTGTTAGACAGCTAATTTATGAGGGAAGGCTATAGAAGTAGTTTAATGCGTATAGGCTTATAAATATTTTCGCTACGATCTATCTATGGGAACCAAACGAAGTAAAACTATTACGGGCGTACGAAGTCGCTGGCGGGCCGCTAGTTATTTTATAAAGCTCTAAATATACGATACGAGTTTAAACTGATCATCACAGATGTTTATGACTTATAAAACATTGGCAGGGTTATACTACACAAATATTTTCATTCTAACACTCCCACACAGTTCCGGGGCCCTATTTTTGAATCACTCGCTTGGATATGGCGTGTAATTTTCGTTCGAAAACGAATAAAAAACATCGAAAACCACGCGAAATATAGACGAGAGTATTCAAAAAATTGAGCAATGATTTTTCAAATCCTTTTTGTGATGTGATCGTGATAAATGACGTATATCACCATATCACGAGCATCTCCGTGCTTCGGAAGGCACGTTAAGCAGTTGGTCCCGGCTAATATCGATTGATATTAGTCGTTAAGCCTAGTCAGAGGCCCTAAGGGTGGCTTGATAAAATCTGACAGCAAGATTGGTCGCTTGCCTTGAAAACACCCCTCCGCTAATCCGCACTGAGCCCGCGTGGTGGAGTATGGCGCATACTACCTCACATTTGATGTAAGGCCTTTGCCCAGCAGTGGGATGCTTTGGCTAACTTTACTTTTAAGACGTCCCGAAGAAAAATCTAACATCAAAATGTCTATCTTTCCAGGAAAACCCTGGTCAGCCAGGAGTCCAAGTTCCAGAACCAAGTGTCCGCGCTGACGGAGCTAGCGGACGCACGATGCGGCGAGGCGGACAGGGCGAGGGAGCTGATCGCGGAGTACAGGAAAGAAATAGAGGCGAAGGACCAGGAGATAGAACGTGAGTAGATAGATTTGGATGTTTCATAGTCTTACATTATTAGGGTGTAAGACGCACAATTATTTGGTACCACTACTCACCGCTAGATGGCGTTGGATATTCATTGACTCGCGGCAATTACTGCTGTTTCCGGATCCTTATAAACTCGACTAATACTTCGTCTCTATCCATAGTCTCGCCTAAGAAACCCTAGTGACCTATAGTGACCAGGTAGGAGTGGCACAGAGAGGCATTCGAGCTGTTGGAACGCTCTAACAGTTTATAATAGCTCACCCATCGGTTGTATGTAAATCATGGATGTTCTGAAATAAAACTCATAATTGCTGACTGCGCTCATTAACTACAAGGCTCCTTGTTACAAGACCTAAATAAATTAAAACTAAAACTTGTATGAAATCATAAAAAATAATCTGAACACCTGCATTTTGAACTTCGAAACATGTATTATTAATAGTCCCCCTAGCCGATTTTCGACTTCTTACGTTGGCCAGTCACAACGATTAACCGACCGCGTGGGACATATTATAGTGCACAAGTGTGTGCGCAAACACAGGTGCACTCTCTATTCCTTTCACTCTCATAGCCCGATGGGACAGCAATCTAACACGACCGGAGAGAGATCAGGCGCAGGACCAACGGCTTTACGTGCTTTCCGAGGCACGGGGGTGAAACACCGCCAATCATGTATACGAACAATGGCAACATTTTAAAACCGGGAAGGTCCCAAAAACAACTTGAATGATATTCATAAAATCATAAACAATGTGTGTGTCAGATTTTTGTTTCTTAAACAATGTAAATGTACTAACATCGCGCGCGTGTGACTAGATGCAATGTTATCTTCTTTATTTTCCCGTTGTTACGTTACGAGAAAAGCTTATGACGCAAAGAGAATTCGTTGTCCTATTCCTACTACAAACTCCACCACGAACATCTACTCCACTGTAAATGCATTTAGATGTGAAATTAGTAATCTTCACAGACGTACAATTAGAGACAGACAAAGAACCAACAAAAGTGAACGTTTGGCTTCGCTCCAGCTCTAAAAATGTGCGAAGTAAATGCACTCGTGAAACTTATTACAGGTAGCAAAACATTGCGTATGGAGAAAGATTAATATCAAGTGTTTTTTTTTTTCTGGAAACTGGAAGATTTTTTGATCAACATGTTTGTTATTTGACCTTCGTGTGTCGTGGAAGTACCTATGTTCAATCAAAATCCAATCACGGCGACCCATCTCATCTTAACATAGAGCTATACATACTCTTACTAATCTGTGGACTGACAGCACGGTAGCTCAATTGGAAGAGCAGTTGGCCCGGTAAGCCAGAAAGATGCCGTGTCCCGCCCGTGCGCAATTTTTGGTTTCTTATTTCATCTTTTAAGAATTCAAATATGGCACTGTGATTGTTAAAAACACATTCTAAATCACAGTATTATAAATGTGTGTGCACAATATCTAAACCACAAGTGCGCTCTCTCTCTCTCTCTCTCTGTTCACTCTGATAGCCATCTGACATAAACGAAGAGAGTTCAATCACATATTAAAGAGCAAGAAGAAAGTGCGCTATAATAGAGCCAAAAATTTCTTTGAACTTTCCACTCTGGACTAAGTTCATTTCTGTCGACATTCCAAAAATAAAAAGTATTTATTCTCACCCAACCGTTGGAAAATACAGCCCCATTTACAGGAATAAACTGAAATAACCCAAGGTCGTTACTTGGGGCGATGCACTGAGCAAAGCATTGCACTTCAAGGCAAGGGTGATTGCCCATTTGATGCAGTAAAATTTTTCGTTGATCGGAGAAAGTAGAGTTTTCTGAGAAGTGTTTTAAGTATACGATAATGATGTTTGAACATTCACACATTTAAGAATAATGACTTCTTTTCCTTGTAACCTGCCCCCTTACTCTGGACACCAATACCGATCCAATGAATATAGCCATCCCTGTCACATGCATACACGGCCTGGTATGAGTGACAGGGATGGCTATAATCATTGGATCGGGTTTTGTGTCCAGAGTAAGGGGGCTGACTTGTCCTTAGTCCTTATTGGCAAATCACTCCACAAGAATCGCGTCCAAAAGTTGTCTAACTAATGTTGTTTTTTTTTTCACTATTGAGAAACTGTAACAAATTAATAAACTTGAGTCACTGTTTTTATTGATTTTTATTTTGACTGCATCGATGGTAGAGGTGAGCTTACAGGTTGCTACCCAAGAGGTCCCGGGTTCGAATACCGGGTACAGAACAGTTGTGTAGTGTGCACACACTTGAGCACTATAAACAATCTCAGTTGAAAGAGTTGACCGCCGTGGTCAAATTCGACCAGGAAGACGTTTTATGATTGTAATGTAGATAGTAGTAATAAGGTATAACAATCGAGTCTGTTGCGAGATTCATTTTTCAGGAAGTTGAACAACATAAATTGGTCTTTAAATTTACTAATCCAACCTTTTCACTTAATTTAAACCCTGATATTTAACACTCTTCCTCAACATTAATTTGCGCAGCTTCATTTAATTCTGCAAGGCGCAGCCAATCCAGTCGATTAAGAATGTAGGCCACACATTCAAACTAATTACTTCCATTAAGATCTATTAATCTGAGACCATAAACAATTAAGAATGATGAGCTTAGGCTTCTCACGATCTTAATCCATAGGCCTCATCCTCATCACCATTTATAATAATATTCGAGGTGCTCGTAGCGCAGTGGTGGCAGCGCTTTGGTAGTGATTAGAGTAGACCGGCGCGGCGCGGTCGGTGTTTGGATGGGTGACCATTCCGACCATATAAGTGACGTATTCACGAGCATCTCCGTGCTTTGGAAGGCACGTTAAGCAGTTGGTCACGGTTAATATCGGTTGATATTAATCGTTAAGCCTAGTCAGAGGCCATTTATGGGCGGCTTGATAAAATCTGACAGCAAGGTTGGTCGCTTGCCTTGCAAACACCCCTCCGCCAATCCGCACTGAGCCAGTGTGGTGGAGTATGGCTCATACTTACTACCTCATATTTGAGGTAAGGCCTTTGCCCAGCAGTGGGATGCTTATAGGCTAACTTTTACTTTTTACCGATTTTCCGTAATGGCCGCCCTTCTCAACAGAGATACGCAGGAGATTTAGAGCCGGTGTGTGCGCAATACTTACGTTCTCTTTTCCTTCACTCTCATTAATTTGGTAAGACGGCTCTGATATGACCAATGAGAGATCAGGCGCAGAACCGAAGGCTTAACGTGCTTTCCAAGGCACGGGGGTGTCATCACCACCAATTTCCTGACTCCGAGCTGTTCCGAGTATCTGAAAATTTATGCCTGAGTTTTTCCGTCACCATTTATAATGAACTGCTGAACAGTGCCTCCACCATAGCTTTCCACAGCAACCTATTGCAAGCGGTTTGCATCCAGCTTCGTCATCATCATCATTATCAGGTGTAGGACGTCCACTGCTGAACATAGGACTCCCAGTTTTCCACAGCGACCGCATGCAAGCGGTCTGCATCCAGCGTAAACGCGTTTTCACCAAGAATATTTATATACATCGCATATTATTATAATGATTTCTCTGAAACTAGCATGTTTGCATGTGTGGCAATGCGGCATAACGGACTGTTTTATTACAATAATTCGACTATACAGTTTATAGAGCAGTGACTATAACCCCACAGTAGTTGAGTGCCTTATGCCAGTTTTCAGGTGTTGCCAATTCTAAGGTAAAATTTTCGATTTCCGTTCACCCGAAATCGAAAATTTTACCAACGTTACAGAAAACCGTTTTTGTATTTTCTCAGACTTATTCTCCGTATTTGAGCTCAAAGCAATGTTTGTTAACCACTAATTATCTATTTGTGAATGTCTAGTTTTGATTTTTGTAATAATACCCAGTAATTTTTGGTGTAGAAAGTGTGTACAAACAGAAAACATAATAATAATAAAACTCTTTATTGCAAAAGTAAATTACAGTTTATAAGCTCAAAGTAAATGTACAAATAAGGCGGTCTTATCGCTAAAAGCATATAAACAAACATAGTAGAAATTTTTTATCATCATTTTCGGAGTCATCCTCTAGGCTAGGCCATCCCCGTCGCTTACATTAAACCTTAAAAACATCTTTATCATCATCATCATCGTCGTCAACTACATGACGTCTACTGCTCAACACAAGCTTCCCCATTAGTTTTTTACATTGACTGTAGGTAACTTTTTAAATGATTTTTTAAATGTTTAAATTATCTTTATTAGAATGTGCATCAATACTTGTTATTAACATTCACAACCAAAAACACAGAAACGCATTACCGTATCTGATGGATTTCTAGTTTTGGTGCAGTTGATAAATTTTGGTGTCAGATGATCTAATTTTGGTGGCATGTGACAATTTTGGTGGGTGATCAATTTTGGTGTTTCAAATATTTCAGAAATGATTATCTATTATTTTAATTTCACTGACGTTTCATGTAACTGTAGACAACACTCTTGCTTACGAATAAACAAATTTAGCCGAAAAGTTAAAAACTAAAATTACCACCAAAATTAGACAAAAATTCATGGTTGTTGAGATTTGCCCACAAGAGCCCTGTCAAAATTTGGAAAGCAAGAAAACTTGTAGTATTCACTATCGTAGGCTGTGCTATTTATAAACGAACCAACGCCCGTCTTGTCTTACTAATGCGAATAGTATGTCTTAATTACTCACTGGCTCATATTCAAGGGTTGGCTAATTGCTTGTATGTGGCTATTGACGCGAGATGACACATAAATTCAATATTAGCTACATTTGGTATTGGCAATTTCATAAATTATGCGGTCGATTACATTTATTAATACTGGTTTTAGCACACTACACCTTACCATAGTACCATGACCGTACTAGGAAGTTAGGAACTAGTCACTAGTCCGTTCCGTCACCGACCAACACTGTCTCGTGCCATGCACATATTATGCGGTGTAATGGGCAAAAGCCTTAGGGCGTTAGGGCTTCGACGCACCACCGTTAGGTAAGGGGCCGTCCATTAATCACGTGAGGTCGTTTTTCTCATTTTTTGACCCCCCCCCCCCCCCCTCCCCCCTGATGATATTTGGTGAGGTTTGGTATCACCCCCCCCCCCCCCCTCTGGATAACGTGTATTTTTTTGGAAGTCTATGTAAAGGCTATTTTTGACTGGAAAAAAATATTTAACAAATGGCGTTTTGATTCGAAAAACATTTATAATGTATTTGCAATAAAATTAATGAATAAATAATTAATTGATAATAATTAATTATTATAATTAATGTTGTCTTCGTCCCACGGAGTTGCAAGACTTTCATTTAAGGTTACAACTGGTAAAGCTTCTTCTTCAATGGAAGTTGTTATTGGCAAAGTGGTTTGTGACATATTAACTTCGGTTTCGTCAAGCCACTCGGCATCATCATCCTCGCGCACTACGCAGAGAACCTCCCTCCCCTGTAGCGTGAGGATACGCGTGTAGGCATGAGTTAGTTTTATCAAAACTTAACTGAAAACCGATATGACTTACGTATCGATATCATATCGATACCCTTAACTACGTAACAGTTATTATAAAAACTATAAAACCGATGCAAACGCAAAACTTATACTCGGATACAAGTTATGAAAAACCATAACGGTACGACAAAACGCAAACTACGCAAAACTATATCGTAGCCGAAACTTCGTTGGCTCTCCATATTCGCGCCGTCCCTTTTACTCGCGCATGCTTAAATAGGAGTACAAGAGATGAAGCGAATATGATATCGGTATCGCTGTCGGTCGGTGATTATAATCTTCCTTAGTGTATTTGCAAAAATGAACGTAATATTACATTGCAGTAAGGTTGAGTTTTCACTGTAACTTTTAATGTTTGTTATTGCTTGGTGTATTTGGTGACATATTAGGTAAATATTTTTTAGTTTTGGCGTGTCCTTGACCTCGAGTAGCACGTGCGTGCTGTGGTCGATTTGTTTATTGCTAAGATCTTTGTTTGTTGAATGTTGATGATGCAATTGCAAATTAGTGCAGTATCGTATATCAATAATTAGTGTTAATAGACGTTTAATTAGGTGTAGTATTGTATATTATAAATCCCGGGATAGTTTCATCTGATATCTATATCTGAAAACGGATATTGATATCGATATGCATACTACATATCAGTTATTTAACGGTTTGCCTAGAAAAACGAAAACGCCCATGCTTAACGCGTGGGCGTTTCGTGGACAGTATACTACAAATCGTTCAAATTTTCGCGCCGTTCAAAATTTCGGTTCAGAAATAGCGCTTTTTGACAAAAAATAAATAAAATTAATACACGTGATGTCTAACGAGACCCCCCCCCTCCCCCCTCGTGATGTTTCGTGATGTTTTCCGTACCCCCTCCCCCCCCCCTTTTGAGCCTCACGTGATTAATGGACGGCCCCTAACCTACCCTTGCATCAGCTTTCGATTAGATTGGACAGCTATTTTAACACGCAAGATAAAAATATGGTGCAACAAATGCAACCAAACTTTAAAAAAAACAGTTGCACAAAATATTAGGTGATTAAACTGGTTGTTCGAACAATCTGATCTGCTGTGATCTCCAAGACCAAACGATCATTATGAAACGAAAACTTCGTCATATTAAACATCCTATAATATAAATTGCTCTTGTAAAAAGCAACTGTGATTCTGTGACAGACGACAATTCATCAGGCTTGTTAATATGACGGTGGCCGAGTGGTATAGGCATACGCCCGGATAGCGTAAGACACGGGGTTCGATTCTTCGTCTGTCACAGAGTCACAGTTGCTTTTAACAAGTGCAATTGATCTTATTAAGTTCGTATAGTGACAAAACAGTAAAAAAAACAACTACTTATCCTAATGTTATTCTTCCACAGAACTAAAATGCTCGCTCGCAGCAGCTTACAAGGAGTCGGAGCTGGTGCGGCAGAGAAGCCGCTCCTTGGAGGAGGAACTATCAGCAGCCAGGAGCTGTTCTGCAGACCTGGCAGACCAGCTGCAGAGACGGAACGGTAAGTTACCTCTCGTGGTAAAAAATTTGAAATTGATTCCATAGCTATTCTGGACCGAGATTAAAGTAGCAAAATGTTGTGCTTTAAACTCCATTCATCTTTTCTAGTGCAACATTGTAAACAATCTTTTTGATACTTTTAAAATAATATCAGTAAATAAAATTAATTTAATTTAAAAAGATCACAGTGTTCAATGATAAATTAGCTATGTATGTTGTAGGTTTTATGTTTATCTTGTTTTAAAATGAAATTTTTCGCCAAAAACGAATGTCAAGATTGTTTACAATGTTGGACTAGCGAAGATGAATGGAGTTTAGATAGATTTGAGTCTACCAGAAATTTTGTGTAGGATTACAGATTCCGATAGATAGCAGTACTTACTGCTCGGGGAAACGTGTAAGATAGTGGTGGGCGATACACATGTCAAATCAAATCAAATCAAATCAATTATTTATTTTCAAGAATCCTAAAGTTAAAAGGAGGGTAAACACAAGCGAACTTTTTGGCTATCTGGCGAGAAGCTCACCATGAAACGGCTTCGAAAATGATTGAAGAGATTACACGCTGAAATTTAAATTTAAATTTTAATAAATTATGCTAATGGCATAATAATACAAGTCTTCAGTAAATACAAATTACAAATACATTGATTTCAATATGACGTAAAAGAAATACAAAAAAGAAGAAGAAAATTAATATTTTACGAATATGACGTAAGCTGTTTTGATCAGCAAATACTCGTAAAAATCTAGCCATGAGAAATCGTTGACGTCAATGTTTTGAGGTTTTAAAACTTGTAACAAGTCTGTTCCCGAAATAATAACTTCAACTTCTTAATTATTTTAATCTCATACTTTTAATTAATCGCAACCATTATTCAACATTTCCAGATGAATCAGTCCGCCAGCTCCGAGCCGAACTCGAAGATGCGATGACCAGACGGGCAGAACTAGAATCGAAAGTCCTGGCGTTGGAGCGCGACAAAGATAGGCTGCAGCAGGAGAAAGCACTACAGGAGCAGAGGGCGCAAGAGGTGAGATCTGTTTGTCTTTTTTTACGAGGTTATAAGAGACGTTGAATTAGACGTAAAAGAGTCGTAGAACTAGAATCAAAGGTTCTGCTGCTAGAATGAGATGAAGGTAGGCAAGAACATGAGGAATTATAGGTACAAGCGTCAAGGGCGCAGAATTTTTTAGCTGGAGTAATAAACAAATAAATATAAATATCGGCAAAAAACAGCGGAGAAGTCTAATCAATTTGAAATCTCATCATCATCATTATCAGCCAAAGGATGTCCACTGCTGAAGTAAGGCCGACTTTCCACACCGACCGATCACAAGCGGTCTGCATCCAGTTTGATTCTGCGGTCTTTGTAAGTTCGTCTGTCCATCTAATTATTATAATTTTGGATCAAATTTTTTTTTTCTCCAGGCCCTGGCATCAGCAGAAGCGAACACAGCAAAATGGAGAGCTGCCCACGAAGCAGCGAGATCACAGGCTGCAGCACGTGCAGAAAGGATGCTGGCTGACTGCGAGTGGAAAATGAGAGAGCTTGAGAGAAAGGCCAGAGAAGCAGAAAAAGAGAAGAAACAGGTAGGTTATTTACCTTTTTCCAGAAGGTCACTGTCAGGGTTTTATACTACAGTGGATGCTAGAGAGTTTGTAGGATGCATCAGTTGTAGGAAAAGACAGAGATGAAGACGATGGTAACTATAGCTCATGTGCTTCATCTGGCTTTTGGGAGTGGTAAAGGGTTCATTTCCCTAAAGTTTTCATAAATGCTGCAAATGAGATTTAGATAGCCAGGATTCTTGGTTGGTTCTTTCTAGCAGATTGTCAATACTTTACTATAGGGCATACCAAGAAAATCATTAAGGAGCGAACTAAACTTTCAGACATATTACATCGACGGTTCCCGGGCTATTTGTATTAAGCGACATTTTGTAAACTTTACACCAGAGCTGTTTAAAGTTTTGATTTTTGAAAAAAAAAACATAACTTCCGCAATTTGTTACATTTTGAAAAAAAAAGATATTTATTGATTACGTTACATACTCTGCATAATCTGATTAGGTTTTTTCTGATATTCCTATTTTAACAACATGTCGTTTAATACAAAGTGTTCCTTTTATTTTATTTTTTTATTCCAGGCCAAATGATTTAACCGCCTAGGATAAGTATTTGTTGTTCCTGGCTATATGACTTATCCGCCTAGGTTTATTAATTCTTGCTCCAGGCTAAATGACTTAACCGCCTAGTACTGAAAATAATAGCTCCAGGCTAAATGCATGAAATTGAAGAGTTGTTCATTTCATACCTGACCTGATGATTTAAATGCCATATACCATACATTATCGTGTATAGCCTATTTAGTTTAAGCGCCGATTTCATTTTTACTTATTTGTTTCTAATTGTGCCTGAGTAATTAAGTTTTCTGAAATAAGCAGATATAATATTTATAAGGTAAAGCTAATTGTATGAAGCGACTTTACTATGTATTTGTAGGGTTAAGTTAATTGTATTATGCGACAATCTTATGTATTCATAAAGTAAAGCTAAATGTATGAAGCGACATTTCAAAGTATTTATAAGATGAGGCTAATTGGTTTAACGTACATTGTCTGTAAATTTTTGATCCAGAAAGGAGGGTTAAAATAACTCTCTGGTATTTCATAGTGAGCTTAGGTACACAGTTCCTAAATTTGTCAAAATTTTGTGTCGGTACATACATCGCAGTGCAAAATAGGCTCCGAAAATGCGATTGTATTGAGCGACAAAAAAGTGCCTAGATCGTCACCAAACCCAGCTCAAACGACGCGGAAAAATTCGCTGATTCCAAATATGTATATAAGTCAATTTCGCCCAAAATGTCGCTTCATACAAATAGCCCGGGAACCGTCGACATATAATTTATTTGTTAAGATCATTGAGGTTATCGAATTGATCATAACAGTAACTTAAAACGTGAAACTTAATTATACAATCAATTTCTTTTCTCCCCTCCAGCTAACAGAAACAGTAGAACATCTCAAAGCAGCACCGCCATCACCCACACACTTAGCAGAGCTGCAACAGCTGCGAGGTCTAGCGTCAGAACAGCAGCGTTCAGTGCAGTCCCTGACGCTGCAGTTGCAGAGAGTGGAGACGAGAGAAGAGGCTCTGAAGCTCGAGGTGCACAGGCTGAAGGAACTGCTGGACAGAGAGGCCAAGACCAGCAAGGATAAGGATGAGAGGCATTTGCAGGTAAGAGCTAGACCAAATGATGTAGAACATAGTAGAGTAAGTGTAGGAGTGAGACTTAAGTTTAGACGTTGATCTCTTTGTACAATCTCGTAGTTTCTCGTAGATCAGGTAAGTACCTGAGAATAAAATTATCGGACACACATTTTGTCCCTTTGAAGTGTTTAAAGTTGTTTTTTACTTTAAAAAGCATTGTAAATTGTAAACCATAATGGTTATCGTCGTGCCCCTGCAATTCTACAATACAAAATCCCTTGTGTAAAAAGCCTTGCGTAATAAACCTTCTTCTATTTTTATATATACAAGTTTTACGTCTTTGGATCTAGCCATACAGACAATTCTTCATTTTTCAGTTTAACATTAAACACTTAACACTAAAAAACTAAGACTAAACTAGCCTAACCTAACCTAATACATTGAAATACGATACTGGTACGCATTTCAATGCTCAACAAGGGAGTTTAGCACAAGAAAAGCGATCCGATTCAGAGAACGCGCGATCCGCGATCAGAACGCGCTCAACTTTATCTCACTTTGTCTTCATTGATTTCTTCAAGAGCACACATTATAATGTTAATTCCAGCACAAAACCACAATAACTTAACTCGAAAAAAACAATTAGTAAAATGAAGAAACAAAATCCATCTTCCTCTTTTCGTTTTCCGCGCTAAACTCCAACCTTCTTCTATTGCAGACCATAGAGCGCCTAGAGAAACGTCACACAGAAACCATAGACACGCTCAAAGCGGAGCACGCCGCGTCGTTCGCGTCGTCCCGGTCGGCGCTGGAGCGCGCGCACGCTGAACGCACGCGCGCTGCGCTTGCGCAACTGAGGGCGGAGGCCGATCAAGACGCGCGAAACGCGGATAGAAAGCTGAGGGAGGTCACTACGAGAGTAAGTAGACATATATGCACCAGTATATGCGCCAATATGATATGATGAGACATGATTTGGTACTCTATTTTGCTCTTCCAGAATCCGTTTTGGAATAAGCCCAAATAACATCATGACAAAAAATATACATAGTATGTATATCAACTGTGACCTGGCTAAGCTGGCTATGACGTTTTTAGAAGCAATAGACACTCTGATGGCCTGATGGCGGGTAGTAGCAGATGTGACTAGTGCTACTGAAACTACTACAATGCTTCTAAAAACGTCATAGCCAGCTTAGCCATGTCACAGTTGAAATAGCCTCAAAAGATCTGAACTTGAAAAAAAGCGCAACCATAGACTAAAAAGTTAGATCTATGTACGGACGGTCTCTCGCGTCCAACCACTTTAACACGTTCCGGGACAGTGCCCGCCTACAGGCGTGAAAACAATAAAACATCTATTGTGTCTGGAGTAGTGTCCCGGAACGTGTTAAGAGCCAAAATCTCTTGCACCTCTTTCAAAATCTGATGCCCGTTTTATGTGGTGCTTGCAAGAGATTAACTACGTACTATTATTCTTGTCTAACCACAAATTCCTTTTCACAGTTCGAAAACCTGAAAGAAGTTCTGGCTAGCAAGGAGGCACAGTTCGAGAGAGCTATCGCTGAGGCGCACAGCAAGGCTGACTGGGACATAATGCAGCTGCGCCATCTCTTGGATAAAGCTGACATCACCTACGCCAACAAAGTCGAGCAGATGAACGAGAGGTTCGAGAAAGAAAAAGGTATGTCAAGAAAAATTATCACTGAAACCTATCAAAATATCCTTACGATGATTCTTCATTACCTCTCAAATATTTTGTTGAATATTCAGACGTTGCCTCTCAGTAACTTGCCTAACAACTTACACTAGATTGTTAACTTGATCATTACTGACCTTTCAGAACAAATAATCGAAGAATGGACGCAGAAGTTGAAAGAAGTAGAAGAAGAAGCCGCCACTGCCGCCGATGAGGCTAAGAAGCTTCTAGAATCCACTAGACTTAAGCTCATTGCCGAGAGGATGGAACAAGTCAATAAGTTGAAAGAACAACATAGACAAGAAATGGGTTAGTATACCACATAAGAGATTTAATCACATCTGTAGGCCATACAACACGATAAGTATAATAATCTAAAAAAAATAACTTATGATTACATCACTATCGTTATCAACACCCAACACAGGATACAACCGCGGTAAAAAAAAAACTAAAATGTGGCTGAAATTCACAGATCCAAATTTCACATTTTATGATAAATCAGTGCATTGTCTATTGTGACCCAAAATTTTCATAATTCTAAAAATAACTTTTTCAGATGATCAATGGGAACAGTTCATGACTGACAAAGAGAACTGCCTTGCTCGTATGAAGACGGAATGTCGGCAAGAGGGCGAGGAGGAAAGAGTGAAGAGGGAAAAGGAATTGCTAGAGGAAATCGCTGGTAAGTAAACCATTGACCTTACGCTCTTGCATAATGACTGTGTATAGCCTACATAATTGTCCTTAACATAGATCCATTGTGCGAATACTGTGAAATTCCGGTTACAGAATTGAAAGCTCAAGTTCAATCAAAATCAGTGGATTTTGACCATCTAGCAGTAAAAGCAGCGGCTTGTGGCAGGACGTTAGCTGTCACTGAACAGGAACTCAGGTATGTTGAAATTTCCGTACTAATATCCAAACTTGTAAATATTGTATATCTGGATGACATGTTAGTTGCATCAAAAACTTTCAGCTACATCTTAATGTAGATAGATAAATAGTTCATTATTTTTAAATTTTGTGATTATTAACTAGCATTAGAATATTCCGCAGCACAATCTTCATTCAATTAGTCATGCTTGATTATTAATTACAAATAAAATCATTTCATTTTGCATCTGGATGGCTCCTAAAATAATTATATTTAACTATGACATGAGTATGGTAGCAAAATTTTGTCCTCAATACAATACTAAAACATTCTCAGTAGGTTACTAATCTTAATTAGTTACCCCTTTATCAATGAAATATTGTCTTTTGGACTTAATTGGGCTACCAACATTGCATGTCAAAATTTATTCCCAAAATAAAGGTTGACTATAAAATTACTATGAAACTTTCAAAACATTATACTTTATAATATTATAGTCAACGTTTATATTTACGTTGTATTACTAAAACACGTAGTCACATACATTTCATGTACTTCACACATGTGTCTCGCTAGATTCATTTTATGTGTCGAACTCGCACACCCATCATTCATTTATGTCCAAAAGGCAGTATTTATTTCTAAAAACTATTTCTATTTCTAAAAAACGTGTGTCGTATTCTTGTAAGCGGTTATTTTTAGTAATGATACTTTATTTAAAATGTTAACGTCACGGCCTGTTTCACTATTCTTCATTTATTATTCTAAAGTTTACATTATGTTATTATTTGTCAAAATCATTATAGTTTTTTAATAATTTATTTTTATGTTATCTATGGAAGCAGTTTTTTCTTTTATCTCATTTATTCTATATCGCCAGCGCTCTTATCAACTGCTTATTCTTTCTCATTTTCTTCAATCACAATAATAATTTAACAGCTCTTCAGCCAGTACCTTCGGAGCTGCTGTCACGGCGAGCGGCGTCGGCGCACTGACCGGCTCGCTCCGTCTTGCTCTAGCCACGTTTCTCCTCTCGCTCGCGTTCGGGTTCTATTTACAAATTCTGCAGAGTAGGAAGATGAGGGCTTAGTTCGGACGAGAAAAAAGTTTTTAATATTTTTGAACAGTTTATAAAAAGACCTATTTGTTTTTGATGTATTCTGCTTTTCTAACAGATTAATTGAGTATTTAATCAATATTTTGCTCGTTTGAACTAAGACTGTCTAATTCTTAGCTTCAATAAATAGTACTTATTATTATTATACATTTATTTATATTGGTAGGCCTATCATCATATAAATACTGCCATTGGACATTCTTATTTCTAGTCATTCATATCAATCTATATTTTTATTTCTAAAATCGGCTTAATATCATTCACATCACACTTTGTGCTCATTATAAATGTTTCAAAATTATTATTATTATTTAAATTATATTACAATTATTTGCTCAAAACTTGTGATCATAACATTTTATTGTTAAGAATTTTACATATTTTGTAATTTTATATGAATTTTTCAAATGTGTGTTTCAAATAAAATGAATTCGTAACTTTTCAAAACTTTTTTCGATCTCCCGCCGTTTTGATGACACTTTACTTTTTTGACACAGAAAAAAATTTGTCAAAGCATAAAAATTATACAGCCTTGACACAGAGCTTTTTAAGCCAGTGTTTTCCCCTTATTTTTTATTCTAACTCTAATAAGAAATTTTCCCGAACCCTGACTAACGATAGAGAGGCACTGGCGAGAGAGAAAGATCTACGAGAGAAGAGAGCGGATGATGCGACGAAGATCAAGCAAGTGGAGAGGGCTTCGAAGGACCAAATTGAGCATTTGACGAGGAAGTGTGCATGCTTAAGGAAGCTGTAAGTACATTTATTGAGCATTTCAATCTGCGAAAGCATATTGTATTTTTTTTACAAATGTAATCATTATTTTTATGCATCTGTCAGGCTCCAGGCACCACCCGGTATCAGGGCCCCTATTTTTGAATCATTCGCTTCAAGATGGCGAGTGATTTTCGTTCGACGTAGTGTCAAAAGTCATAGAAAAAAAAATCGTTTTCGAACGAAAATCACTCGCCATATCCAAGCGAGTGATTCAAAAATAGGGGCCCAGGAGGCCAATTCTCGTGCAGTTCCTATACGAAAATAGTTCACCGATCAATTTTTTTTTTCAAAGAAAATACAGTTATTTCTTCATTCGGGCCACGATTTATGTGCATTTTGATTTCTTTCGTGTGGTAGTTTTTTTACGTGGATTATCTAACTTGATTTTTTTTTGGGAAAACAGTGATACTCGTAATCGAATTATCACACGAAATAAGTTCGATCATGCGAGAATCGGCCTCCGGGCCTATAACTTTTGATTTCTATTGTGTTTCGAAACTTGGTGCCTGATATTGTTGAATTTCGTCACTAAACGTTATTCTGTAATATAAAAAAACCGGCCAAGTGCGAGTCGGACTCGCGCACCGAGGGTTCCGTACAAACCTGCAAGAAAAAATATATATTTTGTAATGTAACTAAAAATTTAAGGTTTTCGGAATTTTTCCTTTATGTGTGCTATAAAACGTTGCTTCATGCCAAATTTCAAGATTCTAGGTCGACTGGAAGTACCCTTTAGGTTTTGATTCCCTTGCGAGTACTTGCGAGTTTCAAAATATGCAGCTTTAATTGCTGTTTCTTTTGATTGCGTTGACATAGAAGTTTGATTTTGTTACAGCTTAAAGGTATTATAGACCTGAGTATTTGGTATGAATTTCAATTTAATACCTCTACGCGTTTATGAGGAAATGGGTAGTAAGTTTAAAATTATTAAAAAAATATATATTATGTGATGTAACTAAAAATTTATGGTTTTCGTAATTTTTCCTTTATTTATGCTATAAGACGTTGCTTCGTACCAAATTTCAAGATTCTGAGTTCACGGGAAGCACCCTGTAGGTTTTGATTCCCTTGCAAGTGTCGAAAATTTGCGGCATAAACGGCTGTATCTTTTGATTGCGTTGGCTTAGAAGTTTGATTTTTTCACAGCTTCAAGGGACAGTAGACCTGAGTAATTGATATAAATTTCAGCTTCATACCTCCACGCGTTCCTGAGAAAAAGGGTCTTGACAGACGGACGGACAGACGGACAACAAAGTGATCCTATAAGGGTTCCGTTTTTTCCTTTTGAGGTACGGAACCCTAAAAATGAATCGCAAAATGTGTTGGTAAGCGCATAACTCAACAACGCCTGAACCAATTTGGCCAATTCTTTTTTTATGTTCGTTGAAGTTCAAGGATGGTTTTTACATCGAGAAAAAATCGAAAAAATAATTTCCGGAAACACCCTAAAAACAGCCCTTTTTTTCCATACAAACGTTTTCTAACTAAAACGTAGAGTCAAGTTATATAATAATTATCCATAAAACGGGGACGGGGCGGGACGGGGCTGGGGACGAAACGAAGTTCGCTGGGACTGCTAGTTATTTAATAAAGCTTTAGTAAAGTTGCAAATCAGTTAACTCAACTAGCAATGGGCAGTCCACATAGCGCGAAGAACTGATGGCCGTTGGGGGAGAAAAAAAATTCGACTAAAGGCGCAGCGTAGGAGGCCGTTCAGCAGTGGACGTCCTTTAGCTGATAATGATGATGATAAAAGTGAAGGCAAATATTTCTGTAACTAAATAATAATCAGCAAACAAGCAACCCCCACATACAATAAACTCTAGCTATGTATAGCGACCCTTTGAACTGACTTTTAAGATCACAAAAGGAGTCAATTAAATAAGCAATTCAAAAATTTGCAAAACATGAAGTTAGGTAGGTATATCTATAGTGTCATCCACGAAGGCGACCTTTCTTCATAATCATTTACCTATGGAACATTTGTGCAAGCTTTTTCGATATATAATTTATTTGATAGTGTAATATGTATTATAATTATATATTTTTTTATTATTTAATATTTTGCCACATACCCCATAACCCGCGCTTTCCTCATTCAAAAATCAACGGCGTGCGCCTTCGTGGATGGCACTATCTATAGTCGTGGTAACAGCATAGTTTCAACATACAATCATCTTAATCAGTCAGGTATCAAACGACTGCCGGGAGTCGCATAATAATGGAATTTCTATTGTGTCTCGTTCACACATACTTGACGAGTTAACTACTATTTATTTCAAAAAATGACGTAAATCCCTGCATACAATCATCTTAACTACTATTTATTTAAAAAACTGATCAAAATCCCCGCCTACCCACAGTTTCGACGACATCCGCGCGCGGTTGCAGGCGCGGGAGCGCACAGCCGAACAGGAAATCAAATCCAGAGACAAGGAGTTGCATCAGCTGAGGGCCGAGGTCGCCAGGCTCACCAAGATACTCGTGGAACAGAGGTAATATGAAAATTAAAAATAAAAAACAGCACGGTAGCTCAATTGGAAGAGCAGTTGGCCCGGTTAGCGTGTGATTTTTATTCGAAAACACATAAAAAATCAACGGAAATCACTCAAAATCTACAAATATCACACGCAATCTTGACGCGAGTGATTCAAAAATAGAGGCCCTGTTTAGTAAGTGAGACTTTGCACCAACATTGGACGATAGGGCGATTACCTATGTATATAATTTAATAAATATGCGCCATACATCGGCGGGTTCTCAACGTGTGTCCGAATTACGTTACTGCGAAAATTGTTACCTCGATTTCTACGTTATTATTTTGTTCGTTGCTATCTTAACACCGATAACTTTACGCTGACGTTAAGTTAGCTAGAATCGAAGCTTCTTTTCTTGATGTAGGTAACGTCATTATTTCGACAAACTTGGAAACTAAAATAGCGCTGTACTTAAATTTGTTTTTATTTGCCCGCAGTTCGCCAAAACTCGGCGCCCGAACGCGAGCGGACGGCTGCGAACAACTCCTAGAGGACGAACGGAGGAAGGGTATGTGAGCTGTCGCTTGCTAGGTGAGCACACTCGCTTGACGCCTTGCTTTGGTTGAATAACTAATATTAATTTATGTTTCCCCTTCATGGAATTGAATTAAGCGAGGTCAAAAGGGCTGTTACAGGATTTTGACAGTTTTTTTTTTATCATGTCGTTAAGGGCCGTACGTACTGTGAAAATGTAGAGTTTGTATTTTATTGTAATTTTATTTTACTTTTATTTGGGTTTTAGATTTTAATTTAGGTCTTCCGTGTGTAATCACAAAATTACATCACGTCATAATAACATTTTAAAAATATTTTCGATTGTATTTTTGTAGTAGTTTCAACAATAATACTAGTAAATAAATATACTTATCTAGCTAGAGTAAGTGATTCCTCATGATATTACTGGCAACAGTGTTCAATGAACCTTTTTAAATATTAGGTACTTTACTTTTTGTCCTAATATCCACAAATAAACGTTTTGAGTTTGAGTTTGAGTTTAAGCCAAATACCGGATTAAAAATTACTTTGAAAATAAACCTGTCAAAAATTTGTAACAGCCTCTTTAATTCAATGTTACCCCTCCATCAAGTTGAATAGCTGATTTTAATGAATAATTACCCTCTTTAAAGACGTACCGAGCCCCCTTTGATTGTAGAGTATGAGTATGGCTCACACCACTTCATATATGTGAGATGTGGCCTGCATAAAAAAGGTTAATCTCTGCTACGGCTATGGCCAAAAGGAGAAATATTTAACTGCTTACTCCCTAATTAATTGTGATAATAATGTTTGGATTTAAATGTGATTAATGAAAAACCCCTACTATCAATTCTATTTTTAGATGCAAACAATGATTCATAGGTAACATATTTATTATTTATATATTTAAGGTAAGCTATTACCGTTAAAATTAAATTATTATCTAGATCTGAATGTGAAAAATGTCGAATAAAATAAGTTGATCTTTTTTGTACTTTTACTTAAATAGGTTCCTAGGTTTTTAAATCCTGCGTACAATTCGATTGAAAGGTAAAATAAAAATTTAAGAGCTTAATTTCGTTTGGCATTCAACTATTTGGGCTAAATTAATCGCATTTGTTTTATTGAAAAAAAAATCTTATTCCGATTCGGGCATAACAATAGGCGTCAAGCTACTTTAACAATTTCATTTTTTTCTTTCGGAAACTAAAATATTCTTCTTAGTTCTTTTAGATGTTACATTCAGGTAACTTAAGTACCATAACTCATTGTAAATAACCATTTTAACAACTTTCTGAAGTGTCTATTTGTCTTAACTTTATTGGGATAAAAATTTCAACTACTTAACTTTTAATTAAATTTATATCACTCAAGAATTTGTTAAGTCAATATTGATTTTTTATTACAATCATGAAGTTGTATTATACACAGTAGAATAACTGCTATAATAAATAACGACTCTTATTTGTTGTAATAAGTATCTCCAATAACTCTCTTTTAAATAAACAATCACGCATTTTTGTTTGAAGACACGTTTGGCACACAAATCTCACACGCCATAGCTTTTAAGTTGTATTTAAAACAAATTCTAACGGAATGAATTTCAGGAGGCACCCTCCGAACGCCCGAACCGGCACGGAAACGCCCGACCATCAATTTGCCACTGCCGAAGCCGTCAGCTGACGATGGTAATGGCCGCCGCCGCGCCAGCTGCAGCAGCGTTGATCTACCCGCGGTTCAAGTGCCAGTGAGAATAAAACAGTTGGAGGGGAAAAAAGATTGACAGTTTGACGTCATATAAATCAATTGTACATGAGGCATAGACTTATAATCTGTATTTATACTAGACACGATGTTCAGAACAAATTCTGTGTCACATTTTCTAAAATGACAAAGTACACGTTACCATGGCGACGCGTTAAAAGATGCTCCACATGCTCAATTTTTTGTACACCAACATTTGTTCTGAACAGCCTGTATCGTGTAACATAGAGGACGTTGACATATAGTGCAGCCTTAGAGCTCAAGTGCCGAAGTAAAACTATATTAAACAGTTGGAGGGATGACATTTCACATTATAAAAAGAACTTTTACCTGCAGATAATAAACGCAAAAGGAAAGCGGTGTATCAAAAATATAAGTTCCTTTTTCAGATTTAATAAGAATAAACACGTAATTAAGAAATTAATTATAGCTTGTATGTTTGAGGTTACTTTTTCTGGCTGGCGAAAGTAAAGTAGGAAAGATAATATAATTATGCAAACTTAAAATCTGAACCCTTAACAACACATTTATTGTGACCTATTCCTTGAAATTTGAATGTCAAATTTCAAAACCGTTGACGTTGATTTGAAACCAAGTGGCGTCAAATCATGGCACAAGAATTTTTTTATTGGTGTCAATTCCAGTAATAGTAAATCAATAACAAAATAGAACTTCAGCTTTCTTTGCGTTTTGAAGTAGGTAGTTCTTGAATGTCTCGTGATACCTAATAATTTTAGAGCATAGACCCCAAGGCATAGACATTGCAGTCTCACTTCTTAAACCATTAAAAATAAGAAACACAACGAATTAGAACAGCTGTATAGAACTAAGATTTAAGTACCTACCTGGTGGAGGGAGTAACCAAAATTTTATAAAAACAATAAGTATTCTTAAAGATGAAATAAGAAACCAATAATTGCGCACGGGCGGGATTCGAACCGGAATTTCGTACTAAGAGACCAAGAATTTCGCGCGGTTGGACCGACAGCACGGTAGCTCAATTGGAAGAGCAGTTGGCCCGGTAAGCCAGAAAGATGCTGGTTCGAATCCCGCCCGTGCGCAATTTTTGGTTTCTTATTTCAGCTTTAAGAATATAAATATGACACTGTGAGTGTTTAAAAACATTCTAACTCACAACAATAAGTATAAGTAGTAAATATCCAAGCTGTGAGACTTCAGAGTCCTATCCTTATTTAGATAATAGATAAGTTAATACTTTATACTCTTTGTTTATTCACGGTTAGATGTAGATATATCGAAGTGTAAAGGGTATTTTAAGTATTTTAATGTGCAATACAATTTACTAAAGCAATAAAACCATTTAAAACTGACTTTGGACTGTGGTCATAAATAATAAGTTTTTCGATTCCCATTTATTACGGGAGACCCTTAAGTTAGATAGGTATACGTTTTGCTTGTAAACTGTAGATAAGATCTCTGGTTCTTGTTTTGATAAAAATCAAAGATTTTTTCAGTAGTAAGTTAAGTAGAGAGTAATTTATGTTACGTTTACATGCTTTTAAAATACAATGCTTATTGCAAAAAAAATACTCATTTACTGCATCTCAGACGATGTAGGTACTCGTATGTGCAATTTATTTTTCAATTTAGGGCAATAGGATTGGGATAAATATTTTCCGGTAGTTCGTGCAGGATAGGTAATATTGGTGAAAATAACGAATTATTCTTGGCTATTCATTCATACATCTAAGGTCGTTTTTTTATATCCAATACAACTCAGTAAATATATTATTCTAATACATAAAAGAATATAGAAATGAACGTTAAGTGCCTAAAACTGTGCAATTTTTTAAAGATACGAGCTATTTTTAAGTTAAAGTTGTATTTAATCATTCGTCCTGTAAATATTATTTACCAACTTTTGTAAAAAAAATAATTCTAAAATCCATTATTTTTTATTTAATTATCCTGATAAAAGTTAGATATATTATAATATCTTGATAAAAGTTAGTCAACTGTTTAATTCGTATTACAAAAAAGTATACAATATTTATTTTAAAGAAAAAAAATAAGGCTAAATCCAGAATCAAATAAAAATATAGTGTTACGTTAGACCCTTAATAACTTAATTCCTTCCTACTCTATGCCGATAATAGGTATGTATTTTAATTATTTACAAAAAATGCTATTTATGTTAAATCATTGTACTGTGGTTAATAAGGCTGCTGATATTAATATAATTTGGATTCTATTATTGAAACAAAAAAGGTCACTATTTATTATTATTTAATAAAATTATAGCGGTCAAAGTAGTTATAGCGTAGCGAGCGACTATACGCAAATTGACGCAAATCTCAGAAGAACGGAAAACGTCAAATTCATTGTTAAATTTTAATGTACGTTACGGATGTGGTCTCGTGGTCTTAATGGTAATGGTACGCTTGCCGCCCGCGACGCCGTAGACCGCGCTAACCACTTCACCGACACCCCGACACCAAAAGAAGTGAGTGGTGGAACTGGGAACAGGCTAAAGAGCGTTGATGTTATTTCTACTTTTCTATGGAGAAAAATTTTAATAAGGGCAATTAAAATTAAAATGCTTTTACAAAAAAAGAAATGAAAACATTTGAATTGGGTATTTGGTAGACGTTCGAGGTAGAGGGGTTAGAAATTATAACTCCAGTCGAGGTGTAGAAGTGAATGATTTATTGATTAACTTATCCTAGATTTATTTGTATTTCCTAACTTAAACTATTTACATGACCACAACTTATTTGAACCAATCAAAACGTAGTAAGTTCGATCTCGCTCTACGCGAGGTTTCAGGTTTTCTTCACGCGCCGCGGGGTAGCAGAGAGACGCGGGGAATAGTGTGTGCGTGCATAAAACCGAGGCGCGCCGCGGCTCTCGTCCTTTTCAGCGGCGAGCAGCGGGGCAAGATGGACGCGCGGACGGCGTAGCTCCGAGGCAACGCGTTGCGACGATCTGCATAGCAACAGCTCTTTTCAGAGCTACTTGTTTCTACGAATGTCGTTTCTTCTTCGAGTGCGAGTGTCGTGTTTCTATGAGTGAGAGTCGCCACAGTACTCCCCTTCAAGTGAAACGTACCGGTAGCTTCACACGGCGGCCGGAAAGTGTTTGCTTCGTACTTGGCACTTGCTGCGGTGATAATAAAGTTTTTTGTTTCACGGTGTTTTGTGTTTGATTTCCCGTCTTGGTAACTTGTTGTTGTGAAGGTAAATCTTGGTTTGATGTTGGTAAGGTAACTGGTAAGGTTATTCTGCTTGCACTTGGTAAGGTATGTTGATCTTGCGGTAAGTTGGTAATTCTGCTTCCGGTCGGTAAGGTATGTTGATCTTGCGGTATGTTGGTAACTGAGGTATCCGGTAAGATATAGGCAGGCTTCAATCTGTCTATAGATATGTTGGTTTGCCGGTCCGGTAGCTGGATCGTATAGACTTTGTCGGATCGCTTGATGACACGGTAAGGGCCTTCATAGGGTGCTTGAAGTGGTTTCTTAACTGCATCAACTCTTATGAAGACGTGAGTGCAGTCAAGTAGATCTTGATGAACGAAGATGCGTGGCTTTTCGTGGTGTGAGGTCGCTGTCTTCGGCTTGTTTTCTTCAATCAAGGTACGTAATTTGTCTACGTATGTGTAGTTCAGTGGCGTAGTAACAGCAGACGACGGGTTGAAAAAGTCGCCGGGCATGCGGAGTGTGTGTCCGTAGGTAAGTTCCGCGGCGCTTACGCCTGAGTCGGCGTTAAGTGCGGCGCGCAGTCCCAGTAGTACTGTAGGTAACTCGTCGAGCCATGACCTTGAACTTGACAGTCTCGTTCGTAGGTATTCCATTGCTTTGTGGGTGGTATGGTGTCGTTCTTGTTTTCTTTATTCCCATTTGTTTCATTAATGCTTGAAATAGGTGGCTTTCGAACTGGCGGCCTTGGTCGCTTGTGAGCGTTTCAGGGCAACCAAAACGGCTTATCCAATGTTTGTAGATTGTTTCAGCCACAGTTTCGGCCGAAATGTCTTCTGTAGGTATTGCTTCGGGCCACTTTGTTGCACGGTCGATCATAGTGATAAGGTAACGTGAACCGTCGCTTGTAGTAGGTAGGGGTCCTACTATGTCGACGTGCAGATGAGTAAATCGATCCGATGGTGGAAACTTTGATGTAGCGGAGATCGTGTGACGTTGAATCTTGCTTTTCTGACAGTCGGTGCAGCTTTTCGTCCATCTTCCGATGTCAGCGTTCATTTATTTATTTATTTATTTATTTATTCTTAGGAAGATTTACAGTTTTAATAATCACTATATCCTAATAACTTTAAGCTTAACATCAATACTAATAATAAATCTCCACATATGAGTAGTCAGATATCAAGATACGGTCCGATTGGGGCAACTACAATCCGATGGAAAGAATAAAAATATCTCACAATACAAAAAAATACAAAATACAAAAGAATTATATCTTAGGAACAATGGTGTTAGTCCAATTTATCTAATTTATCACGAAGTTTGAGAATCTCAAAATATGATTTAGTCATGAATCGCTTAATAGAAGCAGTGCTTGTAAAGAACAGGTCAATGTCGATAGATAATTTGGAAAAACTTCTACAACTACGGATCAGAAATGCGTTCTGCCTGTAATTTGCATGGACTAAGGGTACATGTAGTATTGGGCGTGATCGGTACCTTAGCATATTGGTGTTTAGTGATATTTTCGATAGCAGTTCAGGGCTATCTATGACACCGGTGGCAATCTTTGCCAAGAAACAAATGTCACTTATGTTGCGTCTTGTCTCTAGGGGTAGGAAATGGTATCGCTCACACCTATGTTGGTAATCGGTACTATACACATGTGCTTTAAAATCTAAGAAACGAAGGAAGCGTTTCTGTATGCTTTCAATTCTATTGATGTAAATAGAATACTGGGGATTCCATACCTGCGATGCATATTCCAAATGGCTGCGGACGTAAGCACAATACAATATTTTTACCGTTTTTAGTGAACGAAAGTCGACCGAGATCCTCATAATGAAACCCAAGGCCTTTGATGCTTTTAGCACTATATTATCGATATGTTTGTCAAAGATAAGTTTAGAATCGTGAAACACTCCCAAATCCTTCACGTCGTCAACTTTTTTAAGTTGAGTATTAAATAAATAATAACCTATATCCACATTCACTAGTTTGCGAGAAAAAGTAATATAAAAACATTTATTAACATTCAGGTCCAACTTATTTAAAGAACAGTATGATTGAAACCTAAGTAAATCCTCCTGCAGGTTGTGGACGTCCGTTAATGTAGAAATAACTTTGAGGATCTTCATGTCGTCAGCAAACAATAATATCTTAGAATAGTGAAAGCAGTGAGTAATGTCCATAATAAAGATAGTGAATAGAAGCGGTCCCAAAATTGATCCCTGGGGAACACCAGAAGGTACAGTGAACCAATCGGATGAGAAACCCTGCACTACTACAGCCTGAGACCGTCGCTCGATGTATGATGCGAGCCAGCGAAGTAGATCACCATGGATTCCAGCTGCATACAGTTTAGATAGCAATACTTTGTGATCAATTCTATCGAAACATTTTCGATAGTCCGTGTAGATAACATCTACCTGTGATCCATCATCCATACCTGCTGTGATAAAATCATTCGCAATAATGAGGTTAGAAGCTGTTGATTTATTTTTGAGGAAACCATGTTGTTCCTCGTTAAAACAACATTTTAAGGATGAATATATTTGTTCATGAACAATCTTTTCTAATACTTTCGCAAACAGACATAATTTAGATATAGGACGATAATTTTGAACATCTGATTTATTACCACCCTTGACGGCCAGAAGTACTTGAGTGATACTAGTTTTCTTGTAGTCCGAGTCCCAGGGTGACAGATATTGTGTATGCTTCGGAATGCTTCATATCGATGATTTTCAGGTATGTAAGGTCGAATGTTGGTCCCGGAGGCTTCACAGTGTAGCTCGATGTCAGTGTTCGGAATAGGTATTTTCTTCATACATAGGTTGGTTTGCTGTTTTAGTTGTTCTATGGTCGAATCTTGTTCTTGTGATTTCGCGATTTCTTCATAGTTGATCGTAGTAGGAGCTGTTATTGTTTCTACGCGGCTTAGTGCGTCGGCCACGACGTTATGTTTTCCGCTGACGTGGCGAATGTCGGTCGTGAATTCGCTTATAAACAAAAGTTGCCTTGTTCTCCTCGGCGTTTCCGTTGTTGATTGTGACTTGCAGATGGCGAATGTGAGCGGCTTATGATCGGTGAATATAATCAGCGGTCTTCCTTCGAAAATTTTTCTAAAATGTTTTACGGCCATGTATATGGCAAGTAATTCACGATCGTACGTAGAGTATCTTGTTTGTGCATCGGTGAATTTCCTTGAGAAGTATGCGAGCGGTTGCCATTGGTTACCGACATACTGTTGTAACACTGCGCCGGCGGACTTGCTGAAGCGTCGCACGATAGCGCGTAGGTAGCTGTGTGCGATGGGTGAGCGAGAAGGGTAGCTTCGGAGATGCTTTTCTTGCAGTCTTCAAAAGCTTGCGTTGCGTTTTCGTTCCATGTTATTTCAGACTTGTCTCGCTTTTTCGTGTTGTGTAAGAAGGCATTCAGCGGAGCTTGAATCGATGCGGCGTTCGGAATGTGATCGCGATAAAAGTTTATCATTCCGAGGAAACGTCGTAATTCTTGAATTGTCTTAGGCTTCGGGTAGTCGTTGATAGCTTGCACTCGTTCGGTAGGCGGCTTGATTCCTTCCTTAGACACAATGTATCCTAGGAACTTTACTTCCGGTTGGCCTAGGACACATTTGGCTGGGTTGATAGTGATGCCGTATTCTTCTAGTCGTTGTAGCACGGTGTGGTGGCTTCTATGACTTTGCTCATCATCTGACGCCAGGAGCAAATCGTCGACGAATGGATAGACGAAGTCAAGGTCGCGCAGTACTTCATGTATGAATCGTTGAAATGTTTGCCCTGCGTTCTTGAGACCCGGGCACATTCGAGGAAACTCGAACAATCCGAACGGCGTGATGATGGCAGTTTTTTCTATGTCTTTTTCGTGCACCGGCAATTGTTGATACGCGCGATTGAGGTCCAAGGTAGAGAAGATTTTCTTATTGTTGAGTTGGTAGGTGAAGTCTTTTACTCTCGGCACGGGGTAGCGGTCGGGTTTTGTGATGTTGTTGAGTCGTCGGTAGTCGCCGCACACACGTAGATCACCGTTTTTCTTCGGCACAATATGGAGAGGGCTTGACCACGGACTCTTGCTCGGTCTACAGAGACCTTGATGAATCATGTTTTCGAATTCTTTCTTGACTTGATTGTAGCGGTGCGGTGGGATCGGGCGGGCACGACAATGTAGAGGCGGGCCGGTCGTTTCGATGAAATGTTCGACGTCGTGTTTGGCGTTGAGTTTCATTGATGTGAGACGAGTCGTTCCGGGGTACTCTGCTAGTATGTCGTGGTATGACTGACGTTCATCGATGCTGCGTATTGTAGGCGTGTCGGTGAATCGTCCCGATGCGTGTGTGACGAGTTTGGTGACATCGTCGATGAGGCGCTGATTCTTCAAATCAACTAATAAGTTGTGATGTTTGAGAAAGTCGGCTCCGATGATAGGTTTAGTGACGGCGGCCACGATGAATTTCCACTTGTAGGGTCTTCGTAGATTGAGGTTGAGTTCTAGTGTCTTCTCGCCGTACGTAGGTATTATCGTGTTGTTGGCTGCGTAGAGGTTGAATGGAAGCGGTTTCTCGAACGTCCCCTTTCGTTTAGGTATAACAGAGATGTTTGCGCCGGTATCGACTAGGAATGTCATGTTCAAGTACTTGTCTGTGACGAATAGGCGGTATGACTTGCTTCCTGCGCTGGGTTCCGCCTCGGCCAACGCTTGGTTTAGTTTTCCGTCTTATGGTCTTGAAGGAAGCTGCACGGAGTCGTGCATCGTTTAGCTTTGGATCCAAATCTTCGGTGGTAGTAGCAATGAGGCGACGGAGTAGCGGAGCGGTCGCGCCGTGCGTCGTTGTGCGAGCGAGATGGAGATGTCTGTCTCTGTCGGCCACGTGACTGGCTTCGGTATCGGGGCGAGTGCGATGTTCTATGAGTTTTCAGCTCGGCGATTTCAGTGTGCAGTTTTCGTATTTCGTCTACGAGGTACTGCATACTGAATTGACTGTCGGATTGATGTATTGCTGCGGTGGACACGGCGGAAACTTGATGGTGTTGCTCAAGCATCTTGTCGGCAAGCTTCGCTAATTCGTCTAGCGCTGTCGTCTGGCTGATCGTGTCGCTAACGACGAGCACTGAACGGACGTGTGGTGGCAGTAGGTTCATCCACATCAGTCGCAGCGTGTTGTCGGGAACTTTGTTCAGGGCGAGTGTCTTCATCCGCCGGAGGAGTTGGCTGAGCTTCTGGTCACCTAGCTCCATGTCGGAAAGGAGCTTCTGCAGTTGCTTTCCATCGGACTCTTCGTAAACGGAGATGAGACGGTCCTTAAGTGCTCTATAAAGATGGTCTGACGGCGGGTTATACAGCAGGTCGCAGACTTGCTCTATATCTTCTTTTTGCAGTTGTGCAATCACCATTTGTGCACGCTGAGCTTGGCTCTTGTTCAGGTCGTTTGTGGCGGCTTCAAACGCGATGAACCATAGGCGCGGCTTATCACGCCAAAATGGAGGAACGCGCATAGAGAGCGCTATGCCGGACACTTCTTGCTGATGTGAGGTGGAAGGCAACGGTGCTGGAGCCGGAGCTGGTTGCGGTTGTTGTGGCAGCGGGAGCAGGAGCGGTTGCTGTTCATCAGCCATGTTGCTGGTCGGGGTCACCACTTTGGTAGACGTTCGAGGTAGAGGGGTTAGAAATTATAACTCCAGTCGAGGTGTAGAAGTGAATGATTTATTGATTAACTTATCCTAGATTTATTTGTATTTCCTAACTTAAACTATTTACATGACCACAACTTATTTGAACCAATCAAAACGTAGTAAGTTCGATCTCGCTCTACGCGAGGTTTCAGGTTTTCTTCACGCGCCGCGGGGTAGCAGAGAGACGCGGGGAATAGTGTGTGCGTGCATAAAACCGAGGCGCGCCGCGGCTCTCGTCCTTTTCAGCGGCGAGCAGCGGGGCAAGATGGACGCGCGGACGGCGTAGCTCCGAGGCAGCGCGTTGCGACGATCTGCATAGCAACAGCTCTTTTCAGAGCTACTTGTTTCTACGAATGTCGTGTTTCTTCTTCGAGTGCGAGTGTCGTGTTTCTATGAGTGAGAGTCGCCACAGGTATAATTATTGAATCAAAATCGAAAACAAAAACCGACACTTACTTATCACTGCCGTTTCTTACTAATCTTTGCTGTTTCCACCGCTAACCACACACGCACGAGCAATGCCCTGAGCGTTTTTTCGCCGCGACCACAACAACCCCGCGCGGTCATTAAGCTTAACATCAAGTGGACTTTCGCGGACGTTGCGGTTGCAGATAGCAAGTGGAACGCATCCACAATTTGACATTTACGACACGATCTCACAGATTAGTAAGAGTATGTCTAGACACGATCAAAATTTCTAACCTCAAACTTGAAGGTTATCAATAAATCCTATAAATCTCGTTATAATGTCGAATAGTCACTTATTCCTGAAATCAGGCTTTGTCAGGGCCCCTCTACAGAATGGTGTGGGCCGATATGTGTGTCAATTGCAAAGAATTGTGCTCAAATTCTGTAAAACTCACGGTTCTTGTAGGGGTCTGAGGTAACCTCTTTGTTTTTGTTACATTAACACTAATATTAGCTATTGAGCCCCTTTTAATGACTAAAACAACAACTTAATTAACTGTATTTACATAAGTAGTGCTCATAAGATAGAATAGACTTGAGATTCGTTAATTTTTTCAGGGATTTTATAGAACAAGATTTAGTAGATTTTGCGAAACAAAACCCTGGAGTGGTGGTGTACCTCAAGCCTCGAAGACACCGAGGGCCTGTAGCGGTTGCCGAATATTGTAAGTTTTGTAGAAAAATATATATTCTACATATACTGAGCATCACAAAAATACACAATAAACTAAGGTAAAAAAAAAAATACTCGCGTTATTCGCCAAATACGAATCGAAATGCTTGGACTATGTTTAACGGAGTAAAGAAATCTTAAAAAAATAAATGTAAGGAATATGGCTATTTTGTATAATATTAAAAATTACCCATTAAATGCTACAGACGTACAAACAGAATATAGAAAACATATACAGAATATCCTGTTTGTAGTTGTTCTGCGTTGCTTCTTTATCATACCTAAATTTAAATTCCCAAAAAACATCTTTAGACATAAACAAATTGTTACTTCACCATTTTTCAGTGAACGGTGACAGAGTATGGATGAACCTCGCTAACAAAACACAATCTGAAATCACCAAATGGGTCGAAGTGCTTCGTACTCAACAAGGAAACATGTCTGATACCAGACTGAGGAAATACCAGTACACTGACCATCCATCCATCCAGGGACCATGGACACCATTCACCTTCAAGAATCCAGAGTTAAATACCGCTGTGTTACCGGACCCCAAGTTCGGTGCTAACGATAGATTGCCAATGTCTGCCACAGAAAAACTGAGGATTATGTTTGAGAAACAGAAATTGGAGGAAGGTGATGTCAAAACTGCAGAATGAATTGTCAAGAGTCTAATATGTTTTAAAAACTGTACCGTTACCATGAGTTTACGCCGGTTTTACTCGCTAGCGACGACGTAACTTTTTGTATGGAAAATTTTAGTTCTGCAAGTGACCACTAGGGGCGCCGTGCAAATTTCCATAGACTTTTTTATGTAGTCGCCAGCGAGTAAACCGTTGTAAACTCGTGGTAACGGTACTGATGTGATTGTTTATGTTGTAATGTATGGACTGAGAGGAAAATATACAAATATTGTACTGTGTGTGTGAAATAGCAAGTTTTTACTGAATGTAGATTTAGTATAGTTAATCATTATTGTAGATATTTAAAATAAAAATTATTAAGTTGACTATTATCTTTTGACTTAGCTGGAAAGATGTTTTGGTGAAAGATAGTACTTCATATTAAAAAAAATATTGCGCATCAGAGTGCCTTTCAAATCCCTTATTTGCCCATCCAAAAATGGTATATCATGACTAAAACAATATTTGATAAAAAACTGACAGTAAATTAAAACTCAGTGAAACATTGGAAAAATATATTTTATTAACATATAGAAATTGTCCTATAAGTAACAGTTATCAAAGAATCAGTAATAAAATGTAATAAATTAGAATTTGGACTTTGATACTACAAGTTTGGTATAACTAAAATCAAGATACCTTCTAGAATTGGTTAAAACCTGAGTTTCATAATTTTTGATTTACTGATTTTACTGTTCTCGCGTGATTTACAGAACGTAAATATTGCCCGTAAGAAATATGTAAATAGTATTTCCAAAATCAAGGGAAATTAATTGAATATAACAAACTTAACATTCATTCTTAAAGTAAATCCTGGCAAATAAAATGGTGTCAACAATATTTACACCAAAAAAAACTTATAATTAATAATAACGACAGTCATGTCTAGATCACAATTTCCTTAATATTAAAGTTGGTCAGCAACAACAGTTGGATAAGTTAGTTTTTTTCTGTGAATGTTTAGTGACCTTGATTTGAAATCTTGAATAAACAAAAAGATCAATCAATCTTATCTTGAATGAGCATTCTTCTTATGAACTTTCAAGTATCTAGGTGAGCGAAATGCTTTACCGCAAAAACATCTATGCTCCTTTCCATCGTTGTAATGAACCCTCCGCATATGAGTATACAGATATGATTGACTTTTCAAAACAGATTTGCATATTCCACACTTAACCTTTTCGCTATGACAATTCCTCATATGCGTTTTCAACGCATTCTTACACTTAAGAACAGCAGGACACATAGTACATTTCTGTTCAATAGGATTACTTCCTCCACTCTTGAACTTTCTGTTCATATGAACGGTATAGTTATGTCTACGTAAGTATCGGAGACATTTGAATACAGTGTTGCATATACCACACTCATAAATATCAGAACTATGCACTTCTCTCATGTGAGAATGCCATAGTTTATATGTTTGTATTCTTCCACATATGTTACATTGGCGTAACGTTTTGGTAACTTTCAAATTATTTTCTTCAGTAGACATTCCATTGTGACATGATTCTACGTGTGCAGTCAACTTGTTTTTGGCAGGGTAATGTTTAAGGCAGAACGGACATTGTTGTAAGGGTTCCAAATATAGTTTTAAGTGGTCCAAATTATGTTGTATTAGGGAGTACCTGGAAAAATAAAGTTTCTTTTTATCAACTGTAGATTGGCCTTAATTCAAGAAAATGTTTAAAGTCTCAAGAAATGATAGGATGCTGGTGGTCATGTAAAAAAAGTTGGTTGATTGGAGGGAATTGACCTAGAATTTTGGAAGCTTACAGATATTTGAGCTTAAATATTTACTAAACCTGTTGCTTAAACTTTAAATGAACTTACCTTTCAAAAAACTTCTTATTGCAAATATTACATCGAAGCGGGTTGTATCCTTTCAACTCTTCGTAGCCCATTCCATTGAAAACTTCATCAGAAGTTTCATAATCAACTTCTGAACTCGCAGATTGTTCTTCCCTCGTAAATTCGGTTTTAACGTCCCAATCGGGAATGAGGGAGTTCCCGGCTTCTACTTTGATAACGACCTCAAATTCTGGACTCAAGTATTCAGCAGAATCAGTTTCATACCCCTCTTTTTCCTGTTTAATTGAGATTTCAGTAGGTAAAACCATTTTAGTGACTTGGGAAACACTGCTTGTCACGTGAACGGAAGACACTTTTTAGGTCACCTTTTATCTAGGCCATCGAAATTAGTATAATTAATTTATACTTTGCTAATACCGCTCAATACGCAAAACTGAAAACAAGCAACGTTGGCAAACAAAAAAGCTGCAAAACAACAAAAACTGCAAAAAAAAACAAATGTGACTGCTGCTGTCACTCACTTTGACAGCCAATTTGACAGTAAGTTTTTTTTGTATATGTTTAACGGCTTTGGAAAATCCATACAGCCTTTTCTTCAGTGTTGTCACATTTTTAAATAGGATTTTCCACTTTTTATGATAAATAAAAATCCATCATTGGGTTATATAAGGGTGATAGGTTCATTCTGCTTCGGTTCAGATTGTTGCTTCTATTGTAATTTTGCTTGAAATATACAGTAACAGGATCAGTGAGCTGACACCTCACATCACGTTCCATTTTTTTAATATGATATGGGTTTGCTCTATGTTACGCGAGAATAGCCGCAAAAAAAACGCAATATTTTTTTTATTTCTGCATTTGATTCAATAACCACATCAAACCCGACTTTTCGTCATGCATAGTGTGCGTAATTTTGTCCTATAATTTTTACTCGTGCGATGCGGTGCATGCATGCATCAGCTAATTTCTATTATTACAGTCATGGACATTCACAAAATCAAAATGCAGATTCATTTACGAACATTTTATTAACAAATATTTTTTACATTATTTACAAAACTTCAAATTCTGTCAATGAATAAAATAAATATTTTATGTAAAAACAAATCGTCCCCCATAATTAAGTAAATTATAAAATGATTACTCATAATAAGTTAAAATAGGAGTAGTTTATTCATCCCTTTTCTCAGCCCCATTCTGCCCTGTCAATATTTTAACTATTTTGCTATTCGGGGATGAATCCTACAAACTAAAAATCTAACCACCCGTTTATGGGCTATGCTGTTGTTGTAAATAAGTTAGTTATCTATAATAGAAAAAAAATTGATAAAGATTATTGCACAACTAGGCACACACATGTGAGTTCGATTCCCAATTGAAACTGATGGTAAAGAGGTATGGTAACCAATAACTATTGAACTATTACCACTAGCGTGTGGTTATGGAACTGCTGACACCACGTGGACACCACAAACAAATCTCGTGACAGTTGCCATCAACTCATACAAATACAAACGATCCCATATTTGAAATTGAAATTTTAAAGAATACGTCCAAATTTCGTCCTCGTATTTGCGATACATTTTTTACTTGGCATAGCTTCTCTGTACGTGTAGTTAAAACAACTCAATATGCAACTTGGAACATGTTTTCGATTATAACTTGCAGAAGATCTAAAACGAATTCCTTAAAACTCTGAATATGGTGAGTTGTTACTACTAAGTAAGAAGCTATGCCAAGCAAAAAATGTGTTGCAAAAATGACGACAAGATTGTGAAGTTTTCTTTGAAATTTGAATATCGAATTATGAATTTATACTACGAGTTGATGACGGGGTCATCAATTCATGGAGCACAAAATTTGATCGTGATGTCAGTTCTATACGCTAGTAATAGTATGTAGTTTAATGGGAGAGAAGCGACTTTTAAAACTATTTCCCATAGCTGTTATTTTGAAAAACTACTAAAATTGGCGGACTAATCGATCGTTCAAAGTTTCATATCCCTTTGAATTATATATTTTTGACGTGACAACGTCTTATAAATTGGTTTGCCGGGTGACACTTCAAGAAACTGCGTTACGCTCCGCTCACGTTATGCGCTCACAATGAGAGCGAGTGAGAGGCACGCGTCCCTTCCACTCGGGCATGGTTAGCCCGCCTAAGAGCGAGAGAGACAGACATCAAAAGTCGTTGTCACTTAAAACTTTCGCCCGTATACCGACTTTACAGGCAACCAATTTTTTTTTTACTACAAAGCTTATTGAATACAAAAACCATATTTATATATTCGCCTATTGTTTGAATAAAACTAGAATGAAAACCTCATTTTAACAATATTAAAACCTATAGTCAGCATGTTAGCAACTAAGTCTTAAGGCCGTAATGCCAGAAGGGATTGGAGTATACAGCGCGCCGTTTTATCGGTAAGTGTAAAAGCAAGATAGAAATTATACTGTCAGGACTCAGTTAAAAACACAAAGACTATATTGCTATTGTCTTTACATTAGAATTACTATTGCTATTACTATCGCTATAAGGCCCTAATGCCATAAAAATAAGGCTTTCTGGCAGTGCAAAAACTACAAAGATTCTCTGCTTTACTAAACAGAGGAAAAGTTAGAAGGGTCGCCAGGCCCAATTCTCATGTATTTCGAAAAAAGTTTACTTATCCGAACGAATTTTCTTTTTCGAAGAAAATAATCAGTTTTTGCTCTCTGTGTCACGATTTTTATTCATTTCGATTTCTTTTGTGCGGTAGTGGATTAGATTTTTTATGTACACATACATACATACATATTACACTTTTTCGGTAAAACGTTGAAACCCGCAATCGAATTACCACACGGAAAAAGTTTGATTGACGCGAGAATTGAGGCCTCGACCCGGTTACGCTAAGGAACTATACTTATTTGACCGACTTCGAAGAAAGAAGTTCTTAATTCGTCAGTTTTGTTATAATCATTTGGTAAGTAAGCATTAAGCTGTTGGTTTTTTACTAGAGATGTGCCGACTATGACTTTGGCCGACTAGCCGACTGGCCGACTAGTCGGCAGCAAAATGGCCGACTAGTCGGCCGACTAGTCGGCTAGGCCGATCATTACGGAAATGTTTGTGAGCGCGCTCTCGGTTCGTAGAATTGGCGCGCGGCCGGCGCCTTGAAAAACTTTAGTCTTTATTGCCATTTTTTGATTAATGATGAGTAGTACATTGTTTCTTATTAAGCTATAGTATAATAGTTATTTTTTGTTGTTGATTTTTATTTTACTTGATCTCTAGATCTCAGTACAATTTATTATATTGAAATAGAAACTTCTAGATTGTAGTGTAAAGTAAACCTACCTACTTATTTCTAATATTTTGTTAAAAAAGTTTGTTGATCCAATTGATACTTACTATACTTAGATACTTCTAGTATTGTTATATTTTATTAATTTTGAGATTGAATAACTTGGGGATGTCAAAGGAAGAGTTCCTATTTAAATTTGCTACCAATTATTAAATTGTATTATAAACTTTAACTGTGATTCTTATAATAAAAAATAACAAGAGTAAAGATACAACTTCATTTCTAACACTCTATTTTTTAAGCATATTAACATGAGTGAGAAGCGGGCCGACTAGTCGGCGGATTTAGCCGACTAGTCGCCGACTAATCACCGACTACAAAAATGGCCGACTAGTCGGCTTTTCCGACTAGTCGGCGACTAGTCGGTACATCTCTATTTTTTACCCAATTTCACTGCCAAATAATGATTTCTATTTCAAAACCAATGGTTTAATAGTATAGCGTTTGAAAACTAAGAACGCCACTTTAGATTTAAAGATCAAATTAAAGATAGGTCTAAAGATAGGTCAACTATCTTGATAATATTTTGTGCTAATTTTAGAATCTAGATTTAATTTATTGAAGTAAACTAGCGTTTTACATTTAATTATACATTTGTTCTGCTTTCACATATGAGGATAGAAAGAGACAGTATAATTTAAGGCTCGACAGCATCATCCAACTATTCTCTGTGTGCGAAGTAGGTGGTGGGGAGAACCCGAATTTAAACCGATGTTTTTAATCTTCAGTTAAATTGATTATACAATTTATACTTGTTGAGATAAACATAGTTTTGAGAGATAGTGGCGTATATCACGAGCATCTCCGTGCTTCGGAAGGCACGTTAAGCCGTTGGTCCCGGCTAATATCGGTTGATATTAGTCGTTAAGCCTAGTCAGAGGCGTATGGGCGGCTTGATAAAGTCTGACATCAAGGTTGGTCGCTTGCCTTGCAAACACCCCTACAATCCGCACTGAGCCCGCGTGGTGGAGTATGGCTAATACTACCTCACATTTGAGGCAAGGCCTTTGCCCAGCAGTGGGATGCTTACAGGGTAACTTAACTTTTTGAGATCTATCCTACAATGTGAGAGCAGAATCTTACATTATTTCTCTCTATTCAAATATACAATTGACTTTATATTAAAATTTACTTTATTAATAAAAATGTTTGAATAATCACGATTTTTTTATTGCACTGTCGATCAAATACTAGGCATATTATGTGGTTTTGTTATTAAAAAGTATCTAACTAAGTCCGTTTTAATTTGATTGTCGAATATTGTAAACAATCTTTTTAAAACTTTTAGGGCCGATTTTTCAATGGTCAGTACCCCAATCACGAACAATTGCGTCAATATATTCGTATAGAAATTTAATCATTTGTATGAGAATTTAAAAGCGCCTCTATCGGACATAAAACAAACTAAAAATATGACACTCGAATAGAAAATGTTTCAATAATTTTAATTAAATAGATCGTTTAACTTGTTTCTGGACGTGCCATATTTACGTTAGTATGACATCATCTGCAGTAAGGCTTTCGAGCTTACTAAACGACACGGGAGTGCTTCGTGCTGCCGACTGACGTAAACTCGCAACGATTACGTGACGAATACGTCAAATGTTCGTGATTGGGGTACAGATTGAACATAACAGACTGATAAATTATAAAGCGACAGATTTTAAAATAATGACAGTTACGTTAGATTGCTGGCCATTAAGTCACGTTTTCAAATTAGCCATATTGTATTTTGTTCGACGAATATTCCTCTGTTAAAAATCAGCCCATACAAGAATATCAGGGTATAAAAAACTTAACTATTCGATTTACAAAGATCTCAGTGTCCAACGATGAATTACCTATGTAGGTTGTGAATTTTGTGTCTATTTTATTTTAAAATGAATCATTTATTTAAATTATTATAATTATTTTTTGGTCAATAAATATTGTGTTACTAACCCTAGGCTAAGAACTTTGTTACTAACTTCACTTATATGGGCTGTGTTTGGCTTAAAATAAATATTTATTATTATTATATTTCTTTAAAAGGGAATGGTCAATATTGTTAACAATATTCGACAAGCGAAGAATAACGGACTATTATTACTAACTATATTTTACAAGGAAGAATTTTCGGTTGAGAAACATTAACATATCTATTTAATTTATCATCATGATATTACGATGCTACTTTTAAACTATTCGCCTATTTATTAGAACTTTAGACATGCTGAACCGATTTTGATGTAATATCACAATATAGCTTCTATATAAACATTCCGAAGGACTAATAAATGCTAATAACTACGAACTTTGTTTAAGCCTTGTTTTTTTAAATTTTTAGTCTGTGGAAATTTTTAATCCGTATTTTAATAATAAACACATTAAAATATTCCCCGATTCTAGCGCAAGATAATCTTCATATACATACATACAGATTTTTTTACATTACTTACAATCCGATACGAACCCCGCAAATTGCTATAGCTAAGGTAAACCGCTTCATTGAGACCTCGCCTGCGGGGCGGGAAGGCGAGAGCGGGGTGTATGAGGGGCGCGGGAGGCAAGGATACACCCGCATCTATACATGCACCTGGCGGCCATGTTTTTGACGTATTCTTGTTGTTATAACTTTGTTTTGTATGTTATTTAACTCTGTCTTATTGACAAAAAGGAATAAAATAAATAATTAGATATTTAGGATGTTTCTTTTTAGTTGCGAAAGAGATTTTGATGTTATTTATTTGACAAGGTACTATAGCAACTTGCGGGGCTTATAACAAGCTTTTCACTCACAATAAAGTACATTCCATAGATACTTTCTTGGTACATTTTGTATTCCACACGCAAGACATTTAAATCAGTCCAGCCGAATTAATGACGCATATCACACACACACACACACACACACACACACACACACACACACACACACACACACACACACACACACACACACACACACACACACACACACACACACACACACACACACACACACACACACACACACACACACACACACACACACACACACACACACACACACACATCCATCTCATTTCAACTTTTCACGCTTCGACTTTTATCACGAGCTGATATATTTCGCACGCTAAGGCATTATCCATACAGCCTAACTTTATCACTTACAGTCATAGTCTTCTACGGACGTCCACTTACAAGTTGGGCAGGCGACCTTGTAAAGATCACACACACTGGATTAGACTGGACTGCTGCCTTTGTTCAGCAGTGGACGTCCTTCTGATGATGATGAGCGTTCAGTAATCCTCAGCCATGATGAGCGTGACGAGCGCCGTCCAGCCGCTGAACGGACGGCAGCCGGTGCCTTTGCCGTCCTCGCCTGAATACTGCTCCCACAGGTAGCCTGTTCTTTTGTACTCTGATAAGATGTTACCTAGAAATAAAGAAAAATTTGTTATTAAGGCAAACAAATGATGAACAAATATGAAAAAAACTACGCTATAAAATGCGTCTTAATTTCACCTTTGCTTTCATTATTTTTTTCTCTTTTACACATTATCCCCCCTCTCACCGAATTAATGAGAGTGAAGGAACAGAGAGTGCACTTGTGTATTGCGCACACACCTGGGCACTATAATCTCCTGCGTGCCTGGCCTATTTCTGATAAGAGGGGCCGCCATTACCGAAAATCGGTAGAAGTTATTCTCCCTCTCTTTCTGTCACACACACACACACACACATTTCTGTTTTCTCACACCCACATTCCCTCTTACTCCCATACCACTATTTCTCTATTCCTCACTTATTTGACTTTGTGACTGTGGTGTGTCTCTCTCACCATTTTAAGAGAGAAAGAGAGAGAAGGAGAGAGTGACACGCTGTCTTACTACTCCCTCACACATACAGCTTTGTGGTTCAGTTCAGTTACAGATCCCTAGTTAGAGTGAGATAATTAACGTTTTACACACACACACACAGCGAAGAGGAAGCGAGTGTGTAGTATGTACTTAGTATTATTCCTCAACCTAGAATGTAGCTCTCTCGCTCTATCTGTTGGCAACTCCAACAAGACAAAACCTCTTATTTTGTTTTATCTGTGGTTTTGTACTCTTGACATGTGCTATTTCTAAGAACGGTCGTCTTGTACGCAATAAATATTGTTTGCATTAATAATTCAGTGATTCATTGTGGTAAATTGCTCAAACAATCTAGCAAGAGCCATATTCGAGCCAAGGAAAAAGAATCATCGTCTTCGAGCCTGCAAAAACTATCAGACCGAAGACGCAATCTTCGAACAATATCGGACAGGACGCCGCCATATTTTTTTTCACACGCCGAGAGCATCAAAATTACAACAAATACCAGAAAAGACAATGACGTATGTACAACGCTGTCACGCAATAATTTTCGTGACGTTGGGCATCATTGTCAATCATTAAAACGATAACAGACATCACTGTCAATTAATCAAACTGACGGAAACTGAAGCAAAAAGAAGAGAAGTCTGTCATCGGCTTAGATTATGTATCCTGTAGATTTGACACATATTTAAAATTGACAAGTTAGAAAGTGATGGCTGTATACAAAAGTACTTAAGAGTGAGAGAGACGCAGATATTGTTTTTTGTCCTTATCACCGTTCATAGGTAATTTCTGCCTGCCACAATTTAAAAATAATGGCAGACATTTGACGTCTATGCGAAAAATACAATAAAATTGCAAATTTAAAATAAATTTTGTGCAAGTGAAGTGTTTTGTGGATTACGGAGTGATTGTTTTACTTACTCAACATGGTAAATTGTTGTGTGCTTGGATGTAAAAGCCGTACTGAGCGTAAATATGAAAACATAACATTTCACACGTAAGTAAGCCTCATTTATATTGTTCCTATATGTTTTACCTGCATCGAAGTGCATTAATCTTAAATCCTATAAAAGAACATACATAATAGTGGAAAAAAGTAGTGAATTATCAATCGAATTGTAAAATATTTTTGTATTATTACCTGACCAAATATAAAAGGTCGTCTATGGCTCAACTCTGTGGGTTATGGCTTTTACGGTAGCCATTTTGTTAGTATTTTAAATTTTGCTGGGTTATCGTTACCTTTAGGGATACCACAATACAAAGGGTAAAAGTTCTCGATTTAAGGGTAATTTACAATCGACTAATTTTAAAAATCGTATATGTATTTTAATTGCTGGAGGAACATTTCATGCGTTGTAGTGATCATTATTATTTGAACTAATTATGATTTGTGTTCATTTATATAGATTTCCAAAAGACGAGACAGTACTAAAGGTTTGGATTGCAGCGACTGGACGGCAAAACTGGCAGTCTACCAAGCACACTCGCATGTGTTCTATCCATTTTAAAACCGAATGCTTTCAGAAAAAGCAACGGATAACTTATTTGGCAAATATTTGAATGTACGCAACAAAGGACACGTTCGTAAATTGCCCCAGAGTCGTTTAATGTTTGATTAAAGAAAAGCATTAAGAGACTTGACTATATCATTTTGCAAAAAATATATTGAATTTTTAATACAATATTGTTAATTTACTTTGCTTTTATCTAGCGGCATATAAATCTACAAAAAAAATAGGACAACTATTGAATACAATTTCCTGTCCCCAACAATTGTTGTTTGGCAGAAAATAGCGGTTTCGAGCACTTATAAGCAAACTGACGACCGCTTAACGAAATGGCATATTGTGTCATACTGTGTCATGTGGCAGTTAGTTAAATAAGTAAGCGCTCGCAATCGCTATTTTAAGAAGGAAGATGACGTTTGCCTCCCATGGGTACTAACCTTTAAACTTACCAACCTCTTCCTAAAACTTGAAAAAAAACTGTGACAAGGAACTTCTTTTCGTTGGCTATTGTTTGCGTCATCGTAATTTTCACGCGTCACGCACCCTAGCGGGACAGTTTTCTATGTTTGAGTTTTGGTGGCCTAGATTGCGGGTTTTCGACACAGATGGCGCTATGATCTAGAAAGACCTGTGCAAGAGATTGAACCCACACAATTTATTTCGTTTTATGTGAAAACCCCGCTATTTACGGCTTATATTACTTTATATTATTTTAAAAGGCGAAGAAACGAACCCATAAAATTAGTTTTGGTCGTGACGCATGGATTTTTACTTTTGGGGCAAGCAATGTATGGCGCGCCGACCGCCTCCTTTATGTTGCGTATTTATGTTATTATTTAATAAACTTACATCATTTAACGGCCCATAAAAGTTATTTGTTGACTATTTTATTTAAACTTTATTGCTCTGTAAGTTGTATAATTGGCGGACTTATTCTGTTCTATGACGTTAAAAATCCTATTTCCTTCTTAAACATTTTTTTGTACACAATTTTTGTTTTATCCCTATGTTAATATTTTTTTGTACAAATAAATAAAGATTTTGACTGTAAAATTAAGTATTTATTGTAATTAAGGTTACTAGTGTATTTATATGGGTGGGGAGTAAATTTTTATGAACATGGCCACCCCAAAATACGTAAGTACTTTATATCTGTCTCATACGGGTGAACGCGGCTGTCAAGTCTATAATATACTTCGTCTAAGGTCATCGGTCATCATACAACTGCTCGGTCATCGGTCAAACTTCAGACGATCTTCATAATATTCTTCGTTTCATCACTGACATCTCCGTGACTCCGTTTGTGACAGTTTTGTTTTGAAAGTTTTATTTTGGACGCTAGATTTTACAATATTTTTTATATCTAGTTTAAACAGTTTTTATGCGTAGTATTGTTTTGTACGCCAATCACGAAAATGTCTGAAGAAAGTGATATAAAGAGTCTAAGGGCTGCACGAGGTTACGCCAAGGCGTCAATTACCAGGGTGCACACTTTTACACAAGATGTAGCAAACATAGCTAACATACCTTTATTAAAAACAAAACGTGACCATCTTGTCAATACCTTTAGACAATATGAGAAGTGCAACATGGCCATCCTCGCTCTAGATGAAAGAGATGCTGAGGACATTGCCGTGGTAGAAGAAAGGTATTTCCTTTCTCTGACTATTTTGAACGACGCGATTCAAGCGAACAGTACTAATACAAGCCATGGCAATGAGCACAAGGTGCGTACGAGGCTCCCAGAAATTAAAATACCATCATTTTCTGGTAAGTACACAGACTACACACCATTCATTAACTTATTTAGGGCAGTTGTACACAGTGACTCTTCAATAGATAACATACAAAAACTTTACTATCTACGATCATTTTTACAAAAAGAACCCTTGGACTTAATTAAAAATTTACCGATAGAGCCAAATAGCTTTAATGAGGCACTGAAGCTTCTCGACTCTCGATATAATCATAAGTTCAGGATAATAAGTGATCATATCAGTACGTTGCTTGATTTAAACGGGTTACCAAATTCAAACCCAATCAACATTCGAGAATTTATTTCTCTTGTTAAACAGTCATTGTCCAGTCTCCGGAATTTAGATGTTGACATCACCACTTGGGATCCAATTGTGCTAACCATTCTTTTTCGCAAATTAGATTTACACTCTGCACGCGCCTATCAACTAGAAAGGAGCACCGATATCAATCCCAGTGTTGATGATTTTATCCAATTTATGGAAAAAAGAGCTTTGGCATTGGAGAACGTAGAGCCGCAAAAGTATGGGAAAGTCTCCAAGGCAGTGGTAAACATTGCTGCAACATCTGCAAGTGAAGCAAGTTCGACGTGTCTGTACTGTAAGTCCAAAGAACACAGATTATATGCATGCAATAAGTTCAAAACCTTGCCTTCTGCACAACGGGTCGACTTTGCTAACGAAAAAGAACTCTGCAATGTGTGTCTGAATTCTCATCGTGGTAAATGCCGATTTCATTTTAGATGTAGTATGTGCAAACAAGCACACAATACACTACTACATCACGAAAATCGAGAATCAGGCCCAATCACGCTAATTTCAAACACAGAGTCTAACAGGGTCTTACTTCCCACAGTAAGAATAAAGCTTTATTCCAGGACTGGCACCGAGGTTCATGTGAAAGCTATTTTGGACTCAGCTTCACAGATTTCTTTGGTAACAAGTAAAGTTATTGATGTTTTGGGTATTACACCTAACAAGGATGGTACAAATATTGTAGGAGTGAGCGAGACTAATAACATTTCTAATTATTCTATTACTTTAGAAGTGTTCTCACTGGCTACACCTTACCAAGTCACTGTAAACTGTCATGTGTTAGACAAAATCACTTGCAAAATACCCCAATATAAAGTGGACACAACTTCTATGTTTATTCCTTCGGATATGACATTGGCTGATGCTGACTTTCATAAACCAGCCGAGATAAACATGTTACTTGGAGCCGATGTATTTTTTCAGGTGTTACTACCAGAGCAACGAGCTACTCAGCAACCTGCTTGGCGATCTAATAAAGAGCAACACCTGCAACCATGCTTCATTAACACAAGGTTTGGTCATGTCATTGGCGGTGCTTTGCCACAGTCTACGAATCGGAACACAAGTAAGGTCTCACTTTTATGTCTAGATTGTAAATCTGATCTTAATGACACTTTACAACATTTTTTTGAAACTGAAAAGGTACCTGAAACTTACACCGAAAAACTTTCCGAGCATGATTTGTGTGAAAATGTTTTTAAAACAATGACAGTCCTGAAAGATAATAAGTTTCAAGTAGATTTACCTTTAAAATTACCATTGAGCAAAATTATTGATTCTCTTGGTAATTCATTTGAATTTGCCTACTACAGGTTTCTCAATCTTGAAAGAAAGTTGCAAAAAAGCCCCAACTTACTTTCCGAGTATGAAAAGTTTATTAATGAATACATAGAGTTAGGCCATGGCCACTATGTCGATTTCAATTCATTAGATTTTCGCAACGATCCTTTGTATTTTTTGCCACACCATGCTGTTATCAATGAAAATAGCACGACTACTAAGACAAGGGTGGTTTTTGATGCATCTATGCGAACTGATAAGAAAATATCTCTTAACGATTTGTTACTCAATGGACCTCCTGTTCAAAAAGAGCTGTTTGACATTATGCTTTTGTTTCGCTTTGGTGAATACACGTTTTCCACTGATATACGCCGCATGTTTCGCTGTGTCAATGTTAATCCTGCTCACACTTGCTTACAAAATATTTTGTGGAGGGACAATGTTAATGATGATATAAAATGTATCCGGTTGGATACAGTAACATATGGCCAAAAGAGTTCAAGTTTTCTTGCCACGCGCTGTTTGTATGAACTTGCATTATTACATGAGGACGAATTTCCTTTAGCCTCTTATGTTTTAAAAAACTGCACGTATGTGGATGATGCTTGCTATTCAAACTCAGATATTAATTTGGTCATCGAAGCTAAAAAACAATTATGCGAATTACTAAGTAAAGGTAACTTCTTTACTTATAAATGGGCATCTAACTGTCAAGAAATATTACAAGATATTTCGCCAGATAAACAACACTTTGATAATTTAGATTTACAAAAGAATGATCTTTTTATTAAAACTTTAGGTATGACACTTAATATTTCTAAAGATTGTTTTGTAATATCATGTCCTGAACGTTTTGAAATTGAATCCCCTAACAAAAGACAGGTTTTAAGCTATATCTCTAAATTTTATGACCCACTAGGATTCATGTCTCCTGTTATTATGAAAGCAAAGGCCTTCATGCAAAAACTATGGTCAGAAAAAATAGGATGGAATGAGATCCTTCCACAAAATCTGAAAACTGAATGGCTCACTTTTGCTTCAAAACTATCGGATATGAAAGCGTTTATTGTTCAAAGGAATATAAATATTCCTAGCAAGGCAGTCGCTGTGCAACTCATCGGCTTTGCTGATGCTTCATTCACAACCGGTTATGGCTGCTGTGTATACCTTCGGGTGGTAGATGACTCAGGTAATGTTACTATTTCTTTACTCTGCTCTAAATCTCGAATTAACCCCCGCAATAATAAGGTACTAACTATACCGCGACTTGAGCTTAATGCAATGCTTTTGCTAACAAAGTTAATAAACAGAGTCTATGATACTCTCAACTTGAAAATTAAAATTGATGAGGTTTTCTTGTTCTCTGACTCACAAATTTCGCTTGCTTGGATAGCTACAGAGCCCATGAAACTCAACGCTTATGTTGCGAACAGGGTTAAGTTAATTCGAGAGAGTACCGCTAAGTGGCGCTGGCTCTACGTGGCTTCCAAGGAGAACCCCGCAGATCACGTGAGCAGAGGAGTGGACCCTGACGAGCTGATTAACTGCGAGCAATGGTGGACAGGTCCTTGCTTTTTAAAAGACGGCAATTATGATTTTGAAAATACGTCACCATCTCTAAATGACATACCTGAGATGAAGCAGCCTCCTGCGTCCTCCAATACTAAGGTTTCTCTCGTAGTTCAATCCAATGACGATGTTTATCAAGTTATCAATAAATTCTCTGATTTAAATAAAATGACACGAGTAATGGCTTACATTCTCAGATTTTGTCATAATATAAAAAATAAGAATAACAGGGTTTCGAATACTTACTTATTACCTTGCGAATATAGAACTGCTTTGCATAAGATCATTCAACACGAGCAACGCATCTAGTTTAAAGACGAAATAAATAGCTTACGTAACGGCTGCGAAAATATCAAGGGTTCTTTGAAACCTTTGCACCCGTTTTTAGACGGTGAAGATATGCTTCGAGTAGGCGGTAGAATTGAGCACTCCTCAGTATCTTTCTCTCAAAAGCACCCGATCATATTGCCTAAAGCATCTCGTATCACTGAGCTTATTATACACCACGAGCACATAAGATTGTTACATGCTGCTCCTAGATTATTATTATCTAGCTTAAATAAATCTTACTGGATTGTAAATGGTTACAAACATGTAAAGAAGATAATTAATAAATGTTTACTTTGTTTTAGAATGAAAGCAGAATGCGCTAAACAGTTAATGGGTTCCTTGCCATCTGAGAGAGTAACTGCCTGCCGCCCTTTTCAAAAGATTGGCATAGATTTCGCGGGTCCCATTCCTGTCAAAAACTCACGCGTGCGACGAGCTGTACAGACAAAAGGATATATATGTGTGTTTGTCTGTTTCGTAACAAAGGCCGTCCATCTAGAGCTTTCATCGGACATAAGTACTTACGCATTCCTTGCTTGTTTTAAACGCTTTATAGCGCGACGTGGCCTACCAACAGACGTGTTCTGCGATAATGGTGGTTGCTTCAAGGGGGCAAGGAACGAATTAACCCGATTGTATGAACTTCATGCTTCGCAAAGTCATCAAGCACGGGTGCTGGATTATGTAACTCAACAAGCTATAGCTTTTCATTTTACCCCAAGTTACTCACCAGTGTTCGCTGGCCTTGCCGAAGCATCTGTGAAAAGCATGAAGTTTCATCTAAAACGCATAATACAGAGTTATGTACTAACATACGAACAATTGAGTACAATTTTATGTCAGATAGAAGCGGTTCTCAATTCTAGACCGTTGTTACCTGTATCAGCTCGAGATGTAAATGACTTTAGCTACCTTACACCAGGTCACTTGTTAATAGGGACAGAACTTACTTCTATTCCCGAAAAAGAAGTTGTAGACGTACCTACAAACAGGCTGAAGTTTTGGGAGAGATGTAACAAAATAAAATCCCACTTTTGGAATGTTTGGCATAAGTACTACTTAAATGCTCTTCAGTCTCGTCCTAAATGGCGTGACAGTGAAACCAACGTTGAAGTTGGTGATTTGGTTATTTTAAGGGTTCCTAATGCCCCACCTCTAACTTGGCCTATGGCCAGAGTCATAAAGGTCTATCCAGGGTTAGACAACAAAACGCGTGTTGTGGATGTCATAACACCTAATAGAAAGATTTATAAAAGATCACTAAGTGGTATATGTGTTTTACCCTTTGAATAAGTTATATTTTTATTTTCAAATAATGTGTTTATTTACAAAAGGCTATTTTTAAGGTATAGCTTGCATGTGTTTTAATTTTCTTTATTAAACTACGATAATGCGTTGTTACAAGAAACTAATGTATCTTTCAGAAGAAAAATGATACTTACTTAATATTATTTTATTTTGACAAACTATGTAATTGACGATATGCTGGATGCAAATGATTCGTAATTTATATTTTTCGAATACATTAACTTAAATATTTAGAAAACATTCCTTTTTCTGGCGCCCCCAGCATGTTGGCAACTCCAACAAGACAAAACCTCTTATTTTGTTTTATCTGTGGTTTTGTACTCTTGACATGTGCTATTTCTAAGAACGGTCGTCTCGTACGCAATAAATATTGTTTGCATTAATAATTCAGTGATTCATTGTGGAAAATCACTCAAACAACCCAACAACCAACACTATCCATGTACGGGCCGGCCGTGCTGACGTAGTGGGCGAGAGCAAGATAGTTGACGTTGCGTATACTGTCGCTTGAGACAGATATATTGCTTTAAAACAGCTTTCTTATTCTCATACTTCGTTCTCTCTCACACAAAGGCTATTAATTATCTTTTTGCTGCTTCGAAAGTACCAGGCTACTAGAAGTTTCAAGGAGGTTTATCGATAACTCAAGGCTACTCACGGACTATATTATTCCTCAGCCTAGAATGCAGGTCTCTCGCTCTATCCATGTACGGGCCGGGCGCGCTGGCGTAGTGTTTCAACGCGGCGAGAGCGAGATAGTTGATGTTCACCCAGATCTGTCCTCGCCAATACGGCGGGTCATGTTCCGTGTTCCGTTTCATGTAGTAGGGTGACGATTTTGATAATGATCTGTGGGAAACAGCATTATCTTTTATTTAATTTCATAAAGTTGATCAACACTATAATAATATAAATTGCACTCATAAAAAGCAACCATGACTTTGCGACAGACGAAGAATCGAACCCCGTGTCTTACGCTATCCGTGCGTATGCCTATACCACTCGGCCACCGTCACATTAACAAGCCTGTTGAATTTTGCAAGCGCTTTCTTTGGCAAAAACCTTTAATTTCAAATTACCTCAGCCCATAAGGAGACCATAATTGACCAGGCTTGTCCAGGTTCTCCAAGATCTTCCCAAGGTTCGCACTCTCAGGTGATAGAACTTTAAGTAGCAGCGGAAATAAAGAGATGTAACCTGAAAGAAATAACAAATAGATACTAGAACGATGAAATAAGAAACCGAAAATTGCGGGCGGGACTCGAACCAGCATCTTTCTGGCTAACCGGGCCAACTGCACTTCCAATGAGCAGTTTTCTCCCATCGTTTTACAGCTCTCACTAGATGGCGTTAGGGTCACTTTAGGATTTTTTTTTCACGTTGGCGGAAAACCATAGACAAAGAAAAAAAAGTGCGTAATTAAATATTGTAAAATGCGTTAATGACATGGATTAATTAAGGTACTTATTTTTTGGCATTATTATGGCCTTTAGGTAATAAAGGTTTACATTAATATTGTTTTACTGTTTAATATTTACGTTGGCGAAAAGCAATTACCCTCTGATATAAAACTTAAATTAAGTTTAAAAAGTTAGTTCCTAAAGTGACGCTAGCGCCATCTCTCGATGATGTAAACATCTCATGACAAGAAAACTGCTCATTGAGCTACCGTGCTGTCGGTCCGACCGCGCGAAATTCTTGGTCTTTTGGCCTTGGTCAGATAAGTTAGCCCCCAACAACCCATACATCCCCATAGCTGAGAAGCTGCCGCCGGGTCACAATCTTCCCTGGCCCATTTGGAAGGCGTAATACAGACTTCGTTCAGTAGGCCTAACATGCATGACACATTAGTTCTTTCGATCGACGTGACAAAATTAGTCGATCTATGCTATTTTACCATATTCCCTAACATGCCAACCACATTGGACAAATTTATCCAAAACGATAACGAGATATGTCAATTTCTAACCATTCACTCAATTTTATGTCAGATTTGGCTCAAAATGATCAACTCGACACAATAACATATTGACTCGATATCGTCCAAAGATAATGTATTTAAATTAATAAATATGTTAGGGATAAAAAATGGTCCACGGGGACTTTCTTTTCGATATTTTAACACTGTATTTTTTTTTTGAGAGCCTAGGATAAAATATGGCACGACTCAGTCATATATTTTTGCTCTAAATATGTTGTTTTTAATTTGTCGTCGTCGCTAAATTGTGGACGATAATGTTACACGGCGAAATGTCAAAATTCGATAAAAATATGTGTGGCATGTTAGGGTTCAATGATAATTTTGTCATATTTCGAATTTTGACAGTACGACATGACTTTCATGGCAGCCATGTCAGTAACTGTGGTTATGTCGATTTTTGACAAACAAACGCGATAGAATGCCTCGATAAATTTTTATCACGGCGTGCATCTTAAACCTTCAGGTGTAGGCAGGTGAAATTAACTCAGGAAAAGGTAGGGCTTCACTGAGGACGACACGTGCGAGTGTGGCGCCTTACAATCTATGCCACACCTGATGCCGTTCCCTACCTCTCCTGCCGCCTGCACGAGGACCTTTACAGCACCAACCAGAAGGCCATTGATGTTGCCACTTTTTGGCGCAGAAAGTTTAATTGCCACTGACTCGAAAAGAAGAAGAAAAAGAAAGTATAGGATATCATATTGAGGATAAAATAAAAATGTAAATATTTTTTTTGGATAAAGGACACGGTCGACCCGCCATACATTGCTTGCCCCAAAAGTAAAAATCCATGCGTCACGACCAAAACTAATTGTATGGGTTCGTTTCTTCGCCTTTTAAAATAATATAAAGTAATATAAGCCGTAAATAGCGGGGTTTTCACATAAAACGAAATAAAATGTGTGGGGTCAATCTCTTGCACACTATCTAGAACAGGTCATTCTAGATCATAGCGCCATCTGTGTCGAAAAACCGCCATCTAGGCCACCAAAACTAAAACATAGAAGACTGCCCCGCTAGGGTGCGTAACGCGTGAAAATTACGATGACGCAAACAATAGCCAACGAAAAGAAGTTCCTTGTAACAGTTTTCTTTCAAGTTTTAGGAAGAGGTTGGTTGGTTTAAAGGTTAGTACCTATGGGAGGCATACGTCATCTTCCTTCTTAAAATAGCGATTGCGAGCGCTTACTTATTTAACTAACTGCCAGATAAATGACACTGTATGACACAATATGCCATTTCGTTAAGCGGTCGCCAGTTTGCTTATAAGTGAAGCCGCTATTTTCTGCCAAACACAACAATTGTTGGGGACAGGAAATTGTGTTCAATCGTTGTCCTATTTATTTTGTAGATTTATATGACGCTAGATAAAAGCAAAGTAAATTAACAATATTGTATTAAAAATTCAATATATTTTTTGCAAAATAATATAGTCAAGTCTCTTAATGCTTTTCTTTCATCAAACACAAAACGACTCTGGGGCAATTTACGACCGTGTCCTTTAAGATTATAACAATAATTAAGTTTTTCATCTTTTATGAATAATAAAGTTATTAACATTTTAAAATATTGTACGCCAAAGTGGCAGGTTATAGTGGAACTCTGTTTTTAAATTATAATAACTTCTTGTACCTATAGCTAAAACAATAAATGCTTTATTGATTATCAATAAGTATGTGCATCTCTGGTGATGATGATATCTTATATATAAAAGAAAGTCGTGTTAGTTACTCCACTTATAACTCAAGAACGGCTGAACCGATTTAGCTGAAAATTGTCAGGGAGGTAGTTTAGAGCCAGGAGAAGGACATAGGATACTTTTTATCCCGTTAGACGGGGCCGGGGCTGGGGTGGGATGGGGCCGGGGCGAAACGGTGGGGAGGTAGCTTAGAACCAGGAGAAGGACATAGGATCCTTTTTATCCCGTTCAACGGGGCCGGGGCTGGGGCGGGACGGGGCCGGGGCGAAACAAAGTTCGCTGGGACCGCTAGTTTACCATAAGCAGAAGTGACGAGTCGTGGCTGTGGTGGCGTTGTCACACTTCTCACCAATTTCGGTGGTTCGTTAGGGTGTTTCGGTTTGTTTCGGACTAATCTGACGCCGTCGGTATGAAGACCTGAAATAATAGAGAATTTGTAATAAATAGGTGCTAGTAGCGCAGTGGTGGCAGCGCTTTGGTAGTGATACCGAAGTTAAGCAACTTACGGCGCGGTCGCTGTTTGGATGGGTGACCACTCCGACCATAATATGGTCGGAGTGGTCGTGTATCACGATAAGTGACATATATCACGAGTATCTCCGTGCTTCGGAAGGCACGCTAAGCAGTTGATCCCGGCTAATATAGATCGATATTATTCGTTATAGGCATGAGTTAGTTTTATCAAAACCTAACTGAAAACCGATATGACTTACATATCGATATCATATCGATACCCTTAACTACGTAACAGTTATTATAAAAACTATAAAACCGATGCAAACGCAAAACTTATACTCGGATACAAGTTATGAAAAACCATAACGGTACGACAAAACGCAAACTACGCAAAACTATATCGTAGCCGAAACTTCGTTGGCTCTCCATATTCGCGCCATCCCTTTTACTCGCGCATGCTTAAATAGGAGTACAAGAGATGAAGCGAATATGATATCGGTATCGCTGTCGGTCGGTGATTATCATCTTCCTTAGTGTATTTGCAAAAATGAACGTAATATCATTGCAGTAAGGTTGAGTTTTCACTGTAACTTTTAATGTTTGTTATTGCTTGGTGTATTTGGTGACATATTAGGTAAATATTTTTTAGTTTTGGCGTGTCCTTGACCTCGAGTAGCACGTGCGTGCTGTGGTCGATGTGTTTATTGCTAAGATCTTTGTTTGTTGAATGTTGATGATGCAATTGCAAATTAGTGCAGTATCGTATATCAATAATTAGTGTTAATAGACGTTTAATTAGGTGTAGTATTGTATATTATAAATCCCGGGATAGTTTCATCTGATATCTATATCTGAAAACGGATATTGATATCGATATGCATACTACATATCGGTTATTTAACGGTTTGCCTAGAAAAACGAAAACGCCCATGCTTAGTTAATAGTTTAATTTTGTTTTTATAGTGTGTTTGTCACCATACAAACTTAATAATATAAATTGCACTTGTAACTTCTACTTGCAATTTATATTATTAAGTTTGTATGGTGACAAAAACACTATAAAAACAAAAATAAACTATAAATTGGTTTTCATCACCATAACTGATTGTTAAAATATTTGTAAAAATATTTTCCTTCGGATATTGTGAGAGCAATCTCACAACATTGATGATGTCACGCAGCCTACGCGTCAAAAAGCACTTGCAAAATTCAACAGGCTTGTTAATGTGACGGTGGCCGAGTGGTATAGGCATACGCCCGGATAGCGTAAGACACGGGGTTCAATTCCTTGTCTGTCACAGAGTCACAGTTGCTTTTTACAAGTGCAATTTATATCATTCGGTAATCAGTCAGGTATCAAACGACTCCCTGGAGTCGCATAACAATGGAATTTCTATTGTGTCTCGTTCACACATACTTGACGAGTTAAGCCAAATTTTTTTAGAGCACTATGACCAGGTCAAGGTCAACTATACTCTATGTACTCTGTGTATTCATTGATAAAAATTGTTGCTCCTATTATAGGCCACACGCTGTATAAAGTTATCAACGAAATTGTATACCTTTTCCACATGGTCAAGGTAACATCGACTCACCGTAGTCCGCATAAGTGTTAGTTTCCTTTGACCAATGCAACTCGTTCAGTAGGTCTTCATCGCCTAGCTGGTCTCTAGTCGCTTCGAACCTACAAAATACAATTAAATAAGTCATTTATTTATTTACTGATGCGTATTAAATTATGAAGGAAATAGATATAATGCTTCGACGACGTGTTTGGTGTAGTGGTTAGCGCTCCTGACTACTATGCCGGCGTCGCGGGTTCGAATCCCGCAAGGGGCAAATGTTTGTGTGATGAGCACGAACATTTGTACCTAAGTCATGGATGTTTATATGTATTTAAGTATTTATGGGTGACGCCTCCCGTCATTATCGTTGTCTGGTATTCGTATCACAAGGAAGCAAATTTTTTTTAGTTCGAAACCAAGACAATTGGTGTGTTGTCTGGCGCATATTTATATTTATATTATTTATGCTAAAATTATGACTCATCTTCATCAGCCAAGTTTTCCACAGCGACCGGTTTGTAAGCGGTCTGCATCCAGTGTGATCCTGCGATCTTTACAAGGTCGTCTGTCCATCTTGTCGGTGGACGTCCTACGCTGCGCTTTTGGCCGAATGATGTTCAATATAGAACTTTTCTAGAATTATAACTCAGGCTATGCAATAGAAGCAACTCATTGAAGGAGGTAAATACAACGGCAACATTTGCAATTTGACCACTAGATGACGCTGTTTTGAGTTACCTCGCGCAAGGTTTTCGTTGGCAACTATTATGTACGTGATAAATTCAAGGAATGTTTTCCCAAATGGATTGAAACTTTTTTCTTTTGCCAGCTTTGATCCGTCAATTCCCAACGACATCATATGGGACGCGTAACAATGAGGGCTACCGTTTTCGTGCTCACTAGTTGGCGCCACTGTCGCGTGCGGTCCAGGATAATAGCTCAAGGTGTGTAAATTTTCATGATGGAGAGATAAAAATCAAGTTTGCCATTAAATCTTAATATTACAATACATCGGGCATGCCGCAGTCCAGCTTTGTTAGGAAAAGAGGAGTGAGTACACAAGTTATTAAAGATTTAACATTTATTTTCTTAGTCCCCCTTTTAAAACACTTTCATTCATTGATCCGTAACTAGTATTTGCCATAATTAATGGAAATTATTGCTAAATATTCGAAACATTAATCTAAATAGACATAAACCCGCACATCTAACCCGCAAACAGTGACATTTGACATTTCGGAGACCTCACGCTACACAAGCGCCCCTAGCGGCGAATTCATACGCGTTACCCCTCATTGATTTTCTATTGCCTGGAATCTCGGCGCTTGACTTAATGGAATGAAAGGGGCTAGGGTTGTAAGGGCATGTAATTTTGCATACTTGCTAGGGTCTTTCTGCAGAGCCCGTGCAATGGTAGCTAAGCTGTCGGCGGCTGCATACATCCAGCATCTCAGATCCAGGTGTCTCTCAATGTCTGATGGGTGAGAGGCTCTGGGGACAATAAAAAAAGTTTATATCTTAGATTATATGGTTTAGAATGTTTTTTAACACTCACAGTGTCATATTTGTATTCTTAAAAGATGAAATAAGAAACCATGAATTGCGCACGGGCGGGAATCGAACCAGCATCTTTCTGGCTAACCGGGCCAACTGCTCTTCCAATTGAGCTACCGTGCTGTCGGTCCGACCGCGCGAAATTTCTGGTGTCTTAAAGATACGTCATTGCGTGACGTCAGCGTCATCTACTCGTCTGTTTATGTTACAATTTTTGGTTTCTTATTTCATCTTTTAAGAATCATATATTCTGTCGATTAAAAAAAGGTACGGTAAAAATATATATTTAAAAACCACTAAAACACGGTTACTACATTAATTTATGATTTGAAGCAATCCGCCATTTGCAGTATCAATAGGCTAGTTGCCACCGCCGATCGTTGACGTACTTTATTTTAATTGTCAAAACGCTACCCTTCCATAGATTTACTATGGTGATTTGAAACTATGTCGTCATAGTTTTTTGTGTTTAACTGACGTACTCTTTACTGTTTAAACAGCTATAATAAATACATTGTGCAAATTAATAAGAATAATTAATGAAAAGTGTGCCTAAAATATTGCAATTCCTTTAAATAAAGAGGTCGTGGAATTAAGTAAGTAGTCCTCCTAGCCGATTTCGACTGCGGTGGCCAGTCACAACGACCAACCGACTGTGCGGGACATATTATAGTGCACAAGTGTGTGCGCAAACACAGGTGCACTCTCTATTGCTTTCACTCTCATAGCCCGATGGGACAGCAACCTGACACGACCGGAGAGAGATCAGGCGCAGGACCAACGCACCGAGGCACGGGGGTGAAACACAAACAACTTCCACACTCCGGGCTAACCTGAGAATTTCAGAAAACCCAAGGTACATATTTTTGGTCCAACCTTGGGATCGAACCCGGGACCTCTGGTGCAGCCGTCGCTTCAAAATGCGACCCTCTAACCGCTGCGCCACCGAGGCAGTTCGCGTGGAGCTACACACACACTCACCTGGGATAGTCATCAAGACCGGATGACAGTGATTTAGGGTTCAGTTGGAGACCATCATCTTCTCTGACTCGCCACCTGTATGAAGTCGCTTCAGAGCCCTTTTGCGTTGTTTGAAACCATTGGTACCACGCCTGCCAGAAATAATACAAGGTTAGATATAAATTGCACTTGTAAAAGCAACTGTGACTCTGTGACAGACGAGGAATTGAACCCCGTGTCTTACGCTATCCGGGCGTATGCCTATACAACTCGGCCACCGTCACATTAGCAAGCCTGTTAAATTTCCCAAGTGCTTTCTTTACGCGTAGGCTGCGTGACCTCATCAATGTTGCGAGATTGCTCTCACAATATCCGAAGGAAAATATTTTAACAATCAGTTAAGGTGATGAAAGCCAATTTATAGTTTATTTTTGTTTTAGTGTTTTGTCACCATACAAACACACACAAACTGTCACAGGTTCACAGTTGCTTTTTACAAATACAATTTATATTATTAAGTTTGTATGGTGACAAAACACTATAAAAACAAAAATAAACTACAAGGTTAGATCTTAAGAGCATTGTGTTTAATAAAATGATAACGTTTTTCACCCCTTAAACGTTGTCCGATTTTGTCATTACATGGTTGATATAATATTTAAAACAAAACTATGTTTATACTTCTTGATTTAAAAAAAAACTGAAAATACAAGGACCGAATCATTCACTTTTTGCCAAAAAAAATTCAGAATTTCGTCCATTTTAAGGAATCAAGCTTTATTCTTTTTAAATTGAAGGGTAGCTTATAGGTAAACCGGAGGATGCGGGGCGGCGGGGTGCGGGGGGAGACGAAAGCGCGACTAGTGAGCGGCCCCCCGCCCTCGCCCCGCCACCCCGCAGGCGAGGTCTCAATTTCGCGGTCTACCTACAGTTAGTTCCTGGGTTATTTACATCAAAGTACCAGGGCACTATAACTTACTTGGAGCCTTGTGAACATCCTCTTCAACGTCTCTCTGTGCGGCATACCAGGCTCGAAAAGCTGCGGTTTGCTTCTCACGAGCCTTGCTATTTGTATCAGCAGCATCGGCGGATTGGCTGCTGCGTTGTTTTGAACTACGAACTCTTTGGGGACTCGTGCTAGGGCCTCGGCGCCTGCGAATGGAGAGATTTTTAAAAATGCGTTTATACTCTGATTTTTAATTAGATGGATAGATAGATAACTACCTCGGTGGCGCAGCGGTGAGAGGGTCGCATTTTAAAGCGACGGCTGCGCCGGAGGTCCCGGGTTCAATTCCCGGGTCGGGCCAAAAAGTGTACCTGGATTTTTCTGTACAGAAGATCTCAGGGTAGCCCGGAGTTTGGAAGTTGGCGGTGTTTCACCCCCGTGCCTCGGATAGCACGTAAAGCCGTTGGTCCTGCGCCAGATCTCTCTACGGTCGTGTCAGATTGCTGTCCCATCGGGCTATGAGAGTGAAAGGAATAGAGAGTGCACCTGTGTTTGCGCACACACTTATGCACTATAATATGTCCCGCGCAGTCGGTTAGTCGTTGTGACTGGCCACCGTAGTCGAAATCGGCTAGGGGGACTATTATTATTTAATTAGATAGACCAGAATGACAGCTTCAATCGAACTTCTTATTTTTTAATGTTGCCAGCGTAGTACCCATAGTGTTGTAACAATTCAATTGTACGCGATTAATTTAACTTGTGATATGAATTTCCATTATTGTGATTTTACTAATTAGGATGAATTAAACATGTGAAACGTTACATAAAGCTACAAATAAACGTAAAACATAAAACAGTTTTTGTAATGAGTAGAAAAATCTAGGTTTCTCTTGCAATAGCAATATTCTTGTTATGGTCTTAACTATTTTGACTTTTCAATACTTTCTATAAATTAATTCATTGAAATAATTCATTGAATAATGTTTTTTATAGGATTCCTGATTTTCATAAACAGATTTTATTTGAATATTTTAAAATAGATTTGAATGAAATTGAAACTTTCGATTATTAAGGACCATCACTATTTTTAAATTACTAAAAAGTGGCCACCCACCAAATGTCATTTTGGTCTATCTAATTAAAAATCAGAGTATAGGCGCCAATGACTCCATATGGCTCGCGATAACAATAAGCTAGTTGGCTAAATTTAAAAAACTAGATTATACCTTACCTTAGTAAATATATTAATCAAATACTTTGATATTTTTAAAAAATATTCAACATTTACATGATTTAATTATGATTTTTTAAAAAATTGGTTGCCTGTAAAGTCGGTATACGGGCGAAAGTTTTACGTGACAACGACTTTTGATGTCTGTCTCTCTCGCTCTTAGGCGGGCTAATCATGCCCGAGTGGAAGGGACGCGCGTGCCTCTCACTCGCTCTCATTGTGAGCGCATAACGTGAGCGGAGCGTAACGCAGTTTCTTGAAGTGTCACCCGGCAAACCAATTTATAAGACGTTGTCACGTCAAAATTAAATTTGAATGGGTCTCAAAAACGCTCGAACTGTCATTGCGTACTAAATGACGTTCTTCCACGTTAATAACATCCATCCAATGGGAGGCTATGTCCATCTGAAGGCCTGGAGACAGTCTAAAATGACCCATATTACTGCAAAATAAGGCCCATATCTCACCAAGGATCTGCTCCCTAGGTATCCACCCTTCCACGTTGATAACATCCATCCAATGGGAGGTTATGTCCATCTGAATGTCTAGAGACAGTCTAAAATGACACATATTACAACAAGATAAGGTCCATTTCTTACCAAGGATCTGCTCCCTAGGTATCCGGGACTGCTATGTCCATCTGAATGTCTAGAGACAGACTAAAATGACCCATATTATACATTATATATTTGACGACCAATTTGGCGCAGTAGTTAAGAAATTGGCTACTGCGCCAGAGGTCGCGGGTTCGATCCCCGCACATTACAAACATTTGTGTGCATGAACATGTCTGTTTGTAGTGGTCTGGGTGTTTTCTATGTATAATATGTATGTACATATTTACAAAAAAAAAAAGTATTTAAGTATGTTTATAACCGTTGTCTGGTTACCATAGTACAAGCTTTGCTTAGTTTGGGACCAGATGGCCCTGTGTGAAATGTCCAAGGATATTTACTTACTTATTTACTTATATTACTACAAAAATCGGACCATTTCTCACCAAGGATCTGCTCCCTAGGTATCCGGGACTGCTATGTCCATCTGAATGTCTAGAGACAGTCTAAAATGACCCATATTACTGCAAAATAAGGCCCATTTCTCACCAAGGATCTGCTCCCTAGGTATCCGGGACTGCTATGTCCATCTGAATGTCTAGAGACAGTCTAAAATGACACATATTACTACAAAATAAGGCCCATTTCTTACCAAGGATCTGCTCCCTAGGTATCCGGGACTGCTATGTCCATCTGAATGTCTAGAGAAAGTCTAAAATGACCCATATTACTGCAAAATAAGGCCCATTTCTCACCAAGGATCTGCTCCCTAGGTATCCGGGACTGCTATGTCCATCTGAATGTCTAGAGACAGTCTAAAATGACACATATTACTACAAAATAAGGCCCATTTCTTACCAAGGATCTGCTCCCTAGGTATCCGGGACTGCTATGTCCATCTGAATGTCTAGAGAAAGTCTAAAATGACCCATATTACTGCAAAATAAGGCCCATTTCTTACCAAGGATCTGCTCCCTAGGTATCCATCCCTCCACGTTGATAAGGTCCATCCAATGGGCGGTTATGTCCATCTGAATGTCAGGCGACCACTTGCTTATGAGGAGGCCGTGAAAGCCTTCGTCCCAAAGGAAACCGCGGGGAAAGAACGATCTGGAGACAAAAGAAGAATAAGAAATAAAATTATAGTATTATCAAACACTCGTTTCCTTTGCCGCTATGAATCATCCCAAGGCACTTATCGATCAATCAATCAATCAATCAATCAATCAGCCTGTTGCAGTCCACTGCTGGACGTAGGCCTCCCCAAGGGCACGCCAAAGTGCACGATCCCCTGCTTTCCTCATCCAGTCACTACCAGCGACCTTTTTTAGGTCATCGGTCCATCTGGCAGGGGGGCGTCCAACACTTCGTTTGCCGAGACGTGGTCTCCATTCAAGAACCCGTATACTCCAACGTTCATCGGTTCTGCGACAGATATGGCCAGCCCACTGCCACTTCAGCTTGCTACACTTCTGGATAATATCCACAACTTTAGTCCTCTGCCGGATGATTTCGTTGCGGATTCTATCCCGCAGTGAGACACCAAGCATAGACCTTTCCATAGCTCGCTGAGCGACATGAAGTCGGTGGGCCAGCCTGACCGTCATATTCCACGTTTCGGCTCCGTATGTCATGACAGGTAGGACGGACTGATTAAATACCCTACGCTTTAGGCATTGTGGTAGTGACGACGAGAAGATATGACGCAGCTTCCCAAATGCTGCCCAGCCCAGCTGCACTCTTCTTGTGATTTCACGTTCGAAGTTGTCTCTACCTAGCTGCAATGTCTGCCCGAGGTAGACATATTCTTGAACAACTTCGAGCGCTTCACCATTGATCAAGATCGGCTCCGGAATGATAAAGTCGTTGAACATGACCTTGGTCTTGTCCAAATTCATCCGGAGACCGACCGACATTGAAGCAGCATTAAGGCTGTGCAGCATTTTCTGCAAATCCTGAAGCGATTCTGCCATCAGTACTATGTCGTCGGCAAAGCGAAGATGGCTGAGATACACGCCATTAACGTTGATGCCCAGTCCGTTCCAGTCTAAAGTTTTGAAGACATCCTCTAGTGCATTGGAGAACAGTTTCGGAGAGATGACATCTCCCTGTCTCACCCCTCTAAGCAATTGGATGGGTTTCGTCTTATGATTCTGTACTTGGACGGACATCGACGCTGCTTTGTATAAGCTTCTCAGTACCTCCACATATCGCCAATCGACTTGGCATCGCTGCAAGGATTCCAGAACAGCCCAGGTTTCTACGGAGTCGAAGGCTTTTTCGTAGTCCACAAATGCTAAGCACAGGGGCTGATTATACTCCTGCGACTTCTGCATAATCTGCCTCACTGTGTGGATGTGGTCCACGGTGCTAAAGCCTTTTCGAAACCCAGCCTGTTCCGGTGGCTGGAAGGCGTCAAATCTTGCGGCGAGACGGTTAGTGAGGACTCTCGAGAACAGTTTATAGATGTGGCTTAAGAGCGCGATAGGTCTGTAGTTTTTCAGGAGGTTTTTGTCTCCTTTCTTGAAAAACAAAGCCACCACGCTCTCGCTCCACGCCCTCGGGGTAGTCCCATTGGCTATGACGGAATTGAACAGCTCCTTTAGCATTCTCAGGATCGGAGTTCCTCCAGCTTTGAGAAGCTCGGTAGTAATTCCGACTTCGCCGGGAGCTTTCCCATTTTGGAGCTGGTTGAGAGCCCCCTCGATTTCGTCTTCGTCCACTTCTGGGAGATCGTCGGTAAGGTGGCGCGTTAGTGCGGCTCTAGGGTCATTTGCATCAGGCGGAGGCTTTGGAGCATGCGAGGCATAGAGCTGTCGGTAGAAGTTTTCAACCTCAGCGAGTATCTCCGGAACCGATGTGACGATTTTGCCTTCCGAGTTTTTGAGCTTCGTCAGGTGGCTCCTACCCAGTCTTTTAGCAAAGACTTTTGACCCCCGATTTTGCTCAATCGCGTTCTTTATGAGCTGCGTGTTGTAGTTTCGGAGGTCACGTCTCACCAACTTGCGGATTTTTCTGTTGAGACGTTGGATATCCGACGAAGCTCTCTCCGGCATCTCACGTCGAATCTGCATCAGTCCCAGAGTCTCCGCCGAAAGTTTAGACTTTTGGCCACCTCGCTTGCTCTTGAAATGCCTGACTCCTACTTCGCGAAGCACCCTGGTCACACCTTCGAGGTCCTTGTCAACATCTGCAGTGGTTTCCAGTGCGGCGAAGCGATTGCGTAGTTCCAACTGGAACGCTTCAGAGCCATTTACGGTCTGGATCAGTGTTGGGCGAAGAACGGATCTCACCATACGACTTCTCTCAGCTTTAAAGTCGATATTTAGGGTGCCTCTTACCAGTCGGTGGTCACTGCCGGTATTAAACCTATTGACCACAGCGACATCCCTAAATATATGCTTCTTGTCTGTCAAGATGAAGTCGATCTCGTTCTTCGTCTTACCGTCGGGGCTTTGCCAGGTCCACTTCCTATGGGGTTTTTTCTCGAAGAATGTGTTCATACAGAATAGCCCCTGCATATCCAGGAAGTTGATTAGCATTTGCCCCCTACGGTTCCTTAATCCAATTCCGTGTGGCCCGATACGCAGTTCGTCGCATTCTCGCACTCCCACTTTGGCATTGAAGTCTCCCTTGACAACGGTGAAGTAGGTCTTGGCGGTGTCATTTATGGCCTTAGCGATATCTTCATATAGAGCCTCAACCTCTGTATCCAGATGTGACGATGTCGGCGCATAAACCTGTACAACCTTGAGGGAATACCTTTCGGACAGTTTCAGAACAAGGTACGCTACCCGGGTCGACACACTGGACACTTCCAACACGTTGTCACGGAGAACCTTGTTGACAAGGAAGCCCACGCCACCCTGTGACTGCTGGTCGCCCTCTCGGAAGTAGAACAGGTGGCCGGACTCTAGGGTTGTCGTGTCCTCCCCTTGTCTTCGGACTTCAGACAGTCCCAAGACGTGCCACCTTATGTTTCCCAGTTCTACTTCTAGCTGGTGTAGGCTTTCATCCAGCCGTAGACTGCGTCCATTGTACGTCGCCAAGGTCAAGTTGTGGCAACCGTAGTCCCTCGCCCGGGGATTCTTCGCACCCCCCGCCCCATCGAGATCTAGGCCGCTGCCGTGACCCGGAACCGTGGAGCTGCCGGGCACTGGGGGCCGTGTTTGCGTCGTATTTAACATTGGGGGAACTTGCCCATACTCACCACGCTGGGCAGGCGGGTTGGTGAGCGCAGGACCGAGCCTCGCACCGACGGCGCTGCTGCCCGCCGCCGGCCTGGGGATTTAGGCTCGGCCTCTTAGATGGATATACCGCCATCGGTTCGGTGGCCAGAGCCTCGTTTGCTGATTGGCAGGGTGCACCGCGTGCAGGTGAGGATGGCTTGGGACACGAAGATGGAAGGCTGTCCCCTTACACCCCCCACTTATCGATAGCTGCCTGCAAGTTTCCAGGAAATCGTTACAATTATAATATATAGTTATTATAGTAAGTAAGAATTGTTGCACACACACACACTCTATTACGTTTTTTTATGTATTTTTAAGTATTCTAGCTAATAAAAAGTCTATATTAACTCTCAGCAACTTATGGTAGCCTAGTACTTTTGAAGAACTTACTAGTCTATTTGTAGCAAATTTTTGTAATATTAACAACAAATATGATCTTTATTGCTACTCGGTTACGGAACAAATCCTCTTGTTGATAAAAAAAACTTTTCTTTCTTTTAATAAAAAGTTTACATAGTCTCTCAGACACTCATGCTATCCTGGTACTTTCACGTCTCAATAGTTCTTTGTTTATTCACCAAAATTGACCCTTAGCTACTTAGGAATAGGGTTCCAAACCTTCTGAAGACCATTATAGGTAAACCGCTTCATTGAGTCCTTGCCTGCGGGGGACAGGGGTGCGGGGGGAGGCGAGAACGCGCGGCGAGGTCTCAATTTTGCAGTCTACTTAACATCTTGATCAAGCTGAAATACACCCAAAGACTATAGACATAAGGTTCACACCTGCTGGGCACGGCGGTGTAGAGCGACGCGCGCCAGTACGGCACCGGTTCCTTAGTGTGCGGCGACCTCACGCGCCCCGTGCCGTGGAAGTAGCCGATACCGCCCACCATGTTTGACAGCGCTGCTCTCGCTATTCGTATATCTTCTTCTGGGTACCTGACAATTGTTTGAATCAGATTTAAATGGAGTTTTAGTAAGAAATATTACAATGTGATGGTCAACGCAAATTATCAGTCTTATATAAATTGCACTTGTAAAAAGCAACTGTGACTCTGTGACAGACGAGGAATCGAACCCCGTGTCTTACGCTATCCGGGCGTATGCCTATACCACTCGGCCACCATCACATTAACAAGCCTGTTGAATTTTGCAAGTGCTTTTTAACGCGTAGGCTGCGTGACCTCATCAATGTTGCGAGATTGATTTCACAATATCCGAAGGAATATATTTTTCAAAAAAAAAAATATTTTCACGGTTGCTTTTTACAAGTGCAATTTATATTATTGAGTTTATATAGTGACAAAACACTTTAGAAACAAAAATCAACTATCAGTATTATTTTTGAACTACCCAGCAAGTTCGATCATCTTAAACATGTCGACCAGGCGCTTAGCAGTAGTTGGTTAAGTCCAAACGTTGTGATTATATTATAAATGTAACAAAATTTTTAGAACGGCTCCTGACCGGTTCTTACACTGCGGTGTAAAAGGCAAGAGGGAAACCACCACACTATCAATCAATCATTTATTAATTCATAAACATGGATATAATTATTATCTCCCCTAAATTGCAGTTTTAATGGAAAATACCCCACCAACAAGAGCGTAGCTCTTAAATTTGATGATGACGATGGAAACAGACCCAAAACGAGTTGTTTAAACCGAATTCTTATTGAAAAAACCTTAATTTGATTATTATGTTACATACGGAAAGTGAAAGAAAAATAGTCAAGAAATTATGAATACTATGTTTTATTTCATTTTTAAGCACTTTTTTGGACTTTCGACAAAAATCTATAGAAATGTGAATGAAACATGTCTTGTTTTTTTCAATGAGCATATGACTGATGTTTTCAGGCAAATATTAATGTAAGTTGTTACTAACAACTTGTTCGCGATTTATACGTCTCCAAAAGAAGGAAATCACTTCTTACCCTTTTTCCGAAAGCCGGAACTTCTCTTCAAACTCATTGTCAAAAACCTTCTTATGCGCCTCCAAGGATTTCTGATACTCCTCCCCCCTCAGAGGGGGGGTGGACAGACCTTTAGCGGTGTACACTATATCCATGGTAAAAGGAGTTTCGATGAGCATTTGGAATGGGATGAAGTTCACCCCTTTATCCTGAAACGGGTTGAAAATAATAACAATAAAAGACAGTATCGGATTAGACCATTCGGTCTAACCAAATCAAGTTATTTCTGTTTAGAAGTTACAATTAAATTGTTACAAACAAAATTAAGTAAATAAAAAACATAAAACTTCATTTATAAATGCTTTACAAATCAAATCATTTATTTACTTTCAGACACATCTGATGCAACATCTGGTTGGCTGTGTGATTAAGGCATACGCTCTGTAAACTTGGGACGCGGGTTCGATTCCTGCCACAAACCTTAGAATTATTCATCTGCACTACATAAATATGAAAGAAGCGAAGAGCGAGAAAAGTGAATCTTCACTTTTAGGATTTTTATTATAATACTGATTGATTATATTTATAGAAAATGTAGACCATTAAACCCGGGTCAAATAAAGAATTAGACTTATATCTGAAACCTGAAACTGAACTCTATCAGCAAAGGAATAAAGCCAAAATTACCTCTTCTTCGAGCTGACTGTCAGGGCCCACCATAGCTATTTTGCCGAACTTAGAATGTTTCTGCTCTCTCAGCAGCGAATAGTAAGTCTCTTTTAGAAGCTGTAGCCCTGGTGCGTGCGCTTCGCTGTGAGCTATTTTGAGTATTTTTCCTGGAATTAATAAATAAAAAATTATTAGGAATAGTTAAGGTGTCAAGATTGTGCCTTAAAGAAATATTTTTTTTTAAGAATACAGCTACTTCGATCTTTTAATCTTCTTAGTTTGTTCATATACCTACATGACACTCTAAAGCTTTTCTAAAAAAGCTTTGTTAGTCTTTTCAACAAGTTCCTAACCAACATAATGGAATGAAAACCCATTTATCAAAGGCGCAGCATAGGTCATCCAGCGGCAAGATGGATAGACCTTTTAGAGATTCCAAGATCACACTGGATAGAAGACTGCTTACAACCGATAGCTAGCTTTAGCAAACCACTGGGGAGGCCTATGTTCAGCAGTGGACGTTCTGTTGCTGATATCATGATGATGATGATAGACCAATGAAACTTTTGACCACTTGCAGCTACTGTATTTGTTTTTTGTACGTGTCTTGTCGTCTACAAAAACTTGTCGGCGCCTATAGACACTTGTCGGCGCTTGTTAGACACTTGTCGGCGCCTGTAGACACTTTTCAGCACCTATAGACACTTTTCGGCGCTTACAGACACTTTTCGGCGCTTGCTAGACTCTTGTCAGCGCCTACAGACACTTGTCGACGCCTACAGACACTTGTCGACGCCTACAGACACTTGTCAGCGCTTGCTAGACACTTGACAGCACCTACAGACACTTGTCGGCGCCTACAGACACTTGTCAGCGCCTACAGACACTTGTCAGCGCCTACAGAAACTTGTCAGCGCCTACAGACACTTGACAGCGCTTGCTAGACACTTGTCAGCGCCTACAGACACTTTTCGACGCCTACAGACACTTGTCAGCACTTGCTAGACACTTGTCAGCGCCTACAGACACTTGTCGACGCCTACAGACACTTGTCAGCGCCTACAGACACTTGTCGACGCCAACAGACACTTATCGGCGCCTATAGACCCTTGTCGGCATCTAGAGACACTTGTCAGCGTCTATAGACACTTGTCGGCCCTTAGAGACACTTGTCGGCGCTTGCTAGACCCTTGTCAGCGCCTACAGACACTTTTCAGCGCCTACAGACACTTTTCGGTGCTTGCTAGACCCTTCTCAGCGCCTACAGACACTTGTCGGCGCCTACAGACACTTTTCGGCGCTTGCTAGACTCTTGTCAGCGCCTACAGACACTTGTCGACGCCTACACACAGACTTTAACTGGTGCTTGTGGACGCATGTTAGACACTTGTCGACGCCTACAGACACTTGTCGGCGCCTACTTACCTTGTTGCAACGTGTAGTTGATGCTGAAGTGGTCGAGCTGCGGCGTCAGGCCATACAACGTGTTGTTCACCACCCAGAGCCTCGAGTCGGGCTCCGCTGGCCCCTGGGACTCGTCTAGGGCTCCGTACCAGACCAGCATCATTGTTGTTTTTCTGTTGTACTGAAATATTTTTTAAAAAAATGTTAATAATAATTGGACAATAATAAAATGCAATTGAAAAAAATCAAGCTAGGTTGAGCGCCAAATCGAACCCTGTTTGTTTCGAGAATGTTTAACCACTCGGCAACCCTGACATTGGCCTGAGTCCATCAGCCAAAAAAAATATTTATATTGAAAACTATGACACTCTTTCCACTAGACCGTTCCGTTACCGACCAACACCGTCACGTGCCATACACGGAGCGTGTCAGCACCGGCAAAATACCGCTCTCGCTCCATATAACGGTGAGACAGACCGCTGTAGATCCGTTCAGTGGGCAAAGTAGAGCGTATCGTGTTGCTTTTCGTGTCTGATACGCTCCTAGCACGGTCATGGTATGGTACGATGGTGTAGGCCTAGACCTTTTTCGCGCTACACTTATCACCACTAAAACTTCTGTTAAGCCAGGATCGAAATCTTGACATTGAAAACATTGCTATCTTGATTTTGACTATAAAGATGTGAAAACGTTCCGCTATAAATTATACAACGCTTTGCTGATAATTCTTACTAAAACTTTACCATGCATTTTTGACAGTTGCAGAAAAGGAAGCCTTAAATCCTAGATACAACCTACTTAACGAACAGGAAGGGTAATACAGTCTATCTACACAGAATACTATTTAGCATCATTTACCTGCACAACTTAAATTAGCATTTTTCTCCATTTTAGTAAAAACAAAAGTGAATAAATAAATAGAATAATAATAATAAAAAGAAGAAGCTAAAATCTCGCTAGTCACTATAATAGTGGCTCTCAAACTAGGCGATGTTCTTGAGAGACCAGTTTCAATTAATAGTGGCTCTCAAACTAGGCGATGTTCTTGAGAGACCAGTTTCAATTAATTAGCTGAGGTATTTTTGACCATTTTAAAGATCAAACCCAGTTGTTCCTACTGTTCCGTAAAAGACACACCTTAGTTATTAGAAACGACTTGTAGTTATATCAAGGAGCTGACTATTTATCAGTTTTACATGTTTGCATCTAAAATTAGTAAAAAAAATATACTTTTCTATGTTCTTAATAAATTTATCAACCCTTTTATTACAAAATTGAACTTTTGAAATTTGTTCATGTTAGGCACATAGTACCTTATGTATTTAAGACAGAATTTTTCCGGAACATATGGGTGGCGTGAGTGTATGTGGTGAGTGTGTATGTGTATTTATTTATTTAATTCTTTATTGCACAGACAAATAAAGTACAAATGGCGGACTTAATGCTAAAAGCATTATCTACCAGTTAACCATTGGGTGAGGTGGGAGGAGGGTGAGAACCATAAACAATTGAGGCGGCATATAATAGCACAAAAAAGCAACAAATTTATATTAAACTACTAATATACATACATAAATACTTAAAAATAAACCTACATAAACATACATGAATACATAATTTTATCCATACATAAATTAACAGAGATTAAAGGGGAAACAAAGAGAGAACATGTGTATGTGGTTGCTCCTGCGCCTGATCTCTCTCCGGTCGAGTCAGATTGCTGTCCCATCAAGCTACGAGAGTGAAAGGAATAGAGAGTGCAGCTGTGTTTGCGCAAACACTTGTGCACTAGATTATGTCCCGCGCAGTCGGTTAGTCGTTGTGACTGGCGACCGTAGTCGAAATCGGCTAGGGGGAATATTATTATGTGGTTGCTTGTTGTGTGAGTGATGTATGTGTGTCTCTGTGTATGTGTGTGTGTGTGGTATGTGTGTTCTCACTACATCAACATGCTTTTCACAACATCTATTTAATCCATAGTATAGCCTTAAAGGCCTCACCTCACTTGTATCAATATTATTCTCGTACGAAACGCCGAACGGGCCCAGTGCTGTATCTTTGGCGTTCTGTAATGTGAGCGACCGACCTTTATGTCAGTAATACATACGAGTATGTTTCATCAATGAACTACTGTTACAAGCGTAACTGCCTCGGTGGCGCAGCGGCGAGAGAGTCGCATTTAAAGCGACGGCTGCGACTGAGGTCCCGGGTTCGATTCCCGGGTCGTGCCAAAAATATATATCTGGGTTTTTCTGTTTAGAAATTCTCAGGGTAGCCCGGAGTATGAAAGTTGGCGGTGTTACACCCCCGTGCCTCGGTAAGCACGTAAAACCGTTGGTCCTGCGCCTGATCTCTCTCCGGTCGTGTCAGATTGCTGTCCCATATGAGAATATGACCGTGAAAGGAATAGAGAGTGCACCTGTGTTTGCGCACACACTTGTGCACTATAATATGTCCCGCGCAGTCGTTTAGTCATTGTGACTGGCCACCGTAGTCGAAATCGGCTAGAGGGGGCTATTATTATTACAACTATTATTTATTGAAATTCTTTAATTCGGAAACTATGAATGTAAGACGGTTGTTAAGGTGCGTCTACGCTAGGCGAGCCGAGCACGACCCGAACACAATTCGTCTAATGTGGACCGACTTGAAAGCCCCGAAAAAGCGCGCTGCGAGCGTTTCGTTCGTGCTCGTTGGCGTTCCGCCGGTTGTCGGTTTTTTGACGAACACAAAGGGGTTTGCTACGTTCGAGGGAAGTAATTGTTGCAGGTTCGTTGTACGTCCACACTTGACGCCTCGACGAAGCCGAGAACGGCTCCGCTAGTGCTCGGTTTGTCTAGCGTTGACCAACCTTCAAAACTGTAGAATGTGGCCTCTTTAACTTACCGAAGCAGTGATATTGATTCTAGCAGTCCACTGCCCACCTCTGTCACCCAAGGTCTTCACAAACGACGTCACAATCGTGTGTGGAGGGTCTGATATGAGCTGTTCCCCGAATGTGAGACCATCGTGTCGGAGCCAGCCGTATGTAGGCAGATTGTCTGCTTGGTCGCAGTAGTGTCTGGGAAAAGGGTTTTATTATTAGAAATAATTTAAATTTATTAGAAATAAACACAAGCTTGTCGTTCCTAACTTCAGATTAGTTAAAACTAGTAACTCGTTCATGGGAAATTGTATAAAATTCTTTAATAATATACCACACAATCTTGTCGAATTGCCAGTTGATAAATTTAAGAAACACGTTAAAAACACGCTTATGTCTAACTAAAGGCTATTATAAGGTTCAAGACTATCTAAACGACACGAATGTGTGGTCCGTCCAGCCTGCACCACTGATGTACTTACCTTTGATGATTTTGATTTTACGGCAGCTAGTGGTGACTGAGTTTGTTCCGGCGTTTCTTCTCAGCACTTGCCTAATTGTCTGTGTTCTGTCTCGAAGAGCTGGTAGGGCCCAAAAGATAAGGAGACATGTTTCGCACATTTATTTTAATTTTTATATTTGACGTTCATAAGTGTCATTTCATGACCTAAATTGAAATAAAGATTTTGAATTGAATTGAATTGAATATTTTGTGGTAGAATAATCAAGAGAAATATAAAGTGATGAACAACATAGCAATAATCTAGGTTTAAGATTTCTGCCTACACAGTAACATACCTGACTTGATACAGGTGGGGTTGAGTGCCTTATGAAAACTATTATTTAAACTTTTCAAATAAATGCGCATCAGATACGAAAAGCAACACGATACACTCTACTTTGCCCACTGACCGGATCTGCAGTGTTCTGTCTCACCGATAATGAAGCGAGAGTCTCCGTGCATGACACGCGACGGTGTTGGTCGGTGACGGAACGGTCTAGTGGCAACTGTATCACAGTTTTCAAAATATATTTTTTTCTTGACAAGTTCCTAGCACGGTCATTGTATGCTAGATGTTCTAGGCAGAAAACTTAACTTCTCATACATTTAACAAACCTGATCTCCTGCATAGAAGACATGCCTAACTTGTACCACATCATCCCAAAGACAGGGGACAGCGGCTCCCGTGTCTTCATACCGAAGTAAACGCCTGGTCGGTAGGAGCCCCAGTACCGGGTCGGGACTTCCAGACCTGTGTGTTGGACTACCTGTAATTACAGTGTAAGTAAAATTTTTATAGTCATTAGTTATAATAACGAAATTGTTCTATTTTTCCTTTAAAAGCATTGTTAATTTGAAAAACTTCAACATTTAGTTGGTGCTTTTTCTTGTGAATTTCGCTTTAGTTGATGACTCATATCTCTTCCTTTTTGAACAGAAATCGAAAAAACCTCAATAACTTCCTTAGCTTAGGACATGTTTATTTACTTATATTTTATTGTTTGAAAAAAAAGGCTTGTTTTAATCATATGAGGCTCCAAAGTAGTTACTGTTAGAGAAATCTATATAACTCACGAAAAATCATATAATTTGTGAATGTCTTCGAAAGCTTCCTTACTTGAAAGAATTTCCTACAATTACTAGCAAATATATTTTTTATAGGATGCAGTTTTGCAGAGTTGAAAAGATTGGAAAACAAGCTGAAGCCTCTATCTATAACATGTGTCATTATTTTTAGATTACATTGACTGTAGATAATTATGGTCTTTTACTATATCTACCAGACAATCACAGATATTAACAGAATATGAGTGATATGGACTTCAATAAAGAATAGCCAATACAATGATATGTAAATATTCACATCTATCCATTAAAAAAAACTTACACAACTTACTGTGAACATAATGGCTTTGAGCTATAATTAAATTGAATTACATTAATACTGAATTTAGTGCCGCAATATAATTATAACCCAAAACAAGCCGGGAAACACAAAACTCAGTGCAAATGTTACCCTACCTTGACTTTGTCAAAAGGTGTAAAGACACGAGTCTCCAGGTAGCCTAGAGTGCCCACGTAGACTGCTATCATGAAGCCTATGAACCCAATGAAGGTCTTATATACAGATAACACCTTTAAAATCCTGCTTATAAACGAAGGGTCGGTGTTCAAAGGAGCAACATTTTCTCTGGCCCGGTTCTCAATATTATTCACATGTTTCGGATGGATATTGTTGATTTTCCTATTTCGAACCATCGTCAATACAGTCTAATAACATTAAAATTGTATTTTAAGTACTAAATTGACACGTTTATTTATTGTTTTCTTGATAATTTCTATAATTTTTGTGTTCGGCTTTTTCGTCCAACACAACGAACACACGTCAGTCACTCAATTACTGAAACAACAACGTTGCTAATGGTCGTGGTGAAACTTGGAACTACAGAAATCATAAGGAATTTTGCCTTGTAATTTGACAGTTTACATAGATAGTGGCGCCCTTCCCTGTTATCCATTTATCCGTAAAGAAAGATCGATTTGACATTTCTTTCAGCCCAAATAGGGAGGCGCACGCATTTTATCGAAAATCGATATTCCTAATCGATACATCGCACATATTCACATATTTATAAGAAAATCAAAAGTCATTTCAAAATGCATTCATGATTGTACAAAAATATTTCTTGCAAAGGCTATTTGGAACTACTTTTTTGAAAAGCTTTTCCATCACTTATTTATTGTAATATGATATTATCATACCAAAAAAAAATATAGTTCATAAAGTATATTGGTGCAATCCCGCGCAATAATTATTGTAGCTAATATTTTTAAAACGGCATTCGATTAAAGTTAGTTTATTAATATTAAATTTTATTTAATCGATTACTTCTTCTTTAGTTGTCGTGGTGAGCGAACCTAATCGATTACTCAATACACAGGACATCCTTATGACAATACTTGTTTTTAAAAGTATTTCAATTTCAGTGCAAAGAAATACAATTGAACAGCCTTAAAAAATTTTTTTCTAATAAGGTATGTCTGTTGAATTACGCCTATAGGCTAATTACGCCTAAGCTCAGAAATCCTTGTTAAATGTATCGTAAAAACAAATCTTACATCCCACGCGTAAAGGTGATTATGTCTCGTAGCGCTTACAAACCTCGCCCGCGACCCCGCACCTGCCGGGATCTAGTAGTGGAGCGACGTTCGGCGCGAGTGGCCGTCGTGCAATTTTTTGTCAGCGAACAACGGATATTTTCCGGTAAGATTTTATTCTTTTCGTACATTTTTCCCTATAATTTTGCATTTACTATATAAAATAACTATTTGTTAATCCATATTTAGCTTGTTAACCATAATAAATGACTAGTTTTAATTTTTTGTAACATTTCTTATGACTGGGAACGACAGGTAATTACGCCTAGGCGTATTTATCCACGCCAAACGCTATCGTAGGCGGATTTACCTCACACATAGGCGTAATTAACATTGTGTATGGGGCTACCATGTCTTGCAGCCTAAATTTAATAAATAAGTAATACCATATAAAAATCTTGAGGATATATAATGTGAAATTTACCCACATTTTTACACGAATACCAAAAAAAATCAAGTATACATATGTGAGTATGTATGTGAGGTTTTTTGTTCCACAATTACTTCTTAACGGCTGAACCGTCTTGTTTGTTTGAGCTATCGTTCGAATCTTTATTTCCCCCTAGTGACGACTGCGATACATTTTTTTGCAACATTTATTTTTCTTGTATGTCATGTTACAGGTTCCCAATATGTCTGAAAAGAAAAAACGTAATGCATGGAAACAAAGTGACTTAGAAGCAGCTGTTGCTGCTGTTCGAACAGGCATGTTATCTTCATATAAAGCATCTGAATCATATAACATTCCACGAAGGACACTGCGAGATTATTTGAAGAGCGGAAAGTCCAAACTTGATTTAGGACGAAAGACAGTTTTGACAAGGGAGCAAGAACAGGATTTTGTCAAGAGAATCATCAGATTTGCAGACTTGGGTATCCCTTTAACTCCGAAAATGATTCGAAAACAAGTATTTGTTTTCTGTGAGAGGTACAACATATCCAATAACTTTAACAAGCAGGCTCGCCTTGCTGGCCGAGATTGGCTTAAGCTGTTTTTGAAAAGAAATAGTGAAGTAGCAAAACGTAAAGCCCAATTTTTAAATCAAGCTAGAGGCCAAAAACTTAACAAAGCCATAGTGTCACATCATTTCAAAGAAATCGAAAAGCTATACGACGAACTTGGAATACACTACAATCCCGAGAGACTGTATAATATGGACGAAAAGGGTTGCCGCTTAACAATGCATAAACAACCAACTGTTGTCACAAAAAAAGGAGCGAAGAGGGTTCATATTCAAGCATCAGAACATGGTGAGAACGTCACGGTTGTGGGCTGTGCGAATGCGGTGGGGCAGCCAATACCACCAATGATAATATTTAAAGGTGTGAGAAGAAATCCTGAGTATGAAAAGAATTTACCACCAGGCACAATTGTGAGGATGGCACCGAAAGGAAGCATGACTTCAGAATTGTTTATTGAATTCTTGAGACATTTTGCTAAACACAAGACTGCGGGAAACTGCCTCTTAGTCTTCGACGGCGCGAAGTGTCACTTGGATTTCAGAATAGCCGAAGAAGCTGATTTACATGGGATCACTTTATACTGCCTGCCATCAAATACCACCCATGAACTGCAACCTCTCGACAAATCATGTTATATGCCTTTTGAGACTTACTGGGACCAAGAGGTCTTGCAACATTTTTACAATACCCACGCTCAAAAATTGACGCGCCCCGAGTTCAATAAGATTTTATCAAAAATTTGGTCTAAATGCATGTCACATGACAACATTACCAGCGGTTTTCGAGCTACAGGGTTATATCCATTCAACCCAGATATTTTACCTGAAACTGCATTTGCACCATCTGTTTTAACTGAACAGCAAGATCCTCAAATCGAAGACGGAGTTGAATCTCACCCGTCGTCTCCATTAGCAATTAACCATGAAGACCTGCAACGTTTTCTTGGTGAAACTTCAACGACTCCTACACACCAAGATACTCCGCTGCATACAATGTCTGAGAATATTACAGAAAATGTTCCGTCTATGTTAGCAGTATCATCTGAAAGAGGATTGCATCGTAAAAAGAGACTTGTATGTTATAGCTCGTCCACAAATGATTCTTTTTGTGAAGATGCTTCTGATGATGCCGCTGTATTCAAAATTATACAACCTGCTGTATTTACTCCACCACGAAAAACTGTTGAGCAACCTGGTCCAGTAGTAACACAGCCTGTATCACCAGATGTCACTCCACCCGGCGTCCTTTCTGTTGGACCTACTCAAGAACTTACGTTGGGATCACCGATAGTAAGACCTTCTACGAGTGGTTTACGACCTGCAAATAAGTTTTCATGCTCTTCTACAGATGTATCTGATGAAGAAGATGTTCTTGATATTATGAATCGTTTCATTACGAGTCCACTAATACATCGACCTCCGCTCTTTTCATCAGGATCAGACAGTGAAACAAACTTAGAGGATAATGTACCGTTGGCAGATTTATCTATAAAATCTCAATTTCAACTATTTATGCCCACACCAAATTATGCAGTCACCAAAAAGAAACCTCGCCGAAAGGCTTTAAATTATAAAGGCCAAAGAGTAACGAAAGATCTTTTCAACGATGCGAAAGTTTTAAAAAAAGAAAAAACTCTAAAAGCCAAAGCTAATAACAAAAATAAGAAAAGTAAGGCAGGAGATGAAAACGCTAAAGATGACAATACCAAAAAGAAAAGGGGAACAGGAGAAGAACAAAAGTATAACAGGACAAAAAAGAGTCAAATAAGAAAAAGAGATGGCAGAAGAACCAAAAATAGGGAGAAAGACGAAAAAAGTACAAAAAAAGGTAAAGAGAATGAAAGAGAAAACTGGTACTGCTACGCTTGTCATGAGGATCGCATAGCTGACATGAGACCATGCGTAAATTGTCAAAAATGGTACCACGAGGAATGCGTAGGGCTGACCAAGAATGACTTGGAAGAGTTTAATTGTCCTGGTGGCTGTGACTAGAAATAATACTAGGTGTCTTTCACGAGCATATTGCTGTTCGCTGTTAGTCATATTATATTATTAAACATTAGACATTCAATAGGCGTAACTACCCCGACTGGGTTAAATAACGCCTACCTTAATTTTTTTTATGTTAATATTTTTTTATTCAAAATATATATTCCAAGATAGTTTTATTGATCTTCTATCATGTGCCATGGTTAAATTATACGGGTTAATGTTAATAACTTAGTTATTTAATATTTCACTTATACTGACATAAAACTGTGAAAAAAAATATCTGTAAAATTTATAGACTGATTATTGAAAGTACTATTATGACTGATTCTCTTTGTGATAAATAAAAACTTAGATTAAGATTAAGTAAGAAAAGATCTCAGCAAAAGTGTAGTAGGCGAAATTAAACCGAAGTAGGTTAATTCTGCCAAACGCACCATGTTAAAGTTTAAATTTTATTGTTTTTGTTTTGAATAAAATACTTATTTTTTTATGTTTCTCCAATTAAGCATTAAACAAACTATTGAAACACATGCCCTTTTATTTATTATCTTCATAATTACAAAGACGAGAAAGCTTAAACTTTAGATAGGCGTAATTCGACAGACATACCTTATTATAAAAGGTAAGTATTTCTTGATTGCAAATCCAAGCAAGAGTACCAAAACAAGTGGTTTTTCTTCTTTTTAGCCTGATCCGATCAGGTTGCATTTCTGAACCGAGTCCTAGGCGGACTTAATACCAATTTGCGTGCCATCTCAGTCACACAATCACAATGCGTTTATTTTTATAAGTTAGGAGGGTGGAAAACTGGAAAAGCATCAGCATTATTCAGCATACCTACTTACATATCTGCTACTCAATTTTCTGCTCAATATTCTCAATAAACTGCCTCGGTGGCGCAGCGGTTAGAGGGTCGCATTTTAAAGCGATGGCTGCGCCAGAGGTTCCGGGTTCGATTCCCGGGTCGGGCCAAAATAAGTACCTGAGTTTTTCTGTTCCGAAATTCTCAGGGAAGCCCGGAGCTTGGAAGTTGGCGGTGTTTCACCCCCGTGCCTTGGAAAGCACGTAAAGCCGTTGGTCCTGCCTCTGATCTCTCTCCGGGCGTGTCAGATTGCTGTCCCATCGGGCTATGAGAGTGAAAGGAATAGAGAGTGCACCTGTGTTTGCGCACACACTTGTGCACTATAATATGTCCCGCGCAGTCGGTTAGTCGTTATGACTGGCCACCGTAGTCGAAATCGGCTAGGGGACCATTATTACTCAATTTTCATGTATTTACTACATGTTTCGGTATTGTCGTGCGTGGATCAGCGAGCTTCTGACAAGCGCGGCACTTGTATTTTGATAAATCCAAAAAGCGATGAAAGCGCTAAAGCTTTCTCAGTCAGATTTAGCGAGTCATGGCTTCTAAAACTTGATTACCTCGAAACAGAGGACATAATAAATGAAACAGCCTTTTATTTAAATTAATAAATCACACAGGCAAAAACGCGCTCATAAACACTTACACACACACACACACACACACACACACACACACACACACACACACACACACACACACACACACACACACACACACACACACACACACACACACACACACACACACACACACACACACACACACACACACACACACACACACACACACACACACACACACACACACACACACACAAACCTTAGATATACTTACAATCTAAAATAGCATTTTATAATTTTTCCTTATTTTAATTAATTAGTATCCTTTGCAAATTTAATTTGTCTAAAAAACTCAACTGTTCATGTAAGGAACATACTGCCGACCAAGTGCCATAAAAGCTAAACCTCTCCTGTAGGATGTATTTGGCCCCTGCAATACAAGCAAACCATGCTTAGTGCAGAGACCGCCATAACTTCTGTATAAATTTGTAATTTTATGGTAATAAATATATTCTTATTCTGTTATTTACTACGTATAGAGAACATTTGCCAAGCAAATTTATTTATAAATGTTTCGCACAACTAAGACGACAAGATTTATTTATTTTATTCTTTATTGCACAGACAAAAGAAAGTACAAATGGCGGACATAATGCTAAAAGCATTCTCTACCAGTCAACCATTGGGTGAAGATTATGACTATGATTTCAAGATTATCTTTATGACGTAAGTATTCCTTGATTTCGATTATGTAGTTAGGAGGTGAACATATCAGAAGCCTGTGACCCTTGAGGCGGGAGGAGAAAGTTTGAAGGTAATCATTTTTTGGTTTTCGCATATAATAGGTACCTCGGAAACAAAGAATCATAGTGATACGACAATTTCTAGAAAATGAAAGCTGATATTTCAGGTTTTGCCCGGTCACGTTATTAGCCAACTTCAAAAAAAGGAAATAATCTATCAAGTCGACATATTATTATTATTATTGTATCTCTCCTGCGGGATATCACGGCCGAAGCCGGTCCTTTTGGAAGGCTTACCTGGGGATATGGATCCAACAGGAAGAGGCCCCTTTGAGATACTTTAATGTATTGGGATATGTGCACCTAGCGGGTACTATCTCTGCCTGCACTATTGAGGAGATACAGACAAAGACAGCACCCGCTAGGTGCAAGGACTATTGCAGATATTATTATTATGTTGGTCATTTTCTAAACTTAGGACCATGGGGTCCCGGACCTTTGGAAGGCGTACATGGGGCCAAAGCCAACATGCAGAGGCCCGTTTGACAACATTATTATAAAAGCATTGTGACACAAACCGGCGATTATCGCTGTATGCACTATACAAGTGCACCCAAGGACAATCCCCGGCTAGTGTAAGACTATTGCGGGATATGGATCTAGAATTCTGGGTTATTGATTTAGGTACTAGGTGGACTGGGTAAATAGGACTATGGAGGAAGAGACTACCTACTGTCACCTGCCTGATTCATGGTCTCAGAATTGAACAATTGGCAGGTGGTGACTTGCCAACAACTAAATGGGCCCCCCCTGGCGTCATGAGTCGTATAGACCGGACTGAGGGGCAACACTGTATTGACGGCTATGGGTGGAGAGGTGGCCCCGGACTTTATACAACGATCACGCGCTCCCTGAGGGTCCGGCATCACGTGCCCACTCGCCACTTACGCAACCACATCCACCCTTCGAGCATCATGCTCTCGCGACTCCACTCTGGCCGGCCGACCAAGGCAAGCCAGAGGTGAGAGCCCTGCAGACCCCCTTAGGTTCCACTTCGGCAAGCCGAAGATGAGGGTCTTGACCAACTCTCGGGAGCACTCGGATTAACCCCGTGGTGTCGCTACTCACCACAGCTCGCCACAAAGCTGCCCTGCGGGGTTATTATTATTATTATTATTTGAGTATGCTGATCTACTAAGGCTTGCATAAACTCGTGTGCAAATTTTCGTTAGTGTATGTATGTTTCTATTATGTTAAGTTTGTTCTTGGAATCAAGTTATTGTACTCTACTAGCCACAACCTAGTGAGATTATTCTTTTTAATTCAATCAATTATATTCTTACTAAGGCGACAGTGTAAGAAAGAGTCATCAAAATCGGTTCAGTAGGGTTTAGATATGGGCAAAAATAAATACTATGGAATTAAAAAATGTGTTCAAACTTTTAAACAGCCTTCAAAATCGTCGATAAAAAAAGATAAAATAACCCTAAAAAGACTAATAAAGAATTGGTTTTTCCATAGCAAAGGACAAACGTGTATGTTTGGTATATTTTTATTGACTGGCCTAATAAGTAATAACAGACACAGAAAAAACAAACAAATTACTTAAATACTTCGCTTAAATATTTCAGACAACAAACAGCTTGAACTATCTCCGTCAGTTTGTAACTTATTAGGTTAGTATTGAACACAATTTAAAATGACTCTTCTAACTGTATTTTTTTTCGTATTGTAATAAATAATATAGTTAAAAAAATATTTTAATCCTAATTTATTCATATAATTTTTAAACACAATATTAAATTCAAATAAAAACCGAATTCCACCCTCCGCAGTATAAAGTGCCGTAACTCGGAAATCACCGTTTTTGATCCATTGCTTTTTCATATTCGCAATTATTTCAAAAATCTACTGCAAAGTGCCTATGACCTACAACAAAGTCACAAAAAGCTTCTAGCAACCAGGGAATAAGCTTGCACAAAGCTTAAAGCGCTTTATTGGAACATAACCACGCCACCTGTCCGCTTCACCGTCGGTATAGCAGCCATTTGCTTGTTGTCCCATCGGTAAAACAGAGCTGCCCCCTCCCCGCGGCCCCCGCACCGGCCCGACGCTCCCCAAACCAGTGCGATCGAGCGACTCACGCCGAGCGATCATACCGCCGCGACAATATGCTCTAAAAGAGCCCTCGTAAATCGTACTAATTTTCCTCAACTAATCAGTGAAATAATGTAAATTGGTACGAATACAGCGTCCAGTGACGCCGCAGCGCTCTGTACCTGCGCGGTTCTTTTTTTTAAACCCGCCGGCCGGTAGACGCTCGCGACAACGCTACCCAAAAAAAAAACTCGATGTCAGTGAGAGCGAGGACCCTTGTGGCAGTGTAGTGTAGTTTTAGAATAGTTAAATGGATCGTGCAATGTTCGTATGAGGAAGAAAAGCAACCGCAACATCGTAAGTGTGGAGTGTGCCGCTCCTGTGTTTTCTGTTGTGTGTAAGCAGAAATGCGGGCTAGCTCGGCCCAGCACCTAACATTCGAGTGGGGCGGCCGCTGATCGAACCGAGGTACGGAGGACTATCCCTCGTATTCTCACTGCTTTTTTTAACCCGAGCAGGTCTCATCGATAACCCCTTTTTTGTGGCGCATTTTTGGAGGGAATGTTATTCGAATCAATATCTTGTAGGTTATAAGCGCCTGGTACTTGATAGCGAGTGAACTCGCGTTTTGGTTGAATTACAGTTGATTTTTGGTCGTTTTTTATCACCGGAAAGTGGTTGTGTTTATAAAACAACTCCTTAATAGCTCGGTAGCAGAAAACTTCAACATTTATGAAAGAATGAGATGACGAAATAATGTTTTGGTTTCAGAAGATGGTTTGTTACTAGCGAAGAATATTCAATGCGAAGCAAGAAGATCAATAAACGGCTGCTAAGCAAGTCATGAACTAGAGCACAAACAGCTTAGGTAACCCTAAAACTTGTTTGGACTGAAGAACCTACATCCAAACAGGACATGGGTCCACGGTAACGCAAAAAACGCTTAACAATAACAAACAAGATCGACCATACAACGAACGAATAAAAAACAACCCATTTGAAGTGAGCATTGTCAACAGAGTCAACCAATTTGAGAAAAAAAAAAACATAAAATAGTACACAGTAACACAACGTAGCAATATTGACATGGCATTCAGTAGTTATTATTAAAATCAGCTCTAGATCTATTGAATTGCTCATAAACAACAAGAATACTGAGCGATCACCGACCTTGGGTAAACAACGCGATGCATTGTGTCGATGACATTGACCGTAAAGAAATATCAACCTTAAATTGCGAATGACAACAGAACTGATCACTTGAATAGTGCCGCTAATAAAAAGAAATGACACCTTCAGGTTATGCCTGAATGAATAATAATGTTTTGACAAAAATGTGCAAGCAAGTCTGAAAAACATTCGAGACCAACAACATGATTCATATGGCAAATATGGATTTATCGAGAATCATGAAGGGTACGGCAAAAATATATTGCCCATCTGGTAAACACTAAAAAGTATTATACCAAGTTATGTCTGGAGTACAGTTGAGTGCAGCTTCTACAGTAACTTGATTGATGAGGATTTGTTTCGTGTGAGACTGAGAGCTAAAGAGAGCTTTCATGTCTTATGTGACAAACATTGCCAGAATTGTAAAATGATCCGAAGCACAAAGATGCTTTCGAAGACGTCGCTAAAATTATCAAAAATCGCCACCTGTCCAATTGGGACTAAGCTGAATATTGCTCGACTTTTGGTCCTACTAGTAATGGAAAAACCCCACCGTCAAGAGCCTCGCTCACAAATTTGATGATGTTGACTTTGGCGCTACTACTTAACCACTAGCACCTTTTAATCCAAATAAACCAGAAATAAAAAACAAACTATCAGTATCAGCTCAGCACTTAGTATTATATTATATTTTGTCAACACTTCAGGCAATCTAGATAAGAAAAATTCACGTACATCCAAATCGCAAGCAAGATGGCTATCAAGAACGTTCTCATAGTGGAAACAATACAATAGGTTAGCACGCGTAAAAATAGAAAAGGAACTGAAAGAAAAATTTGTATGCGTCTTATCGGACCCTACACATTTTTCACACACGAACAATAAGAGACACCATTATACGTTTTTAATAAGCATTGGCAGTAAGAACAGCATAAAATTAGCTGACTTTGCTTCTAAGAAAATGCTTTATAAAGAGCTACAGCTATAGAAATAATCATACGATAAATTATGACATGAACATTTACAAAATAAAGTGAATTTTCACTTTCTTTCTTTCGTAAGAGAGCATATATTTTTATGCAACGCAGGAACGTTATAAAAGTATTTAATCAGTCAGGGATCAAACGACTCTCGAGAGTCGCATAACAATGGAATTTCTATTGTGTCTCGTTCACACATACTTGACGAGTTAATCATTAAAAATACACTGAATAAGCCTGAATCGTAAAATGTGGCTGCAACACATCACAAATAAATCAGTTGAATTTTTTCACATCCCGAATAAAATTCAAAATGTCATGGATCTGACAAGTTCGAAAATTATAAAAACTAGGTTACGCAGTTTTTCGCACAGGACCTTTATTTACCTTTTTGACAGAAAGTAAGTATGACGAAGCGAAGATTTTTTTCTTTCTCTATGGTATGACGTGATCTCTTAGAGATTGATTTTGACTAGCAATCGACGAAAAAATAATAGCTATGCTTAAATTATTAAATCACAGTATCACTTTGGTTAGTTTAAGCCTGTAGAACCGTAAAATTAATGTTCCTTTAATAATTTTATGGAAAAAGATAGAAATGTTATCTAAGCCCACCTGTCTAAAATAGACCTAACTACAATATAACCTATCCAGCACCTAAGTACACACCTTCTGGTAGATTTAAGGTAGAATATAGAATGTAATTTTATCGTTGAATGTGTCTACCTAGGCTCTATCAAAATTTCGAATAAAGCAATCGGAATAACGGCGAATAAAATTACCTTTAGGTACATTAATCTGTCAATTACGTAATGATATCATCAGTGATGTAGATTTGTAGACTCGCAGGATTATGGGCAAGTCGGTAGTTAGGTCCATGCACAAAATGTCACTGAGTGACCGTTTTATTACATGACGAGTACGATTCAAATCTCATCATATTTAGAGACTTACTACAATAATGAACTAGGTATCACTAGTCTAAAGCCCTGTCTCACCATCGACAAATTAGCTATACCTAACCAACAAATAATTCAAATATGGAACGTCGTTTCGTATGATGTAGTTGACAGATAACCCTAATGGGAACTTATTCAGAAGTTGTGTAACATTCCGTAGGTAATACGTTTTAATAATTAAATAAGATACTGTGACTAAGTAATATTGATCCTTGAAAAAAATCCCGTGTAAGGTTCTTTTTCGTAAGTTCTCTTAGCAGTGATGACCATTAGAAGACTTTTGAGATTCGAAACGATTTATTAACTTTTGTGGGATGAAGATACTTGAACATAGACAAGAAAAATTATTAGTTGTGGATTTTATCAAAATGTAAAAAATATTAATTTCCAGTTATTCGCCTGTATTTTCTCTAATTAGACCTATGGTTGACTGGTATCTAATGCTTTTGGCATTGAGTCCGCCATAAATACCGTTTGTTTGTGCATGAAATTAATAATAAATACATAAATAGTTTATATATAATATTGACTTGATGTCACTGTTATTTGGCATACCAAGCTATTATTCCCACTAATTATTTATTTAAAATTAAATTCTCAACTGCGTCAATTAAACGTTTACTTGTAATTAACTGTAATGAAGGTGTCTGGACTTTGGTCTGAATGATAACTTTCAATTGAGATAATTTACTTTGCGAATGTACTACGAGTATCTAGGTAAGGAACTACTAGGCGTAATATTATTGAATGTAATGATAATCTTAAGTAAAGGTAGAGTTAGGACACAAGTTAGGCATTTTGTTTAATATATATATAATATTAGATATTGTAATATTTTATCTCACAGAGCATACTATCCAAAAGTTGAATCTACTGCACTAACAATCTTTACTGATCGCGGAAGTTTTTACTGACAGAATTGGGTTGTGAAGATTGCTGGTCAACCAAATGAAACAAACCAAGTTTACAAAAAAAATAAAAAGTAAACAAATATGTCAAAGTGGTTGCACGAAAAACAGTTGCACCTATATTAACACGTTCCGGGACACTATTCCAGACACAAAAGTTGTTTTATTGTTTTCACGCCTGTAGGCGTTTACGGTCCTGGAACGTGTTAATATAGTTTTAGATGGGCTGTACTGATAGAGTAGACGCGTAATCTTGACCATCAAGTAATGGATTTCAATCTCTGTATAAACTTTATTCGTACGGCGTCCTTTTCCAAGAGATACCTTCACTATGTAATTGAAAATTATTGCATTCACACCGAGTTGGTAAGACAGTGTTTTTATTATTTTATTTTGTAATTTGAACAAAATAATGGTCTGAATTCACCTACAAACACTAATTTTACATGCATTGCCCAATGTCATGTAACCGACTTGGATGTATGAACGTATAATTCGTACGAAGCCTTGCGTCATTGTAGATTGCATCTAGCAATACTAAATATAGAATGCGCATGTTTGCCATTCAAATGAAAAGAATTAAAATTGACAAGAAATCTAATATCATTGAACCTAACATTATTTCCAAGAAATAATCTAGCGGCCGTGGGCAATGAGTTGCTGAAGTCACGAAAGAAACATAAACTAACTAGCTTTTGCCCGCGACTTCGTTCGCGTGGACTTCAGGTTCGTCCCGTCTAGTAGCGCAAAAAATGTGTTTTTTTACGACCTCACATTAGAAACCTCAAAAATTGT